>VWZZ01014462.1:478156-568182 GCA_013399095.1 Psophia crepitans | reverse complement strand
GCTCGGCGCCCGCAGTCCCTACCGGCTCTGCCCTCGCTCGGCAGCGGGAAGCCGAGCGCCAGCAATGGCGGCTCGGACTAGGAGCCGCTGCGCGCCGCTCCTCCACTCGCCTGGGCAGCCGCTGCCCTAGGAGGGGAAGAGCCGAGCTCGCAGGGGGGCTGGTTTCCGGCGGGTTATTTATTTCTTCCCTCTCGCTTAAGTTCCCAGCGGAGCAGGCTGGCCGGCACCTGCGCCCCCCACCTGCTTCTCGGAGGGTGAGAGGTGCGGGGAGGCCATGGAGAGCCCAGCGGAGAACCCCAGCAAGGCGGCGGAGTACCTGAAGGAGCTGAACAAGATTATTGAGACGCAGCAGGAGCTGCTGGAGAAGCAGAAGCGGAGGATAGATGAGCTGGAGCAGCAAGTGGCTAAGTTGTACCACGAAAACGCCTGTCTCCAGGACGAGCATCACCGGCACCTGGCCACATGCCGGCTCCAGCAGGGCGTCCCCCCCGCGTACCCGGGGGTGCTGACCGCCATCCAGGAGAACGCAAAGCACGAGAAGTAAGCGCTGCCCGGGTTTGTTTGCCCTTTTCTGAGGAGGGTGTTTCTGTAGCGGGGCTTTCCTTCCCTTTCATCTCCTGCCTTCGGTTTCCTAAAGCCGCCCCGCATACGAGCCCTGGGAAGCGGCAGAACTCCCCACAGCGTGTGCCCGGGAGCGAGCTCCGGTCTGCTCGGTGGGCAGCTCGCCGCCGAGGAGGGGGCCCTCGCCGAGCAGCGGTGGAGGGTGGAGGGGGTGGCCTCAGCCTCTGCACCCCTAACCCGTCTGGATGGCGGTGCCTCATCGGTCCCCTGGCCGGGATCCCGCGGATAGCGGGCCCTGGGGCGACCGGGGGCTCCCTGGGGCAGGGTTCTCTGCCCTCCCTGCGTGCCGACGGCTTTCTCGGCGGCCACCGCCGCTCGACGCCGCCGGGCCCTGGCAGCCCTCTGCGCTCGGGGGGATGCCCCGGGCACGCCGCCCTCCCGGGAGGAGCGGGACGAGCCCTGCCTTTCGCCCCGCGGCCTCTTCCCCGGCAGTCTGAGCACCGCGGGTGCCCCGGGAAGCCGCTCGCCCCTCGGGGGCGCTTCCCGCGGGGGCGGCCCGTGCTCCCCGCCGGCCGTGCCTGGAGAGCCGCGGCGCTTTTGAGGACCCTTGGCAGGGCGGGGGCCCCCCCGCGCTCTGGCCGCTAACGAAAGTGACCCGGAGCGGGGTCAGTAAACATTGGCAGCTCGCCACCGCCCGGGCTGGCCGCTGCCAGCGCCAGCTCGCCCCTTTCGGAGCCGCGTTCGCTCCCAGCCTTTGCGTCTATTTCCAGCCTCGATAATCTGTAATTAATCGTGCGCTGCTCTACAGCGTGCAGAAAGCTGCTTAATTGCGCGCGATTCTTAAGTAACAGGAACTGAAGAATAGCGATAACTGCGGTCGCAGCGCTACCCCGGCGGGTTTCCACTTACAGAGGAGTATTTAAGACTCAGTGTTACTTGAGTGGAGCGGAAAAGAATGCATCCCATTAACGCCCACCGGGCTGCTCTGATACACCACAGTAGGCTAGGTGTAGTCTGGGGCGCTCGAATTCCCCGCATTTCTAGCTAGCGCCCGGCGCCCGGCCGTTTCCCGCTGCCACCGAGCCGGCGCTGCCCCGGCCGCCCGCCCCGGGAGAGCCCTGCGCGCCCGGTTGCATAAGGGACCGCCCGCCGCGCCGGGCGAGCGGCGAGGGAAAGCTCCTCGCCAGCCTGAGGCGGGGGCTACCGCGACGGCCGTCCCGCCGAGCGTGGGCGCGGGGTGCAGCCGCTGTGGGAGACACCCTCCCCTCCCGCCCCGGCTTCCTCCTCTGCGGGGGTAACTGGGGCGCTGCCGGGCCGTGCTGGGCGAGGAGCGGGACAGGGGTTCCCCCCGGCTCGGCCGCATCTTGCTGCTCAGGGCCCCGCTGGTAGCGGGGGCTGGGACCTGCGGGGCGGGACGCCTCCCTCCGAGGGGGCCCGCAGGAGCGGGATGATCATGGCAGGGTGGGAAGTGCTGGTGCTGCTTACGGGTTCCACAAGCTGTGCTGCTCTCAGTGGTTTCTTCAGCGTCCTGTTGGGGAGGCTGGGGGAGACCTGGAAAGGGTGGTGGGGCACTCGGTGCCCCTTTGCCCGCTCCTCTTCCCAAATGCCTTGTGTCTGTCCGGTGTGGCAGAGGGGAAAGGGAAGAAGCTCTTCCTCCTTGGCTCCCCTCCTGCTGTCAGAGCGTTAGTACTTGGGCTTTGGGGATTTGGGATTTTTCCCCCCCCGGTGATGCTGGGGTAATAATTTTGGGCTTTTTTATAAACAGAGCTGTCTCTGTGAAAACTAAGCAAATAGCTCCTTAGACAGACTGAAGAGCATATGCTGTCATTTAATAATCAGTCCTCTTGTAAGGAGCAAGAGCTATTTCCAGAAAGTACGGAATATTTACACAAATCCCACTCTGCATCCACGTCCAGTACTCGAGGTTTTTTGTGGCTGTGCTTCTAGTACAAGACATCAACTCAGCTATCTTGTCCCATTTGTCTCTTGCAAATGACATTACTAAAAATTGTACAAATGGCTTGCCTTGTTTGATAATATTTCTCTTCTCCAGCCCAAGACTCATCTGCAGAGCCCTCTTTGGGCAGGCAGCTCTGGGGACTTGGAGGCTTTTAAGTCTCTTAAGTGGATTTGATGCTGGAATCAGAATTAATCCAGGATATTTATGGCAGAGTTGTATTGCTCTGAGGCATAGCCTGCAGGGCTTAGTGGGGCAGCTGGGAGACAGCCCTCTCTGGGAGTCTGGTCCTGGGCTGGGCCCTTTGCCCACACACGTCTGCGGGGTTTGGGGGGGGAGTACTGCCACCCCCCAAATCATCCTGCGTCAGTGTGTGTCATCACCTTCCTTTTGTAGGGAGCAAGCCTGTTCCCTTCTCCCAGGGACTCTGCCCCACTGGGTGGGTGGCTCTCGCTTGTGGGCTCCCCAGCTGCACAGGAGGGCTGTGGCAGCTGCCTGGGAGCTGGGGTGACAAGCCACCCACTGGACCAGTTTACTCTCTGGCTGGATGCAAAAGGTGGAGGAAGTCTCCAACTTGGAAGATAGAAATACCCTTGCTTTGAAGTCTTCTCCCAGTCCCACAGTTATCTTGGCTTTCTGAAATCCTAACCTGCAGGTTCTGGGTGTGCCTAGCTTCCCATTCAGGAGCTCAGTCTCGGTTTCCCCAGACTGAAATATCACGTGTACCTTGCATACGTTTGGGTGGGGAACAAGGATCCCTTGTTTGCTCAAGTTCAGTATCAAATATGGGAGATGCTTGCTTTGGGGTCTCTGCTGCGAGGAGAGAGGCAGCACGTGAGGTGGCGTGTCCAGCTTGTTCCCTCCCGCCCCAAGTGCGCAGACGCCCCTGTTGGCCTCCTTCCTGAGGCAACCTTGTGCCCAAGAGCATGGTCACTGCTCTTCCTTACCCTTGGTCCTTCAAAGCTGAAACAACTGGAATCCTTTTTAATGGAATCTGGGATTCTCTTAGTCAAATACTTAAAGCAATCGGTACTTCTAGGAAGTCGTCTGGAGTGCTTGTACCTTGAGACTTGAGGAGTTGTCTCTAAACCGCCGTGAGTCCTGTCTCGGCAGCAGTTCCACCGGCGTGCAGTGGGTGTGGGCCACTGGCGCTGTGGGTCAAGTTGGGGGGGTTGGTGTTACCAGGTGGTGGTGAACTTGGCTGATGCAAAAGGAAGCGTGGCAATGTTATACAAGATAATATGCTTCTGAGTAGTTCTTAGACTTAATGAAAGATAGTTAAAAAAAAAAAAAGCCCACAAGTCCTGAAGCTGTTCAGTTCTTCCAATGAGAAGCTGAACACTGCTTAAATAATTTGGAAAAGCTGGCATATTTGTAGAAATTCTTTAACGTGATCTCTTGTGGGGTGGTGAACTGTTAATGAGCCCTGTAATAGATTTCTGAAAGAAAAAAACACCAGTACAATGAGGTAAAAAAATTTAAAAATATCTGATTTGTGTCCTTCCAAAAAAGGACCCGAGCGGGGAGAGTTTTTTGTGTAGGTGGCTGTCTGAGGGAGGGGAGAGCACAGGGGTGGATTAGGAGGTGCAGATGTGCTTGTTATTTTGCAAGGAGGATGTACCAAAAGAGGCTTGGGTGCTGTTTCACTTAATTTTGTAGTAATTTGCTAAGTGCAAATCAGCCTTAAAATCCACAAGTGGAATTAAGGATAATTAGTTGATTACAAGGCTTTGTTAGATGTGATGAATCAGCATGTTAAAGATAACAATAGGTATTTAACTCATTAAGTTGCATAAGACTAATTTTCAGTTAATCCACTTCACTTAACATTTGAGAAAACAGCAAGAACTTCTAAAACTCAGCTCCTCAGTGTTTGATGGGTCCGTTTTGGTAGGGCACCTTTTTGTGTCAGCAGGTAGAAACAAACGTACTGGCTCTTCTCAAACCGATACAAGTACAATTTTCCCAGCTCTGCAGATTCAGTGCTGGCATGTTACCAGCTTAGGCAGTGATATTTGTAGTTAACCTAATCAAGTCAAAAACTGCGCAGCTTTTCCACTGAGAAAGTGCCTGGTAAGAGTTGGAGCAGGAGGTAGAAGGTAATTGTTTGCTAAGACGGAACAACCTTGGAGCGCTGCTACTTGCAACTCAGTCTGTATTCTGCATCTGGCCTGGCTGATTTATTCTTAAATGAGTCTAGGACTGGGCTTGTTCTCTGGGGGGAAAAAGAAAGAAATCCTCACTGTTCAGAAGATACTCTGTCTCAGCTGAGGTGTACTTCGTGCAATCTAGTAAGTGGAAGTTGTTGCTCTGGCGATAGTCACATGCGAGGGCTCTTTTACGGCCTAGGTAAAGCGCTCCTGGCTTTGCATGTCGCTGTTGGCACCGAGTGCTGCCCGTGCACACGGTCTCAGCAGGAAACCAAAGATTGCAGTAGTGTAGAGACCAGCCCGACTTTTTTCCTCCCCTCCAGAGATGTCCTTTACCGAGACAGACTGTTCGTGTGACGTAAATCGTGTTTCATTGCCTGTGCTGCACTTGAGCAGCAGCTTGTTTTTGTTTGCTTTGGTGAAGTGGAGGTATCCAACATCTGTTAAAATATGCTCGTGTTTGGGCAAGTTTTTGCTTTCTCTGCCTTGTCAGCAAGGATGTAGATGAAGTGCTTTTGTTAGGTCCTCCTCTCTCAGCTGTGTAGGAAAGGGTGATGTGTGATCGAGAATCTTGCTGGAAGAAGTCTGGAGTAGAAGTGCAGTTATTACGAAGAGATGCAATTCTACCTGTTTAGCTCGTTTTCCTCATGAAGAGTGTGTTTATGTGGAAAGCATTGCTCACATCCAAAATGAACGCTTCACCCCCACAGTAAATATTCTGCCAGTCCACTGGCAGGTAGGGGTGGTGTAATTCTGAGGCTGGGCAGAATGTAAACTTGCATCTTCAAATCACTTAAACCAATTTTCCTTGTTTTATTTTTAATACATAACTGGAACGGTATGACTACTGAGCTGCGAGAGTAAGGATTTGACACTGAAGGGAATGCTCTTGCTTTTGAAGCGCTCGTTTCAGCATCATTAGTGTGGTTTGTACATCAGCAGATGAGTGAGCATCTCTTAGAACGGGCGTTTGTTGTTCTGGCAGACTGTAGGAAATCAATTGTGGGAAGACCTGAAATTGCTAACTAAAATAAACTAAATTATTTTGGATCTCTGTTGAAATATTGGTAAATTCTTGTACTTAATATCTGCTAAGTGTTAAGCTAAATGAGAGCACACAAAGACAAATTAATTGTGTACCATGTAACGAATAAAACAAGTATAAAAGGGAAGCGGGGCAAAAAGCACAGTGATGACAAAATGGTATGCTGGTATCAAGAAAGGTCCTGGGAAATCAGAGGACAGAGAGAAAATATGGTCCGTAGAGAAAACGGCAAAAATGCGTGCTGTTTTGGGAGGGGGAAGCCACCGCAGGACAAAGTAACCCATCCTATAACATAATGGCTTTAAAGATGCTTCCAAAACTTGAAGTAAATCTGTCCCACTTAAAGCAGACCAAACCTAAAGAGTTCTAGGTACTCAGTGGAGCCAAAATCCTTCCCTTTTTATCCTGCTGACACAGAACACAACTTTTGAGCTTCCTAACTTTGGAGTTCTGGTGTTCTGAACTTTAAGAACAAAGTATGTTTTCATGTTAGACAGTGCTTTGATGTTCTTCCTTACAAATTCACTGTGAAGGAAATTGAAAGGTACTTCCGAAGATCTGCTTGTGGAAAATATTGGGCAATGTTCATGGATCCTAGGTCCTTGGTGAGCAAATGAGCTGCTGTAATTACTGGGAGTGAAGTGTATGTCTGGAGATCCCCTTCCCTCTCCTTCAGAAAGCCTCACCCCAAACCAAGCCCGTGTGTGGTGCTCTATATACGCGTAGCTCACCAGCAACATTCTGATGACTCTCCACTTCCCATGCGAGGCATGTCGTGGAGGACCCCAGTCTCAGTCTGCTAGTTCTTACCAGAAAACACAGCTGGGACTTCAGTGTGGTGGCCTGCGTGCAGCACAGCACTCAAACTCCAGCAGCAGTGCCCTTCACTTCTGGAAAGTTGGTAAGTTTGGAACAGTCTACTAGTGTCATAATAAGGCTGTGGCTCTTGGGGCAGGCCTAAAAATTAGTCGCCTGTCAGCAAAGTTAAGTTTTTATATTTTTAAATTATATTAGAGGGGTAGCACTGAACGGTGGCATAGAAAGAAACATGGGGCTCAGGGGAGTGGGAGCAGACCTGTTCTTCACAAATGTGCCAAGCATAGTGTTTTGAAGACCATTGCTTCCTGTGGAGTGAGGGATGTTAAACCTTGTCCTTATCCGCTTAAAGTAACGAACTTTTGGGAGAATGTGGAGCATAGACATACACGTTTCTGAATCCGATTGGCAGTCTTGTTGGCCTGGTTATTTGCGTGGGAAGACAAATCTCTATCAGTCCTTAGGGAAGGTGTCTTCTGGCAAAAAAGAGCTGCAGCATTTTTGAAAACCTGAAGCAAAATACATCACACTCAAAGAAGTATTTGTGGGAAGACTTTATTCAATGGCAGATCACAGAAGCTCTGAGGAAAAAGGCTGAGGCATTTCAAGGTGTTTTCTTACAGCATACTGATTGGGGGAGTAAATTATTAAAATTAAAATAGTAAATTATTAAATACTTCTTGCAATAGCACTTCAAAAAGCTTAATTTCATTTTTGACACCCAGTAAAACTGGGTGGCTTTTACTCATGTGCTGGATTCAGCACTGCGTGCCAGACCAAGGCCTTCAGATGCCAAGTGTCTGTGTAGAGCAGTTGCAGAAGTAGATGGTTCCTCCAGGACTCTCTTCTGGGTCCGAGGCTGGTTAGGAGCAGCCACAGTCGCTGCCTCCGCACTTCCAGCTTTGACACTATTTAATTTTGTGGGCCCGAGTGCGGTGCAGCTGCGCAGACCCGCAAAGCATTGCAGTACACGGGATGTCCCCTGAGTTCATGGCTCGTTTGGGATGACAGTCCCCAATATGGGCAGAGTTGCCGGTGAAATAGGCAGCCTACACCTGGATGAGGCAAGTGTTTGTTACTCAGAGCCTTGTTCTGTCGGAGGGCTGCTACCTTCTGCATGCGGGTGGCAAGGAGGTCATCCCGTGTTATTCGCTGAGGGGGTGTGTGGGAAGCTGCTTAGGTAAGTGGATTTTGCAGGCCAGAAGTACTTCCTGATATGCAGCCCACACTTGCATTATTCTAATTTGATCCTATCATTCTACTCAGACCCGTTCTATTATGTTAATTCCACATTTTTTGTGTGTTTTGCAGCCTGCGATACTTCTAGGCTCTTCTTGCCAGCGCTCCTGTCTTTCATCTTGGCTCCGTGAGCCTGTGAATGAGGCTGTCATTATTCCATCCTGCCTGTATCCCTGCCTCACTGTACTTCTTTTTTTTTCAGCAGAGTTGTTGAATTTGAAGTTTGGACAATCTGAGCAGGCTTTGGTACAGCAGAGCAGCGTGATTTGAAGAGACAGTATGTGATTGTGCATTCTGCTGGGCGTTAGGTCTCTGGTGGCTGTCCCTGGTGTGGGCTGCTTTTTTTCCCACCCTCTGTCCTGGGGGGCTCCTCTGCACATCCCTCATGGCATTTCTGTGAAATGGGAGAATTCTCAGCTGCTCGGTGTTACAGAGGAGGAAATGCTGGCTTGGTGCTCACTAGGACTCTGGATAAGAACCGTTACCCTTTACGGCCGGTACGGTGGTATTGTGATTAAGGACACAAGTAGGAGTAAGAGGCGTTTCTTTAGTCCCATCTGGTGACCTGTCGGTTGCCCTTGGCGAAGCTAAGCGCTGATCGTGGTTGCTGTCCTCCAGCCGGCCGGGTCAGTGCTGAAGTTAGCGGTCATCCCTTACGGGGTTGCTTGGAGATTTAGGTGGAGAATGGTTGCATTGCACATGAGACAAACAAGCTTTTTTAAATCCCGGGTTCCTTCATGGCTGTACACCGACTTGTTTGGGTTTAGTGATGTTATTTGTATGGCGAGCGCAAGGAAAAACTAATAACGTTGCTGTGGCCAAAATATTTCGACAGGGTGAGTGCTGTAAAACAGAACAGGTTTCACAACAGGACCTGAAGACCCGNTGCGCGAACTGCTGCGCGCCCTGCTGCCGGCGGGCCTGCCCGGGGGGGCGTGCGGCGGGGTACCTGCCTGCCGCCCGCAGCATCCGCGCTGCCTGCGCATCTCTTCAGAGCGCTGGAAAGGCCGCTAGGAATGCGGCTGAAGATTTCTCATGAGTTGGGGTTTTTTTCTTCTAGCGTCTTAAAATACAGAGGTAAACTTTCAAGTAGCTCGTTTTTAGCGTGTACACAGAAATTACTCCGCTGTAAGGCATCTGTGGAGCCTGAATGAGTCTTGCTGCTGTGCTGGATAAGAACAATGCTCCTACTGAGTAGTTCTCTATAGCAATTGATTGAAACATAATATACATTATTTGCATGTTAATAAGATTTCCAGTCAGGCTTTGCTGACAAACGGGAGTAGAGACAAGACGTGTGTAATACATCTTTTACTGCACTACAGCAGTTCAGAATTTCTAACTGTAAATAGCACTTTATCCTGAATAATTGGACAAATAAAGCAGAGGAAGGCAGGTGGGGGAACAGTCCTCCTGTCCTCTTTCAAAATTTAAGGCGCAGCCGGGAGCTGGTGTTTGTCAGGGTTTCTCCGTGTTTGGATCTCTGCGAACTGAGGCTCACTGCAGGTGGCCGGACCACGCAGGAGCTTGTCCTTCCTCTCTTTGGGTGCTGCAACATGTAGCTGTAGGGTGAGCAGACAGTCGTTTTGGTGACAAAGCCAGGCTTGCCACACAGTAAGCGCTTTTCTCAGCTGTGGGACCTGGCTGTGCCCATCTCGGCAGACTGATTGCTGCCGGAAGAGGTTTTTAACTGACAAGTTGGGCTGCCAGACGGTGCTTGGCAGTCATGCTAGAAGGGACGGGCTCGGAGTTGTGGGGAGTCCTGGCCTGGAAGGCCCATGGAAGCCTGTAGGCTAGTGAAGCCCTTCCCTACAGAATGTGGTGAACCGCCGTATTGCACACGTAGCTTCACAAGTGTGTTTTCAAGGAAGAGAAGAACTTGACCATTTAATGTGTCTTGTTTTTTCCTTGCCACCTCTACCAATTTTCTGTCCAATTGAGCAACAGTTTTCTGTACTGTGAAGAAGGCTTATTAGTTCTGCAACTTAGTTTCTACAGTTGTGCCTCTTTTTCCGTTCTTTTTATTGGGTATATCCTAAAATTTAGGTGTAAACTTGACTAGCATAAGGTCTATGTGTGTCGAAGTGACTATTGATCAAGGCGAGAATGATTCACTTCTTGAACTTTGTACTAATGTGCCTTTGCACTGGCACTTAAAATAATCCTTTCAGGATCGTAGTTGGAGTTTCTCAAATATCATATTTTGATGTTGGCAGCCTCTGCTTGGAATGTGCTGTACTATTTTTGCTGAGTGGATGGAGTTGGGTAGCACTTCTAGCAATCATCAGCCAGTTTACCTGAAGCAGTGCTGCCATAGTAAACATCCCAGCCAAATTTCCAGGCTGCACTGAACCAGTACGTGCCAAAGCTGTGTATTTGAAGAAGTTTGAATTGCTGGCAAGCAGAGTTGTTTTTAATACCCTTTCTGTTCGTTGAGAATGATGCTAAAACTGCTGTTTGTGCCACCCTCTGATTAGTTCTCCCACCTCTAATTTTCAAGCAGTTTGAGTTCTGTGAAATACATCTTCCACTTTGCTGAGTTCAGACCTCTGCTACCTTATGATCAAATTCCAGCTCTGGGAGGGCTGTGGTTTTCTCCTGTATTTTTCCATTGTGGAGTAGTGAACAGATAGATGTGAACAGCGAGGGAGTATTTGCCTGTGCCGTTCTGCAGCGTGGCTCCGAAGGGAATGCCTGCCAGCACAGGAGCCTAAGGGGCGTAGTCTGATGTGCTCCGTGTGCAGTTGGGTGTGTTGTAGCGTGCCATGGGGATGATTGTAGGGTCCGGCACCTGTGAAAGCTGTGTCACAAAGTTAATTACAGTTTGGCAGTTGCTTGATCAGCTCAAAGTTGAATTAGAGAATTGTACAGTGACGATTGCTTTTGAATAATCAGCTGGTGACTTGAGGGGCCCAACATGCTGCCTTTCCTCAAAGGCTTCAGTGGCTCTTGTGCGCTCTCTAAAAGTTGGGAAAGCGGGAGGAGGAATCCAGTTCCGATCTCCTGCGTAGTATGGTAGATTTTTTAGTCCTTAGGATTACTGCCTCAGCCAATTTACTGTTGAAATAGTCTTTAAAACTGACAGCAAGCAAATTTCATCAGCCTTCAGGGAATACTACAAGCATCCCTGCATACCAGCATGGAGATGTTTTGGGGCTTGCCTTCTGCTACAGTGAAAATGAGTGTCTCCAGGTTAGCGTTACTGAGGGGTGATTGTTTGTCATGCCTAGGACGCACAGCTGTAACCCAAGATGAATCTCTGAAGGTCCGACTGCATTAGGACAGCAGTGATTGATCACTATTGAAGTAATAAGACAAGGCATAGTGGAATGGTAACTTCTTTACGAAGGTGTAAAGGGAGAGTATTGGCCTGAATGTCTGTAGTTCTTCTGTCGCAGTGGTCCCCAGCAGCCACCGGGGGATGCTGAAGGGGAATCCTTGGCCACTGCCAGGTGTGACCCTCCTGCTTGGTACAGATCCTGGTGTGTGACAGTTTTTGATGTGGACTGTACACTATGGGAGCCGTCAGCCTCGCTCAATATCTAATTGGGGTTGGTTACAGGTAAGAAATGGGATGTTTTAATAAGATGAGGTGAACGTGACTTCTGTTCACTTGACTATTCTAAGTTGCCTCAATTTCAGAGGTTCACTGCAGCAACATTTGATTCTTCGTTGGCTTTCTGGGGAGGTAATGGTTCTCTGCTCGTGCTTGGGGAATATAAGATCGTCTGTTTGGTTGTCTTCTGCGTGCTATAAATGATCCTGGAAATACAGCAGATGTGCAGGATGTGTAAGAGAGATTCTAGACAAAAGATGGTCTTCCAGTTTAGGTTCAAGCATGTCACATCATTCTGCAATTTTAATGTCTCAGTATGGCCTTTCTGAATTTAGAAACATATTTCACAAGGATGAAGAATTTTTGACAAATGAAGAGCAAGTACAATCACTTCTCACATATTGTAATATATAACAGTATTCTTTTAACATGGTCTCCTGGTAGGATAGACACATACAGCATCGACCCTCAAGGGCTTCCAGGAATTTCACATGCCCTCAAACCTGTTGCAGAGGTACCTGTGGGCACGCTCTTTAATACGGCGGCAACAGCTGAACTGTGGAGGTGCCTCTCATGCTCGATGCGTACACCTTGAAAGGTCCCAGGCTTTGGTGCTCGTGGCTGCCCCAGGTCATGTACAGTAGCCATGTGTCATGTGTCCAGGGAAGGCTGCAAACAGGCATTAATCTCCCACCCTGCAATGCAGCTGGGGTGTTGTAATTGTGCTAAATTCAGAGGGACTTCTTAGCGATTCTGGTCACGATGGCTGCAGTGGAGGGATTGCGGAGAGCCGAGCTATCATTCTTCATCCTTCCTGCTTACCTTGCTACATTCACTTCATCTTCCTTTCACCAAAGATATCAGAGTAGAAACTGGTGCAGACTACGTTTTGCTTGATAGTGTTTTGTTCCCGTAATAGTTTCCGTAGCGAGGCAGACATGTATTCCTCTGGAAACGAAGTTTAAGCATTGTTATTCAAATCCAAAACATCTTGATGTATCATCCTTTTCAATTCTTGGCCTGAGTGTCAGGATCGCCTGGCACCACGGACCCCAAGGTGCGGGTGTGTGGTGAGCTGTGTGTGTGCACTGCATTCAGGACTGGCTTTCCTCAGCCGTAGGTTCCGCAGCGGTGTCCTTTGTTCGTGACTAGATAGCGATGTTTATGTTAAAGGGCCTCATGGCGACAGTAAAGCAAGAATTCGCAGTGGTAGGAGTATCCCCTTGGGTTTTTACTCGTTCCTAGGAGTTATGATTAATGGCTCCTTCTTGTGGAGAATCGGTGTATTTTGACTTCTGTTTTTCTCTGGTATTCCATCTTTAGATACACAGACCCATAGCAGAAACAGCTGATTAATCTCATTTTCGCCTTGGGGGGAAGTGTGTGCGCCTCAAAGAACATCTACTTTAATCTGTTGCTCTTTCTACTTCGCTTTCTGCTTGACCGAGGCAGGACAGTGGATTCTTAAACCGCAAGTGTAACCTGGTTACTAAAAGCTACTGCTAAACCCAAACATTTCTGATCTTTAAAAAGACCAAAATGACCTATATTTTGTTGTCTTAATTCATGCACATAACTTCTACGGCACTACGCAGTTATTGAAGTGATCAGGGTCCAGTTACAGCAAGTCAGGTGGTTAATGTCTGACCCTTCCCGTTGCTGGCGCGATTAGCTTTACGAAGGAAATAGTTGGGAGGATTTCTCTCCATGTAGCGTAGTGATGTCCCCTGTCTGGAGACCTGGAGAGCGAGGTATTTATATGCAGGGGTAGGGCTGTGAGCTAATGCAAATGAACTAGGAGATTTGCATAAGGTAAAATCTATATTCAGCTTTCAGGCTTGATTCTATTTTAAGCTTTTAATTGAGTCCACTACTTCTTGGGTGCTTGGGGTTGTCACGTGTGGAGAGAATGACTTTGTCTTGTGGAAAAGGAGAAAACTAACTTTCTTCTAATTTGCCAAAGGTTGTAACACTAGTGCTAGTAGAATGCTAACGCTGCCACGAACACTCACGCTGCCTTGTACACTTGTATTTGTGCTATTAGTGCCCGTGTTAATCCAGTACTTGGGTATGTAAGTACCAGTGGGGTACAGGAGGAGAGTTAGTACCACAGGATGATGATCTGAGTGCAAGAACTTGTTACCAGTGAACTTTTTCCTAAACAGCTTGGGCAGAAAGCTTTCAAGGCAGTGATCTGAGACTGCAGGGGCAATCCAATAGCTACTCCTGGCGTGCATTTCAAAGGAAACTCTAAAATGGTAGGAAGAGCTACCTCGCATCAGGTACATGAGACCTCTTAAATATGAGCAATAACTAGTGCTCTTTGATTTAATTCTAGTGATGTGAGGCTTGATGGGCCAGTGCTAGGCTCCTGTGAAAACCTCATCCGCTGGAGCTTCAGCCGGAGCACACCTCAGTGTGCTTGCTCAATGTTTAATCAGAGGGTTATGTGCGGGCAACTGTAAACTCTGAAGAAGGGGAGGCAGAGAAACAATTGCTCCTCCTGCTTTCCCCAGTTGCTGATGTTATGCCCTGTAAGTTTCCTGGTCTTTGCTGCTTTAAACAAGGAACAGTTGGACATGAACCTGGATTCTCTGTTAAGCAGCACAGGCTGCTTTTAATCCTAAAAAGGTGATTTCCGTGCTGAAATCTCTTTGTAGCAATACGATTAAAGGGGGTTTTGGTTGTGCACACGTGTTCAAGCAGTGCAGTCTTCTGTCTAGTATTAACTTGGGTAACAGATGCAATCTCATGCTAACATGAAACAATTTGTAGTTATAAGCCATGCTGTAGGGTGAGGTCTCACAGTACTCTGCATTTTCCCCTTCGACCTATACACACGCCTAGGGCAGAAACACTGTGCTCTGGGAGTTAGATGGTATGTGTGAAGTCAGACAGCAGTCCAAATGTGTGTGAAAACAGTTTTCTTGGTTGGATTTGCTGTGTTGAAATCTGATCTAGGCAGTAGACTGTCGAAGAGGCTAAATGACAGGTAAGTATCTTCAGTGCTTCAGTTGGACCTCACACCTTAAAGGAAACTAAGAATCCTTAGACAAGCAAAAAGAAACTTCATGTCTCTTTCCTCACCCTCTCTGTTCTGTTTTTCTCAATATAGTGACAACTTTAAGCTGGTATAAATTTGCCTTTCTCAGAACTTATCAGTGAGAAACTGGTGCTGATATTGGTGCTCAAAAATAGCTATCAGACTTCCATCTTGTAGGGTTTTATGTGCTTGGCAGTGACTTTCCCCACCTGCTTTTTTTTTTAACCATCTTATGACTTCCTTCAGCAATCTTGCCTTTATCCAAATGTATCTGACGCGGTAGCCCCTAACCCTGAGGAGACTGTCTGTCCTCTCGCCTGCTCCCTCTGAAAGCGGGGCAGTACAATTTTTATTCACACGTATTGGAGAGTTGGGTAACTCTTCTTCAGGAAAGCATTGTCTAGCACTGAGCTTATTATGTAGTGTGATATATCCGCAGGATTTGCTGACGTAAGCCATGATCTTCACCCCTACTTGCTCATGAAAGACATAGCCCTTAGATGGAAGTAAGGTCAAGGAAGTACATGCAGTGTTAGCAACTTGTTTGAGTATTTTCCTCTGGCGTAAGGAAAACTGCTAGTAAGTCGGGCACCAGTCTGGTTTGTCCACAGAGCAGTGCGTAGTCTGGGTCTCCTAGCTTTACTGCTGAGACTGCCATTGTTTTAAGCAGCTTCTGGCTATGTGAGCATCTTTAAAAAGGAGGTGCTTCGCAGACTTCTAAGGAACAATCAGAAGTGATTTTTATCAATGTGACATGGCATGACCCTCTTAAGCTGTTTCGTGAGTCATCTTCCTGTGAGTGAAGGAAATTATTAAACCTCTTGAAACTAGATGAAGAGTCCCTTTTAGATAATGTTATTTAATTGAGAATATATTTTGCTTATGATAAACTGTGCGATGAACCAACACATTTAACTGACTTGACAAAGGTCACCGGAGCTTTGTTCAATCTTACAGCTTGGCCATGTCTGTAATTTTGCATTATGTTCACGTATGCTCTTGTATTCTGGCTAAACGAATCCATTGTGTAGAAGGGACTGTTTAGCAGCCTGCTATTGTAGTAATAAACCTTAAATAAAATGGGTCAGATGTGCTTTGTAACTTTGGGGGTGAATCGAGGATGTGTAGGAGCCTGGCCAGTAATGACAACTGAAGGGCAGGTTCTCTCCTCTTTCCTCTGAGGAACAGTTACGAACTCTAACCAGCTTAATATGAAATACATTTTCAGCCAAGCCCAAGAAATATATTTCTGGGTTGTTGGGTTTATCACTTAATTTAGAACCCAGGAAACTTGATGAAGTATTCACTCCTGTTTTGATAGGTCTGGTTGCCATACTGAGTGCAAAATGTGAAAGTTAGTGGCTTTCCTTTTAAAACTGCTTTATGAAAGGAACCGAGAAGACCATTTAGAGACAAATAGCCAATTTGTAAGTCGTCATGCTCCTTGGTAGCTGAAATGCCAACAAAATATCTCAAATCTACGTCACCTGCTCAGCTAAGCACAGGATTTTCACTTTACTCCTCATGCTCAGCTGAATAGATGCTTCTATTGGTGGAGAGTTAACTGGGCAAAACTCTCACTCAGCCAGAAATGATTGCTAGTGGTGATCTCTTAACTGGTATAGATCTGCTCCTCTTCCAGATAATGGGATTCTTTCGGGAAGTCTGTCTTAATAATTGATGTCCAATACGTTATGTTATCTTCACCAATTAAAATCCTTTATTTTAAGGAAGGGAAGGTAACAGAAAAGACTCAAGTGTGCTGCCTGTGGCTTTCTGCCAACTTATTTGATAGTGATTGCAGCTGAATAGAAATTCTTTGTCAGCAATGAAGACTCTTTTTTTTAAACTTGAGCAGGTTGCTTTTGTTTCCAAAGAGTAATGACAATGTAGGGTAGCTTGATCTCTCTGTATTAGGTAGATTCCTGGGAGATGGAAAAAACTGAAATCTCTAATTAGAAGTCTGGCTTAGCTGAAATAGAAAGCGAAGTTGTAATGAGTAGTAATGCCTGGGATGTGGTGATAATAGCCAAAATAAATGGCAGTGCCTTGAGGATTGTGAAGCTTGTGATGCTGTCAAAGCAGATAAGTTGTTCTCTTCTCTCTTGGCTAATTTTCTATTTAATACACTGTTCAGAGGTACTGTTGCTCTCCCCAGTACACTTGAGAAAATGCAGTGAATGAGGGATGGTTGGACACATTAGCTGCAGCTTTGCAGTTGGAGACCTCCTATATGAGAATTGTTATTTGAATTTTAACTCTTCTTTTAAAGTGGTAAATTCCATTGTTGTTTTCCAGACACAGCTCAGTGAATTGAGCTTAAGTATCTTTGCAAGGACATCTTTAATGTCAGAGGTCCTGGCTCCTCGTCCGGATTAAGTGTATCTGAAAACCAGCACCCTTTTCTTGAACTGGGAAGCACAGCAGCAGGATGACCTCTTTTCAGTGTGAGCTGAGATCCTGGGTAGCGAACAGCAGGCAGGGAGGTGTCATGGGGTGGGTTTGAAAGTGACAGACGAGAAGGATGTGAAATACAAGGGGATCGAAACCAGAGGAGTCACTCTGATCTACCTTTGGTAGAAATTCGGCGCCCAGAACGGGAGTACCAAAGTAGATGCAGCATTGAAAAGTTTTTTCACTGACTCTACTGAAATAAATAGCTCTTGTGGACCTACTTGAGCATGGAAAAACTATCGGGCAGCAGCTCTGAGGTCCCTCCAAATGCATGTCTGTGGTGGTCTTAAGCTACTTGCCTGGTAGCAAAGGGAAGCTAAATGGAGGTCAGGGCTTCTACTGGAGGTAGCTGTGTTTCATCACGTTATCCAGCACTTTACCTGACATCCCAGCTACGGGTTCAGTCCGTACAAAGTGTGTGAATACCTTTGCGTGCCAGGTAAGAGGTCTTATCCTTGAGGACTCAGTGGATACTAGTTACTGTCCTGGAGCTTACTGCTTCATCTTTCCTAGGCCTCCTTCTGAGGCTATTCTTTAGTATGATAGTGAGGAGGATGTTCTGCATGTTTGATGCAATTCTGGCCAATGTTTGGCTGCTGATCAAGTCCTGTAATTTTGTTTATAATATTCTTGTAGGAATGGGATGGAGTGGGCAAACAAGCTGACTTTTGTGGTGCTGATCCCCTGCCGTGTGTGTATCTGTGTTTTGATGAGAGGGAAGGGTTATATAGCAATTGAACATCCTTGGCATATATGTATGTAGCAAAAGTACGTTGTTCTGATATTCCTCGGTGTGTAAAAACAAAAACACCACCCTCCAGAAGAAAAACAAAACAACCCCACAACAAAACCAAGCTACAAAACAAGAAAACCCAAACCTGTCTCAAAAGTATCATGTCCTCAAACAGTGCCTGTAGACTAAATTACTCATCAGCTTAATTTATGATTTCTCCTGTGACTGCTATATTTAGACAGCAAGCAACTTTTTTCTTGTTTTGCATTTTTCTTTCTAC
Source organism: Psophia crepitans (assembly GCA_013399095.1). Classification (NCBI taxonomy): domain Eukaryota; kingdom Metazoa; phylum Chordata; class Aves; order Gruiformes; family Psophiidae; genus Psophia; species Psophia crepitans. Next base: position 550,348 of record VWZZ01014462.1, on the reverse strand, counting down.
TAGCCAGTCGCTGTCCCTGTTGGAAAGGCGACTGCTCTTTCTCTAAACCCTGGTGCTTTTCCGGGGCGTGTTTCCCCATTCCAGAGGAGAGCTCACTTTTCACGTTCTGTTGCAGTCGGAAAGCCATGCTTTGGGAAGCTTGCTTCTGCGCTTACTCTGCTCAGCTCTCCCAGAAGCACTCTAGATGTCCCCTCTCACATGTAACCTTCTGCGTTTGCTTAGCTCTCCTAAGCTCCCAGGAGTTTATATTTGGGGTCCATCTGTTATCTTGGCCTCACGTGACGATTTTACATCGGCAGGTTCCTTCTCGCTTCCTTCGTGTGGATATAAGTTGTTTGGCTTTATTGCCAGCCTTAACGCCAGTATCTAATTCTTTGATGTTGTACTGCCCACAGAGCTGCGGATACTTTCGTTTGGATCTGACCAGTAATCCACTGTTAAGCATCAAAGTCAGTATTGAAGACTTCCTGTTGGTAAAACAGGATTATAAACGTCAGAAGGGAGCTACACAGCGCAAACTTATTAACTATTAATTAGGTTATTCCTGTGTACAGTAGTTGCTTTTGGCTTTGCTCCTTCTGTAGCTCTGGGAAAAGGGCTGTTACTGAGGGGGCCGGGTTAGCTTCTCCGCACTTCAGCAGTGCGGTCCTTCTCAGTGGAGGCGTGGGGCTGCAGTAAGGAGGCAGACTGGGAAACCCAGCCCTGCTCACCAACTCGTTTTGATAGCAAGGAAAAAAATCATGTTTCCCTCCATAAAAGTAACGTGTACAGTAACTTATACTTTAGAAAGCTTCCTTTTCATTTGTCTGCTAATTTTTCTTAAAAAAACCAAACTAAACAATACCAAAAAACTCCCAACCCCTCAAAAAATGTTTCCAGTGTATTTTACAACACGTGCTTTATTTTACCTTAGTCAGGCAAACCTAACAGAACAGCCACTGATATCCTTTTGTCCTTCCCCATCCGACAAAATACTGTGTGGCGGCTGCACAGCTGGAGTGAGTGCTAAATATAGCACAGATAGTACCGAAGGCAGAAGTAAGGTGTCTCTGTGTTAAACACCTCTCCCTCCTCCCTGTTCCCAGAGAGCATTTATTCTTTCCCATCCTATCACTCCGTGCACTTACTGTCAATATAACCTATCTGCTTGCTGAGGAAGAGGCTCGTTCAGAAACACGGTTGGGTAGCTAAGATGATGTTGAGAAATGAGTCTTGGTCGTCTTACTGCACCTTAGAATGAGCCTAGAATGCATCATTATTCTAATTCTTGGTTTTTCTCACTATGCAGAAGAAAAAGATGTCATTTCTCTCCTGCCTCCTTGCGCGATGAAGTGTAGCCTGGCTTGATAAGCAGCGATCGCGTAGCTGTTGCTAAGGATAGCCGCCACGGGGGGCGGAGAGGGACCGGCTCTCCTGTCTGCCGTTCGAAGCGGCAGTAATTTTCCCTTCTTGAAAAAATATTTTTAGGGCTTTACGAATAAGAGTGATATGGCACAACTTAGAACTGGGGGCAGTGGAAATAAGGCACAGTGGGATTTTTATGCTGAGATCTGTGTTAGTATTAAAAAATATTAATAATGTCTACAGCATATTTGTCTAAGCAATCCAGAGTACCTTGTTTTTTTCCCAGTGGATATAGCGCTAATTCGTGAAACATCCAAGTACAGTTTCACCACAGAAAGCCCTTACATTGCCCTCTTGTATGCTAGCCAGATCTCTTTGTAAGCTGGATTTTCTTCTCATTTTGGACTTTAAAGTATTTAAGGTTGAAGGTAGCTCTTTTCTGCCGCTTTCTTGGAGAACACTTTCTACAGCTGGTATTTATAATGTTTTCAGGTACACTGGCATTCTTGTGTGTGTTCCTAGAATTGGGTTTTCTTCTCTTTTTAGTGTTGTGGTTTTTTTTAATCTGGTAAGAAATAAAGTGGGCAAACTTTCTGGAGTTGAAGCTGCTTGCACTTGTGGGTAACCATGAAAAAATGTCCTAGTTCAGAAGTGTGTTGCTAATGTACAACACTTTAAGCACACGATAAACTTAATGAAAATTCACAGCTGGATTACGCTAAGGAAGAAATCCTAGCGCTGCGGTAGAAGGGAGGGGAAGAAGTCATGGCATTGCAGTAGAAAAGACCATAGGAAGATATTTCTGTTACTTAATCATTTAAAAAAAGGGCATGAAAAAAAGCCCCCGAACTAAAGTCCTGCTTCCAAAGCAGAAAGAGTTGCTGTCTTATCTTCTGTTTATAATGAAGTGAAAGGATGAACTAAAAGTGCTAATAAATGTGGCAGTTCTACTGTAGGACTTGCAGGGCCTTGTACTGCTGACAAAGCAACAGCATATTTAATGGAATTGTTGAGCCTGTGCTTTGTTTACTGCTTGAGCTGCCAATAGCAGTGGATTACTGAGTAGCCAAGAACGGCACCTCACAACAGGCTGCCGTGACTTTTCCTGCGCAGTATGCTCTTTACCACTGTCTTTAGGGCGGTGTGTGGTGGAGATCCAGGCATCAGGTGACAAGGGATTAAGTCATGAATGTGTGTAAATACAGCTTCAGGTGGAGGCTTGCCATTTGCATGCCAAGAGTGCTGGCAAAACCCAAGTTTCGTGAAAATAGGTGTGGAAAACCTAGTTATAGCGCTAGTGCTTTTTACTGAAACCATCTAGTGTTGGATCTTTGGCACTAATGACAAACTTTATGTAGGAAAGAGAATCCTTCCAGAACAGTCGACCTAGAAAACATAAGGCTTCCCCCTCTATCTTCTCCCCCCTCCAGAAAAGGATTTCAGAGAACCTGACCACAAATACTATGTGAAATGCAATTAAAAGAGGCCTGGGATTAAATGTCTCGTCTTGCTTAGAAAACATTCACAGGTATTTGTAATCCAAAGTCAGAAATGACTACTGTGTTCCAGTTGTCGATACTGAAAAGTGTGCCGGGAGGAGGACCTGAAGATCAGATGGCCTGTCTGTGGTTATTTCAGGAGTAGGCTCCCAACTTCTACGAATTCTGAGGGTTGTAGATTGATCTGGTTTTGCATCCACCACAATGAAAGCTGAGGGTGTTGAAAAACTTCCTGAATTTCAGAAGGGATGGGGTCAGCTTGTCTAAAAATGCTCTAATAAGAGCCAGAAAATATTCTGGCCAGCTAGTATGTAGCAAGCTTACCCTTAGTGGTAATCTTTTGTCAGTATAATGTGTAAGTGTAGAGTCTTGAGATGAATACTTACATTGAAAAAAAAAACAGTTTAGTATTTATGAATTGAAAAGGTGGGCTTGGTAAGTGAGAGGATCCAAGACTACTTTCCTGAATGAATGATCACAGGGTCAAGGATGTGGGGGAAGTTGGGGCCAGAGATCACGATAAAGTAACGAGACAGTAAGTGTGGAAGAGCAAGGAGCAGCTTGTGTAACTGTACATGTATCTCTTATGGAAACCCTCAGTGACGGAGAAGTGGTGTGGAAGAATTGAGTAGACATAAACTAGTGTCTCAAAACTTTGAGGCACGTGTAGTTCTTGTCCCTTACTGACGCTGGTTGGCCTAGGTTGTGATTTCAGAGTCAGTACTGGGCGCGCAGTTTGTGCTCAACGGTGTTGGGAACTCCAGCCTCCCAAAGAAGTGAGAGACCATTTAAACCTGCTGCAGAGGACACAGCTTCTCAACTACAGATTCTGTGCCAGTAGGCTGAACTCACCTGTTCACGTAGCACGGCCTTTTCTTGGTGGAAGTATAAGGTGAAATTCTAGCTGAAAGGCAAAGGAATAACTTGCAATTTAGTCAGCTTTAATGGCTTTCCAAGCGTGATTACATTATTTTGGTAACTTCATCCAGAGTGTGGAGCTAGGTGGCAGTTACCTGAAGCTTTTCAGAGTCCTTCAGTATATTTTTCTTGGGTTTTTTTTTTTCCCATCGTGCTCATATGAGGGCTGGCAAACTGAACAGGCCTTAAAACAAGTGATGTGAGTACTAGAGCAGTGGTTTGGTATATTAACCCACGCTTTACAACTTGCAGAGCTGTGTCTGGCTGCTGAGGATGGGTCATGTGTAAGTGTCTGCCTCCCAAGCGCGTTGTTTGGTGTTCTTAGCGCACATTTATCGTGGTTTTTCTCCTAGGGGGTAATCCTTTTCCCAACGCTTTCAGCTTACCTGTGGCTAAACAATATCTCTGCTTATTTGTTACTTCTACTGACTGCAATCAATTAAACAAAATTTAAGTACGGTTTCAGACAAAAAGGAAATTGTCTATATATATCTATATATAATACGGGATGAAGCTATAAAGGTATTGGGAAAGTCTGTCTTCAGCTAACTGATGGCTTTAGATGTCGGTAATTAACCAATGCTCTTCCAATTTTGTTTTCTTTGGTATGCTGTCACTTCGTGCAGGCAGGTATGCTTGTTATTTCTAGCTGCTACAAAGTGATCATCTTTTGATGTTGAAATTTTGGACTTGTTTTATAGAATTGTTACTGGAAAGCGGCAAAATAATTCACTCTCTAAGACTTACTTTTGAAGTTTTAGCAAGCGGGCATTCTTTATTGCAGCGCTGGGTGCCCGGGGCAGAGCTCCCCCTGACGTGTGCCCCTGAAGACAAGAACTACTATGTATTTGTACTGCGTTAACATACATATTAATGATATTTCCGAGCAATGCTTATCATATTCATGCATTTTCTGGGAACTCATTATCATATGTTAATGTCTTTCACGCGTGCTTGTTGACGCCTCCAGGTGGTCGTCGGGGGTCTTCAGATGAAGGCTCGTACTCTTCTTCACTGTGTGCGTTCACTGACCTCGGCTGCTGCGCAAACTCAGCCCTGCAGTCACGTCTGCCACGTCCTTCCAGGCTGTTTTTGTGCTCATCTTGTAACTTTCTTATTTTTATGGTTCCGCGCATCTGCTTTTCCAAGGCCAAGCCGTCTAAAGTGAAATTATTCCCAAGCTCCTTATCTTACTACTATTCTGACCATTTTCTAAGTTATAACAGTTTTCTGTTTGTTTGGTTACATCTATTGGGCAGTGTCTCTAACTGCTTGAATTGATCTGAGAATTTCGATACTCACCAGTATCAGAATCTCAGTTACTTTAATACAAGTACTGGGCCAGATAACATCTGTTTGTCAAACCAAATAACTTTGGTCCAATTTTTAATTTTTTTTCTCACAATATTAGATGTGAATCGATGACTTGGTTTTACAAGGTTACTACCACATTCTTTGTATAATCTTTCATTAATCCTTTCGAGATTATCATGTATTGATGCAATCTGTCAGGTTTGGTTGTGCTTTTTAAGATGCACCATATTATTAAACCCAGGTATAGCAGAATATCACTGTAGAAATTGGATACAGTGGAATAGCTGTAGTGTCCTTGTTAGTGTTTTTACTCATCCCTTTAATCATCCATTACATGGGTGACTTAGTCTGATACTGTGCATCAAAACAACTGCAAAGGTTAGCATAATTCTGCTGGACTTGCACAGTTACTGATAAAAATGATACATCTGTAATACCTCTATCAGTAAGGGTAGAATAAATGTAGTAGCTTTTATTTGTGTAGGTATTGACTTAGTTGTACTTGGAAGAGATTACAGTTAGTTTACCCCAGTAAACTTGAGCTACAGTTTTGATATTGAACTAATGATTCTTTTGTCATCTTCTGTTCAGTAGATTATGAACTTATGCTTCTACGTGCCTTCTTATAGATAAGCTTCGTGTTTCTAGATCATGTGTTTCAGGGTCATGCAGCACAACCAGTCCTGGTCAATCAGCTTAACTCTTAGTCTAGCTTGCACAACATGGAAGGAGGATAGATTTCAAATTTAATAGTACGAAATGACATAAAGTCCTGGCAAGCTGCTAACCATCACAAAGCCCATTGCAAATAGCTTTATTGGACTTGTAATAGATGTCTGAGGTAATTAGTGCATTCTGTAGGGTAGGGCATTATTTGCATTTTCTGGATAGATCAACAGGCTGAATGTCAGCAGCATAAAAGTAGTTATCTGAGGGTTCAGAAGCACGATGTGGACATTCTGAGAACTCGACAGTAGTGTGTTCTTACTACAAACCAACAATGCATATTACTGCTCAGAGGGGGATTTTACCAGTAGTGTCAGGATTCACTTTTTCATCACTCAGAGCAAGAACTGCAGATGGGGGCCTGGAGAGCTGCTTGTTAATGATACAGCTTATCTTGGGTATGGAAGTGCATGGAGCTGTGCTAGAATTTCCCAACAGATGCTTAAGAATAACCCAGTATTAACACTTGCATATGAAATGTATTTAGGAACCCACTTTGGGTCTTTGAAATGGGGATGGTGTTTGAAGAACGTAGTATGCTCTGAAATGGATGACTGAGGGCTGTTGTACTCTACTGGAGATGGTTCCGTTTGGAGCAAAATGCTCAAAAGGTGCGGATTCACCTTGCAACTCTTTTAAACCAGAATAAAACTGCTTTTGCCTTTAAAGGAGCTGAGTGTTATGAATTACAGGCTGTAAGTTTAAGTGCAGGTTGTTAGGAATAAATGCTTCTGTGCAGTTGTTTTTAACAGTTTGATTCTTGGTGTTCGGTTTCTCTCTTACCAAACTCAGGGGAAGCTTAGCATCAAGCAGGACCAAGCTCTGCTAATCTTCCCAAGACGTGTTAACTTTGAGCACGCAAGTAGTTAATGAAGTCGGTGGAACTACAGGTAGCAACGCCTTTAAGGCTTGGTTCTGCTGAATTAGGATGTGTATTTTCTGGGGGCAACCAAGAAATGCTAGTGCTGTCACCGTTCATCTGTGTGCCTGCAGGTTTAGATGAAGGCTCCTCCGCACTGTTACTTCCCTTCCTATGTAGAGCATTCACCATACGGGAAGCATGCTGGTGTGACCCAAAAGTGTGTGCTCTAGGACTGAAAGGGGGGAAAAAATAAAGCAATTGTAGAGAGCCTCAAATATCTCCGTTCTGTTCCAAACGAATCTCTTTTCAGCCTCTGGCTGAAACCTCATAGCTGTGGAGAGAAGCCAGCCTGTGGCCAGGAGGGAAGCCAAAGCCAGCCGTCAAGAGGAGAAGCTGGCAGCTGGGTGGTGAGTTTTAAAATAATTGTGTGGGGAGCAGTCAGTAAAAGCTCTCACAGACATGCTTGTCATTGCAATACATCATTGATTTAAAGAAAAGGGGGGGGGAAAATCTGCAATACAGTCATATAGGAGGCTGGGGAATTCAGTCACCTTCCGAAGTGTAGGCTGAGGATGAGGCTGAGCACGGTGTGAGAAGAGGGTGAAGAAGTGCTGTCATCTAGAGGGAGTAATCTTTGTCAAATCTCACAGTAGTATTTGAAGTCCTACCTGCTATGGTCGTGTGTTAGAATTCCAGCTTTTATTTAGAGACAATGATATTTTTAAGCTGTCTTTTTGATATATTTTTGCTATGTACTTGCTAACTTTTAATGCTCTGTGGGAAAAATGTTTGGCTTGCAGTAGGGTGCCAGGAGTGATAGACTGGTCCATATTTATATTTGCAAAAGAGAGTATTTTGCTAAAGTCTCTGCCAAAAACCCGATACATTAAGGGCCAGGAGTGTGAGGAGAGGGGCTCAGTATAGTCAATTTGTAGAGAAGCGACTGACTCCCTCAGTGCCAGTTCCAGGTTTAAACAGACAGTGCTTGTTTGAATTTAGGCACAATAGAGAGGTTCTGCAGAAGCCTTGTGCCTAGTGCAGTATTTAAAAACCAGTAAATCCTTACCAGCAGCACAAGCAACAGCGGCATTTACCACTGAAATACAACTCAGTCCTTAATGTGACAGCGTGGAACTGTCATTTTTATTTGCTGAGATTAGAATTTTATTGAATATTCAGCTACTGTTCTTTTTCAGATCCAAATACTTACTTTGTAGCCTCTTTTTCTCCTGTCTCTCTTCCCCTTCCCCCCCCACTTCACCCCATCCCAGGCTATAAAGCACGCTGGAGCGGACCCAGAGTGCCCCGGTGTTCGAGGATGCCCATGCAGTTTATGAAGGAAGCGTTATCCAGGTTACATCAACCGGTGTTTCTCAGCACTCCCTCCCAGACGCAGCGTAGCGACGAGCTACTTGTGTTATGTCACTGCTGTGACCCATTTCTGCTCTTCTCCGTTGAGCTTACCGGCAAGGCTCGGCACCCAGTGTGGAGTGATTTAAAATGGTTTTATTTAAACTTGTGCAAAACTTCATTTAAACCTGTGTAAAGGCTTCTCATCAGGTGAGAATCACAAAATTGATCTAACTTTGATTCAGGTTAAACCCGGGCAATTAAAATGGATAAGGTTGTTGTTAATAGTGACCTCAATGCCCAAAGCAGGACGTTAATATTGCCGTTACACTTTGAAGTGTGTGTACATAGATACGTGTTGGTTATTTTGTCAGAGTTATGTCTAAATGACGTGTGACTGATCTTGTTTGTTCAAGATCAGGCTCTGTGTCTGAAGGCTGCTTCCTTCGGTCGGCCAAGCAGCTCACTTGTATCCGTACGCTCGCGTGCGTACGATGTGAGTGTGAAGCACTTCATCTGTGCGTAGGTTTTCCACAGCTGGATGCTGATGGAGCCTCGAAAGCCTGGGACAGTTCGGAGTCCTCCCAGCAGCTGAGCGACCGGATGCCAGATGTACCCTCTTTTTCCAGGAATTCAAGGGGGTATTTTTTGTTTTGTTTTTGTGGGAGAACAGAGAAGCTGGAGAGGGAAGACTAAAAGCAATATTGGCAAACTTTCAGAAGCAGTTGCTTTCCTGCGTTAAACTCCATTCTCATGTCGAAGCTCACAGACGAGCTGCATCTGCTTTTCAGTTGTCCTCGTGAAAGCGATGGCTTTGGGCGTGTTTGTAACCTTGACCTGTCCAAAGTCTGCAAAATATTCGGAAGAGCCTTTGGAGTTAAAGATTACAGGAACCAGGGCCCTGGGGCTCTGGTGGTACTGCAGGATGCTTGGCCTTGCCTCTGGAGCAGAGCTACGTTTCAGTTGGGTCCTGCTTTCCGCTCTCTTTTCCCCACTTACTGAAATAAAACACACCCATAACCCAAAACAGCCCGTCATGGTAAAGTTCTGATTAATCTTTAAACCCACACAGAAATTGTTTTTGTTAGTAAGCAATCCTTGTTCATACCAAATTAGTGGTGCTGTTATGTAGTTTTTTCAACTGTTCCAGAGTAAATACAGGTATTTCCAGCCGATGCACGCTTCTGGTTAAACTGAGCGAAACTAACTTCACATGATGGATTCTTAAGATGATGTGAGGGAGGGAAGAAGAAATTATTTTTCTTTAAATTACTGTTGGTTTTCTATCCATCGCATTTTCTATTCCTTGTATAATTGTAGCTGAGCTTATTGTATAGACTAGGATTTGATTTTTAAAATTAAAATTGGATGCATTTGGAAGCAATTTGGATTTTCTCAATGTAATCCAGTTATACTAATGCAGGTATAGCTTAAATGGCTAGCAGAGACAATATGGCACTCGAAATAACCATGGGTGCTGTAACTCCTTTAGCCCTTCATAGTAAGAAAAAATATCCTTGCTGCAGCATCGTATTTGAACCCAGGGAAAAGCTCTGGATCCTGAATGTGCCAATATCCCTTTCAGTCTTGATCCTGAGTGTTATTCTCTTAGGGAGTCATTTTCCTCGTCTAGGTAGGCCCCCATCACCATAGGAACAGAGTGCTTTTGGAGTATTTTTCTGAAAGGTAGAGACTGTTTGCAGCAATTTCTTTTCTGCCTTAGCGTGTGGGAGAAATAACCTTCACTTGTTTGTGTCTCATTGTATGTGAATAAAAGCGTGGCAGGAGACGTGGAAGAAGTAATTTGTAAGGCAGCTAAAGATGAGAGTTTAGTGTTAATTTCTAAAAGCCGCTGGTTCTGTGGCTCATTATTATTCTTCCCAAGTGAATTTTGCATCTAATTTTAGTGGGTTGGAGAACGGTCTGTTGTGTTCACGGGTTCCAGGTCTGTGGATGACAGCTCCATGGCCACCATGCGGCGGCTGCACGTGCGCACCTTTCGTGCGGAGCTGTTCCCCTCGTGCTGTTAGGGTCCTTCACCAGCTTGGACTTCAGCTAACCAGATGAGAACAAGCTACACTCCGAAACTCCTGAACTTGTCTGAGGCGAATGAGTGTACCTGTGCAAATCAACATGTGCGTTTTGAGTGAAACTTAATATTTTGTTCACTTTTTTCAATAAAAGCAGGTGTGCCCCCTCTCCCCTGTTTGCTGGGACTGGGTGGCTGAGGAAACCCCAGTCTGCAAAATTAATTTAGTGCTTGCGTAATACTTCTAAGAGTGCAAGCTGGGTGGAACCATCCCTACTTCTTCTTTCTTCCGGTGCTGCTTCTAATGGAGCTGTGGAAAAGGTGGGCAGCATCGTTACCTCTTCAACATGTAGATCTGAAACTGCCGCTTCATGTCAAGTTTGTCTCATCTGTTGGATTTATAAGCAAGAACTCTGGTCGTGGATGAGGTTTGCGTGCCAGAGTTTTCAGTTTTAACCTCCTGGATAGGTGAGGACAACTGTATCTGTTGATTGTGTACGTGTCTTGAATGACGTGCAAAGTTAGATCCATTCTCCTTCAGCAGAACTTCCAAAGTTCTGTTTTTTCCTGAAGTACGAAGTGAAATGCCTGGTAGGATCATGGTTGTGAAACTCATGGAAAATCCTACGTGTATACTTGCTGGGCACAAAAAAGAGTAGGTTAGCATCCTGTTTGAAGTTTGGACGTTGACTCAGGGTTCACCTTCCCTCTCCTTCCTGCCTTCTCTTCTGCTCCTGGGAGGAGCAGAGCACAATATGCCAGTGAACTAGCTGTCTCAGAATAGGCTTTCACTTAAAAATCCAATTCTAAACATCCTGCCTTTTTATGCGGTACTTGAGGCTATCTGAAGCGTGTACTTTGTATCTTCATTCTCCTTAAAACCAGAGGAGTATTTAACTTGCTTCATGCTGCCTTTGAGAAATCCTCATTTGCCAGCTGGCGCCAGCTTACTGCTGCGCCAGGTCCCTTTGCAGTGCTCTGTAGATGGGGCACGAAACAATCCATTCCCCTCCCCGTATTCTGTTTTGCAAGGCTCACCTGTATCTTCAGCAGCACACGCTGTCTTTGTGCCTTTAGCCAACCCCTTGTGCTGCTTGCCCAGATAGTTTTGTTTGGTGTGTAAATGTTGGTGTCCAGCAGAAGGGTACGTGGCTCTGAAACGGTGCTCTTTGTGGGAGTGGGGTTTAGGTGAGGAAAAATCGCAGGACTCGTAATATGTAGGGTGTCCACCTTGAACTGAAAACTCTTTCCTGGGGAGAACAGTATATTCCCGGTGAGCAGACGCCTGTCCACGTGAATACCTGGGTAGGAACATAAGCAATTAAACAGTCTTGTTAAAAATGTTTGTTTGATTTTCTGCACACCCAGATAGAATTTTTGCTCCAGCAGACTGGCCAGAATGCCTGTGCTGAGGCTGAGAGGATGTATCACTGCTCGAGCAGCTCAGGGCTGGATTAACTTCAAGCCTCCAAAAATAGCTTGCAAGCCATCAAGAGCAAAAACGCTTTTTCCTCTAGTGAATCATGTATTCCGAAGGGAGGACATGCGAAAATTAATCTGTGCTGCCCTCTCTGTGGAGTCTTGCAGAGAACTGGCCAAACAATAGAGCACAATGCTGCTGTACGCTTTGAATAGGGGGAATTTCTGCAGCAGTATTACAGCATAATACATGGCAAATGAGGTTTTAAATCTGATTATATTAAAATGAAATACTACAAGAACTTCCTCTGCTTCTAAATACGTTTTTTTCCCCAGGCTTCTAAGGTTGCATTTGAGACAGTTATATCCTAATATTTCATCATCTGAATGAGTATGAATAGCTTGAATTAATCTGTTTTCTGCAATCCTTCTGTTACACATCACGTATGTGGTGATGGCTTTTGTAGCTGGTCATTAGTGTCTCTGGTACTGATGAGGGGACGGGCTGCGCAGGGCCCCCAGCCAGGAAGGGCTCCCCGCTCTGCCTTGCTGACGGGCACCTCTCACGTGCATCTGGTTGACGCTTCCTCTTCTTCCTCCATAGTGATAAAACAAGACTAACTTGGCTTGTTTTGACACTACGACAGCTTTTCAGCAGTGCTTCTCCGGCTGATGGTTATCTGTGGAAATACAAACTTGTGCTCTTTTTCAGCCGTGTTGCACTTGGTGCCTTTGCCAGAGGAGCAGTAACAGCATATAGGCATTTCACAGAATCACAGAATCACAAGGGCTGGAAGGGACCTCGAAAGATCATCTACTCCAACCCCCCCTGCCAAGGCAGGGCCACCTAGAGCACATCACTCAGGAACATGTCCAGTCGGGTTTTGAATGTCTCCAGAGAAGGAGACTCCACACCCTCTCTGGGCAGCCTGTTCCAGTGCTCTGTCACCCTCACAGTGAAAAAGTTTTTCCTTATGTTAACCCGGAACCTCCTGTGCTCCAATTTGCACCCGTTGCCCCTTGTCCTATCGCTTAGTGAGGCCGAGAAGAGCCTGGCTCCATCTTCCCGACACTCACCCTTAACATATTTATAAACGTGGAGTTTTTTTACAATTTCTTATTAGGTTACACTATAATCCGTGAATGGTATTAACTGGCAGCTTACGCTTCAGAGTTCTGTCTTTTGTGAAGGAAAGCTGTGGAGAAGTATGCTAGAGAAACGAATTGAGAGCTGAGTGTGCTATCGGACACACGTGTGCAGCTGGAGTCTGCATGCTGCTGCTTTGCCGCTGTGAAGGACCCGTTCTTGTCAGCCTGGAAGTAGAACTGCTATCTAGCACTGCTTTTAGTAACGTGACAAACAGCAGAGCTGTTTAAGAGCATGTAAAGCATATTTTAATATTTACAGGAAGCATAGTTAATCTTATGGGCAGTATTAAACTGGATATTCCTGCCTACATGTAATTTATAATGTCCTGGTCTGTAGAAATGCAGTTTGCACAACCCTTCTCAGCAGTGGTGTGAAAGTATACGTTGGCTACGCGTTCAAAAATAAAACAAATGTTCGTGTTAGTGGGTTGGAAGGTCCTTGTTTGTTCTGTGCTGGTTAAGAACGTAATTACTCTGGAGCAGATCCTTTTATAGCTGCTAGCAGCGAGCAAATAGGAATACCGGAATGAAGGAGGAACTACTCCTAAACATATATTTTCAGTTAATGGGGCTTGGAGTAGCTAGAGACTTGAGACAAATGCTTTTGAAACACCCTGTGTCTGCTGGAAGGAAGAGTTACTGTAAGTCACTGTGAACTTGAGCTGTGCTTTCAATTATGGGTTGGGGGGATGGAGTAACCATGGATAAAACCCAAAAGGCTGCTCTTACAGAAAGTCTGTTCTGAAACATCTTTCAGATATGGACAGTGTTTTGCCATACTTACATTTTAATTGTTTTTTCTGAGGAAGCAAGAATGCTAATAATAAAAATCAATTTTTAAGGATTGTTACTGCAGACCTTCTTGAAGCATTTGCCAGGACTCCTGTGTGTGGTACCACCTCAGGTGCAGCTTAAAGCACTTCCCGTACTTGCGCGTCTCATGTTTAGCACCAGGTTGGGTTGTCAGTACCAAGCGAATTGAGTATCTTCTCCGTGCTGCCAAGGGTGTTGGGAAGAGAATTTCTTTTCTATCTTAACATAAATGAATAGGTATGTTAAGTCAGAAATCTTATTTTCATGTTGAATTTAATCTAATAAAACCTTCTGTTGTGGTCATGGAGTTTTTCTGGTTAGTTTTTCTAAGGGTTTGTATTTCTGTCTTCCTTATAGATTGTTCTATACTTCCTTAAGTTTTCATTATCTTACTTGAGACATTGTGAACAGAAGTGGTTGCTACTACCTTTTCTACCTGTCTGAAGTTGGAAAGCTTCATGACTTAAAGCAAGGTTAAAGGTCACTTTATGTTTGGAGCTCTACTTGGTTGAAATACGTTGTATCTGTTTAAAAAAACAAAAAAAAAATACACTTCAGTGCATTGACATTGCGGTGAAGAGACTTACACTGTTCTTACCCTCGTTCAAAGAGTGGTGTTGAACTTGTAGCGAGTGATTAAGCACTGTAGGTGGTTGCATCTGTAAAGGCACACAGGGAAATGTTTATATGACATGTGGAGAGAGGGACCATTGGTCTAGAGTAAACAGTTGTAAAACTAAATATGTAAAGGTTGTGCACCTGTGGCTTTTAAACCTTCCATTGAGAAGCTTTCCAAGGACCACTAAGTGCTGTGTCTCCGTTTGGAGGATGTTGATCAGCCTGCCATGGTTTTTAGCCTTCCTCCTATAAGCTCTCAAAGCTTGAGTGCTGTGTAAAAATGGATCGATTTCTCTCCTTTGGCTTTCCAGATTTCAACTTCTTTCTGAAACTTAAAAGCCCCTTTTTTTGAAGCTATGAAGAAATAGGCTCTTGGACAAAGCTGTGTTTTATGCACTAACCGTTTGCTGAAGAGCAGCAGACATTGTTCACTCGTTTGGTTCCATGTGTTATTTTCCACAGAGCTTTGCTTTTCTTTTCTTTTCTTTTTTATTTTGCAAGTGCTGCTGCTTGTCAGCGTAAGAGAAGTTACCTTCTTTAGGGGACCCTTGCTCCCTTAGAGCTATTCTCATCCCACTTACCCAGTGACCAATGATTCTGTTTTCTTAACCCTTTAGCTGACCTTGTCCATCTTTCAGAAATGTGTCACCAGAAGTGTCATTGGCAACTGAACCTCAGTGACACTGTCATGTGAGAAGTGAGGTAACGTGAATTCATTGTTAATATTGAGCTAGCTGTTAGCTCCTGGCCTGTTTCTTTAACTTCTCAGTGTACACGCTGTTCTATGCCAGCTATGAGGAGAACTTGTAGTCTTTGAAATGTGGGGTTTATTTAATGACACCTTCATTGCTATTGCACTTTGTCTTAAATGGAGAACACAGAAATTTGTTCCGTTGAGGCTGAGCTCTCAGATATCACAAGTATCAGTGTTGGCCAGTTTGAATGTATAGGGCTAGGGAAAGGTAAACAAGCTCTGCAGTTTATCAGGATCCTACACATATCTTCAACCTTTGCATTCTCAACTGAGTGGTTGTTCCTGGTTCTTAGCCTACCTTTTTCTTGCTAATCTGAGGGAGTTCTTGTAAGAGGCATCCTTATGGTATCGCATCGTTCATCAGTCAGTGGAAATAGAGCAACTGCAGCCACTTCCAGGTTTGGCACCGCATTTGGAGCTGCTCTGGCCCCATGAGGAGGATAGATGTTAAGTAAGTGGAGGGCGTGTAATTGAAGACTTGCCATCTTTGGCTGGATAAGCTTGTGTTTCATATTCCTGAGGTGTCTGCTGAGCTGCTAGCATATGTTCCCAGAGTACCCTTCTGTGGAGTATCTTTGCTTCTGATGGCGTGTTCCTTGTGTGTGGGTTCAGTTAATAAGCAAAAGTCTTCTGTTCATTGATCTGTATTGATAGAACTACAGCAGCTCTGGAGGAAGGGCACTAGGAAGGGAACCAAAGTTCAGAGCTACTAGTGGGACTATTAAAGAGCATGTAAGAAACTGCGAGAGGTAGGAGGAAAATGGGTCTGTGCATAAACCACAATCACTAACTTGTGGGGCTTAATTTCACCATTGGTAAAACTGAAATAGCCAGTCTTAAACAAGTACTTCCTGAATCATCTGTCTGGGGGCAGCAACCTGATGTCAGTGACATACGGAGATAAATACTGCTTTATATAATTGGTACTAATTTATACTTCATCAGTAAATGATATTATATAATTTATATAATAATTTGTATAATTAGTAACAATTTTTGTAATTAATATAAATGTTAATATGAAATTCAGAGGGTAAAAATTAGATGCTTAATAACATACTGATAATAAACACTGTAAATATAATTCCACAGAATTGTCCGTTAGGACTTGTTAGATGATGTCTGAAGTCTGTGTAAACGTACCATAGATATGCAAGAGCTTGGGATTTCTGGCTTTTTTGGGAAACTCTTGTTCCTTGAGCCTCACTTGTTTACCTACCTGAACATCAACTGTTTGAGGTATTTTTATTTTGAACTCTCTCAAACAAATTATTTATTCTTGTTTTAATTGTGATGAATAAAGATGTGTCAAATTAACTGATTAAAAAGAGCTGCACTTTGGAGGGATATTAAATTAATGGATGTATGTTCCATTACTGAGCAATAACAGGCTCTCTGTAGTAATTTAGCAAATTGCTAAATTTTGCTTTAAGCCAGCAAAAGTTTTAGATGTTTGACTGCAGTATCAAACTGTTAATACTGTGTGTACCATATAATCTGCTGTGTGAGTTTGATGCTTCAATAATAGTCTGACTGAAGAATTTTTGAAAAGAGAATGAACAGTGACACCAAGAATCACCATTAACCTGTTCTGTAAAAGTTGAGAGCACTGAATGAAACGGTCTTTGACATAACTGCAGTTCGGATTCACAGATAGGCAGAGTCAAGAAGACAAAAAACAATTTAATGGAAATGTGAGTTATTGTTAGACAAACTGTGACAGAAATAATGAAGCAGCAGTCTTCCCAAGGTATTTAAAATTAAGATCTGATTGAATTCCATATATAACTCTTAGTTCACAGAGTAGAAAACAGGTTAATGAATGAATCCAAAATATCTTATCTTGTTCAAGATGCTTCAGTAGCAACAGGCTGAAGTAAGAGTTCTCACCGGTAAGGAAGGCCATGAAGTTCCATGAATCCTGAATAAATTGTGAGGGCAAGAATCAAACAAATGGTCAGGGGAATTAGGTCTCAAAAAACTATGTGTTAATGATATTGATTAGTAGAACTGCATTTTAGCCTTGAATTGTTTTGAGTCTGAGTAGCAAATTAGGTTCCATTCCCATGCATAAACACGAAGAGCGTTATCCCTTTTAAATGTGGGATTGTTCTGTAGGAATCCTAGGATTCCCTCCTATCCTAAGTCAATGAAGTCCTACAGAAGAGCGTTCCAGCAAGCACAGTAGCATTCTAGGTTGTCAGTAAGTGAAGATATTTCATAAAAACTCTTCTTCCTTTGGAGAATCTCAAAGAGTGTTCCTAATGACTCCCTTGAGCCTCGCTCAGCTGCTGTAAGCTTTGATCACGATGAAGTGGGATGTAGGAAACTGCAGCAGCTTGTCCAAGAGAGCAGCGCGCCAGTGGTAGAACAGGGAATGTCTCTTGTTCTGCCCTGAGCCTTCCCTGGTTTGCAATTAGTCCTTCTACCTCACTGCTTTCAAAGATGCCTGGCCTGTGATGGGACTATGCCATACTGGGATGGAGGGGGGTTCCCTTGGCAAGAGAGGGTGCTGGAATGGCTTTTTGTGTGTTCTTTGATTCCATATTGAGTTGACTGGTATCCTGCTATATAACAGGAGTTCTGTCATCTGTCCTTCCTGTACGTTAAGTAGATGAGATATTAAAAATCTGACTGGAGAACTCTGTTCCTTTTCAGGCTTAGTCTGTTCCCTTTAGGCATAGTGCGTCACTGGCAACGGCAAAATCCCTCTCTTTGTAGCACGTAGTGTAAGTACATCCCAAGCTTTAAAACCAAGCAGATAAGCATTTGGTGGGGTCAGCTACTCATAAACTTCTGCCAAACCACATCGAGAATATGCTTTTGAGACCCGAACTCTGGCTTTTTGTAACGTGAGAGTTGGACTGTTCGGGCTTTCTGTAGCTGGCTTGCGGTCCTTAGAGTTTACCTAATGCTGTTGCTAGAAGTAAAGGGTGCAGTTTGGGGGTTTTAGAGTATTTTAGTGCTTAAAGTAGGCTGTTTGGGCTCTGCGATGGGCTTCATTGATGCCTTATGGCTAGCTAAATCTCTGTTTAACTACGATCTGCTAGTTCTCCCACAGGACAGATACCAGAGTGTTGACAGTGATTGTGCTCATTGTAGTCAGGACTTTTTCGTTGAAAATTCTAGCTAAAAACAGATACTGGGTGCTACAGAACTCCTGATACTTTCATGTGTGACTATAACATAAGTATTGCAAGAAAGACAAAAAGAAGGGGAGAGAAAATGGTCTTAGAAGTGTAAGAGGGTCCGAGGCATCCCAACAGCTTGAATTAAGGTTGGTCAACCTGTTGATAATTAGTGTCACTTGGAAACATGGAGGTGGTGTTATCTGGGAGAGAAATAGGCTTCCTGGTCCCATGCCTGAAATCTTTCTCAGTATTGGGTAGAAAACTTAATTGGTTCTATAACTTTTTAGCAATAAATGTCCATGTACCGTATTCTCTGAAAATATTTTCATAATTGGAACAGATTTCTGTTAAATCATTCCGGAAATAAACTTGAGTTTTCGCTAGGAGGAGATGACACATTTGGAATAGACAGATGTTAATTCAGTATTCTTATTTTTATATCTTGTTGCGTGGCTGTCCTGGGTGGAACAAGTTATGAGCGCACACACGCTGGATCTCTAACCAAATCACAAAAAGGCCATTCAGTGGCACTTCTGAAGTGACGGGGAACAGGTTTAGTTCCTGTTCTTGATGTTAAATTACCTCATTGCCTCTATGAATTGCTGTCGTTAGCAAGGCTGCGTCCTTAGACAGTTGGACTGGATGATCCTGGAGGTGTCTTCCAACCTTAATGATTCTGTGGTTCTTGGCAAAGGGCTGGGGGATATGGTGATCGTTCTTTTCCATGAGATCAGAGACTACGATCTCTCTAGAAATACCGATCTAGCCCTTGTGCTCTGATCTATTTTCTCACAGGTATACTTTTTTCCCTGGGTTTTAGAATCATAGAATCCTAGAATCACTAAGGTTGGAAAGGACCTCCAAAATCATCAAGTCCAACCGTCAACCTAACACCACCATGCCTACTAGATCATGTCCTGAAGCGCCACATCTACACTTTTTTTGAATGTCTCCAGGGACGGCAGAAAAGTAGGTGGGAAGTAGGTGGAAGCATGGGTCATGGATTTTGAAATTAAATATCATAGTATTCATTGTCTACTTGAGAAATTTATTTGCAGCTCATTTAAAATAATCTCTATCAGGTTAATTCATCGTATTGATGGGGAAGTAAAATGGGAATGGTTTTTTTCCACCTTCCTCAAGCAGAGAGAAAGGCAGCTTTGTTTGCTTTGTTTTTCCAAGCAAAACAGGTTCCTGATGAAGTAACAGAATAACTTTTTGGCTTTTTTACTTGATCCTGTTATAAAATGGAGAATGGAGACTTGCAGTGATTAAAATACATTTTGAAAAAAATCTGGGATTCAAAAGAGAATTTTTTGATTTTTTTTGTTTTGCTGGGAAAGCAAAACACATTATCTACAGAAACTCAAAACCTGAAATGGTACTGCGTCTTTGTCACCTCTGAAGGACAGACTTGTCCCCTCCCTGATGTGCCACGCAGCCTAGGAGTGCAGAGGAGCCCGGGGCTCCTGAGGCTGTCGGACCGAAGGGTTGGAAGCTGGATCCAGCCCTGTTCTGCGTATTTCTAAAAGCTTCCCTTTAGCTTCCAGCTTTCTGTCCTATCCGCTCTGGCCTTCCCACGGATAAATCATTGCCGCGGTGGCTAAGGTGTGGGAAGTCACTTGCTATTTATAGCCGTGCCGCTTTAATCCAGCGTTCTCACAGCGCGCGGGTAGCGACTCCAGGCTTTCTGCTTGTGTTGTGATTGATACTGCTCCTCATTAACTTTGCCATCTCGCTCTGCTCCTTGAGACGCCCGCCAGCTGTGGGGATCCATCTGGGTTGGGCACCTGCTCGTGGTTTTCCTCCTAGCGCTACAGAGGCTTAGTGACTTACTGGCGCTGCAAGACTTCACAGAAACACTTGGTTCCAAGTACTGAAAACCTGTTTAGGGGGAAAAAAAAAAGTTGATTCAATTTGACAATTTTCAGAAGAGAACTGTTGTCTTTTTGCTTACACTTTTGGGATTTTTTTGTGTTGTTTCTGAGCAATACTGGATCAGAGCTAATGGATTTTTTTGTAACCCAGTACAGCATAATAAACCATATGGACCCTTGTGAGACTTGTGAACGGAATCTCTTCAGCAAATGACTGAGGTGGGCCCTTCTGCGGTGCCGTTTCTGTCATCTCACTGACAGTATACCAGGCAGTGGCCTGGCTGAGGGGGGAAAATGGGATTCCCAGTTGCTTCCTTGCATGAAATGAGTTGGTTATGCTGGCAGGCAGGGACGGCTTCCGCAGAAGCCTCCATTCAAGGAGCCAGGCAAAGCAAGGTGACTCCTCTGAGCAGGTGGTGGTCCCACCAAGCCACGGCCGCTGGCCTTCTGGGGCTGGTTAGGCTTTGCTGCTCTCCTGTCCAGTTCAGACCTGTGTTGAGCTGCAAAGTAACTTGAATGTTAAATGGGGAGATTATTTATTTAGATTTTTTTCCTCATGAAAATATATTATGCATTCAGGATGCTGTTCCAACTACCCCATGGCTATCTGCTGGTTCTTTCTGTAAGTTACCGTTAATTTGCAGGTATGCTGCAGCTGGTGCATCTCTTGAAGAAAGGCTTAGTCTTTCCTTTTTGCCCTAGAAACCTAGTGGAAAGATGAGTAAGAAGAGTGTGAGAACTTGGATGTCCTTACTGTTGCTGTACAAAGATATGAGGTATAATTCTTAGTGTTGCATAGAAAACATTCTGTAGAAACAATGTTTAGCAATAACCCAATCAGACTGAATAACTGGGATGCAAATCAGACTATACCTTTGTAGTCCAAAGTACTAATTATGTAGATTAGCAATGAAGGCCTGTTTACTGCCCATATTGTGTTTAAAACTGCGTGATAGAAAGCTAATCTCTCTTTAACAGGTCAGAATGATTAATACTTGATCACAGGACAAGTGCTGCTCCTGTAATCTGAAGTGTTTGAAAACCAAAATGAGAAGCCTCGATGAGGTCAATGGTTACCATAAGCCTGTGCCGTATGTGTAATGATCACTTTCTGTGATAGTAATTAATGAACTGTTTCAGTTGTGGAGGAGATACATATTACTGACACTGTTGTATGTATGAACTGAATTCTTAACTGAGTAGATGTGCTAACTGTGGTAATGCTGTTGGATAAATCAGACTTTAATTGTATGCGTTCAGTTTGTACTTGGAACTATGTAGGTATTATGAGAAGCGTAAGGTGATTTACGTACTCATTTTTAAATGTCCATCTTTGTTTGTATATGTATACCGCATTTACCAGCTTCCCCTTTCACTACAGGCACACAAATACTGTCTTTCATCAAGTGTTTGAAAGAGTGTGGGGTGGGGAAAAGACAAAAAGGTAGCCAGAGGCTGTGGGTGCAATGCTGAGAAGTACCTTGGCCGAAGGGAATGAAATGCCCGTACAGCCTGCTTTGATATCGTGGTCCTGGGCAGATCCTCTGCCAGGTGAGCGGAGCGTATGGCACCTTTGGGCCATTGGTCAGTCTCCTGTTACCCACCATCTAAAGAGTCCCAATTTTCCTCATATACTCTGGTGAGAAATCTTCTTTTATAGTTCTCTGCTGCTGGGGAAACAGGAAAAAATAATAAAACTGAATTATCTGTCTCCAAATCCCTTTTGACATTTCAAATGAAATCGTTTAAACTTTGAGCATAAATCTAAACTGATGTTTAATTTGAAATGTTCTATGCCGCAGTAAATCGTTTCTGTACTCCTACTTTATTGCTGGGCTTAGTTACGATATTGAGATGAAACAGAAAGTTGGTCTGCTGTAGAAGCTGGGAGAATGTTACTCGTAGTTGTAGGAAAACTCTCCTAAGTACTTACCTGAAATAGCCACCAGCCCGGAATTGTTTGGAATCTAAACCACTGGAAATGTTGAGTTATGTGGACAGGACACACAGATTGCAGGTGAGAAGCTGTGTGTGAGGATACTGATGCCTGGGACATAATAATGCGGCGCACAGTCTGTTTCAGGAGAAATTAATCTGGCTGAAGGGGCTGTATATTATTTCTTCATCACATCAAATGATAGGGGAATGGAAAGAATTTTTTTTTTCTTCAAAACAGATGGATTTAGTTTATTTACTATTCTACACAGTGAACTTTATTCTAAGGCTGTTTTATTTTTGCAGTTGATACAGGTGGGTGATTAAATTAGAGGCTTGAGCAGCCAGATGCGGAAAGGTTTTGCTTACAGCTTCAGGTGGAAGTTTGCCGTTTGACTTTTTGGTATGATTTTACATTTAGATATGAGAAGTTGCTCTCTGTGTGCATCCATCCACACCATCTGCGGTAACTGATCATCTTTGTGTGGTGTAATAGCACACGTGCATTCTCAGGTTGTGCGTTTTAATGTACAGCCACCTTCTGAAAGTTTTGGGTGTAAGTGGTCAAAGTTGTGATTGAATTCATCTGGACCTCGTACTAAATGGATACAGAAGCATTTAGCCTTTCAAGCAGGAACAAGAGAGTATCCCTGTTATGGGTTAATGGAAAATTGGTGGCTGAGAAGACCCTACGATGAACAGAACAACTTCCCTAAAGGTTTAGTAATGGACTTGCTCTGCGAAATGCACTTTTGGAACATTAACATCTTTGGAACATTAATGTCAGTCGTTTCTAATGAAAGAGATCATGAAAGAGTAAAAATATTTTTGTAGCGTATGTGGAACACTGCTCTTGCTTCCTATGTGGAGGGGGAAACAATGCTTCTGTTCTTAACCTTGCGTGAAACTAGGAATGCTTCTTGTTTGTATGTAGTATCTGGGCTGGACTCCAGTATCAGAAGTAACTGTTCTTGTTCCTGTTCTGAACATATGGAAGTCTTGTAGCGGCAGGCGTGTGTGGTTGGTTGGTAACAGTTCCGTTTTAACCGTGTTCATCTTGTTCCTGCGGCCTAATTGCAAGGTGTTGTCCTGTGTCTTGCCAGTCAGACTGACTTGGCTTTGAAATAGACTTTTTTTTGTGGGTGTGAAGAAAGCTATTGTAACTCAACATTTTATCAGTCACCCCTGTGGGGGCATGGTACTGCTGTGTTCCTGCCACTTCACCTTCTGGCTCTGTGAAATGGAACAGGCCGGGAGTGTTTTACATTTAAAGAGAACTTCTTGAGTTTTTTATGCTACCCAAATCATGTGTAAAAAAACAGTGTGCAACTATTTTGGAGAGAAACACTTCATCCGTATGCAAAGCCCCCAGCAGAAAATGCCTTACGGTAGTTCCGGAGAATGAGGCTGAAGGGAACATCTGGCTTGGTTCAACTTGTAAGACACCAAGATGAACTGTTTGGGTTGACTTGTCTTCCTTTTCTGTCCGTCTAAGCAAACATCCTTGATGAATTTTATGTTAAAATGTGTTTGGGGTTGGGTTTTTTAATTATTTGAAAACTTTTTTGTGCACAGAATAGGAAAGATTCATAAAACTTTTTCAGACTTCTTCCTATTGCTTCAGTTGACATCTTAGCTAAAGGGACGTGAGGAAAGACAGATATTTTCTTGGTGCTGCAATACAGTCTGTCTAGTGACTGGACAGCATCCTGCACCTCTTTTCCCCAAGAAACCCAGCTGCAAAAGGAACTCTATTTGCTGTAGGGGGTGGGAAGCCCTTTGATTTATAGATGATGAATTCTTGATCACATAGCTGACTAATGATCTCGGTCAACTCTGTCGCTGCTGCCAGCGGCTTAAGTATTAGTGTGAGGTGAAGGAGGATTTCGTGCTGCACAGAAAATAGTATGGTCAGCATTGAAATGTAAGAGGTGGGATACTTAGCGCCCTTGGTGTGTACGTGGGCTGTGAACCCTAGGTTTTCCAGTGATTGTGAGATCATTAACAAATCTACTGAACACTTAATGTTCATTACTATGAGCTGCCCAACTTAGCCCTTATTAATCTTTCGTAGTTGTCCCTATCTGCTCTATTTTAAATGGGATTATTTTTGTCAAATAAATAAGATCACTAAGCATAAATGATTGTGGATGTGTTGTGTGTAATCTGGTTATCACATTTGCAAAGTATTCGTTAGTGTCTCAAAATTAACTTGATAGACCAATTGTAGTAACTTACCCAAAGCAATACATGACACTGTTCTAGGAACAGATGCCTACAAAGGTGTATTCCTTGTGTAAGGTCCCTGCTCAGACTGACTGGTTCATCACTTTAAACTGGAGCTTCTTGTTAGTTCTGTTTGGTGTTTGAGTGAAGAACTTGAAAAGCGGTTGTCCACCAAAGCTGCAGCGCTGGTGGAGCATGTAACAGGCAGCGCCCTCACCCTTCCCTGAACCTCTGTCACCAGGCTGAAAGTCTCTTCTCCCTTCAAATCTGTCTGTTCTCTGTCACTTCAAGTCTACCCTTCTGCTGAGCAGCTGCAGCGCAGTTTTTGCTGGGTATAGGAGGCGGCTGTGGGCATAGTGCTGCTGGAGTGGGTGCTGCACCTGCCGAAGAGCGATTTTCAAATACAAATATATACGCTTTGTTTTCAAATATCCCGAGGTTTTAGCCCATCACACAGACTAGTTAGTTCTAAAAACACCAATGCAGTGGTCTTTTGTGTGAAACTTGTCATAAATGCCCCCGACTAAGGCCATGTTCCTGGTGTATAACTTACACAATGCAAATGGAAAATTTGGCTGTTGTGTTTCAGTCTTTGAGTCATCTTGGGAGGTGTTGAGACCTGTAATAAATCCTACTGCAGTAAATTGTTCTCATTAGCTTTCTTTGTGTAGGAACTTCCTTGGTCTTTGCTAGTAGGTAAATTTTCTTTGACGAGAGAAAAACATGTAGGATCTGCTTCAGTGAGACTTCAGCATCTGTCTTCAACTTCAGTCCCGTAAGGTGTGCAGCCAGGAGGAATGCCACTCCGGTTAGATCTGGGCAGCGCTGAACCTCAGCTCCTTGCGGTGGCCCAGAGGGTAAATCACCCATCACAAAAGCAAGACTGTAGGGGTGAATGATGCTGTGTCTTGAGTATCAAGCTGATGATTAAGATAGA
The DNA here is from genome assembly GCA_013399095.1 of Psophia crepitans. NCBI lineage: Eukaryota > Metazoa > Chordata > Aves > Gruiformes > Psophiidae > Psophia > Psophia crepitans. The sequence continues at coordinate 525,447 of VWZZ01014462.1, read as the reverse complement.
ATTACTGTGGGCACTGAGTTTTGGGGTGGTTTTCTTCTCTGCAAGCTTGCAAAGTCATGCCTCAATTTTTTCACTGAAGTGAAAGTTTATTGTGATATAGAGATACTTGTGCATTTGTCATAAACTGATCAAGTTCTGGCAGTGCTGTCACCTAAATTACTGCTTAAACTTTAGTGTCCCCTTTTTTATTCCATAGACCTGAACAAATGTCTCGGTAAGCCATGTAAGTGTGCGGGGGAAGGCAGGTTCTGATATTTGGAACTACTAGAACCCCCTTTTGTATGAGCAGACCACTTGCAGCAACAGTTCAGTTCTTCTACCTCTCCTTCTTCCCTACCTGTGAGCTGAGCTGTACTAACCTTTGGGAAGAATCCTTCTCAGGAACTTGAAATGATGCATGATGAGTGTTTCTACAAATACTCAGCAGAAGAAAACATGTGATTCTAGGTGGTCTTGGTTGCAGTTAAAATCCTTGTGCTCAGCAGCAGCCTTGGCCTTCTCTAATAGCTCCAGTGTGTAATATGGTCTGTAGCTGTGGCAACTAGCATCGCTCTTCAAAATATCCAGAGATAATTGCTTCTTACTTTCCTGTTCTTCTGTGCTCTTGGCTGATTACAACAGTATTTAGTCACCTGAACCATAAATTTTCAACTCAGCCACCAATTACTGTACAGAAAATCTACAGTCAGGTACTTGCTGTGAGCAACCAGCTGAAGAAATGCTGGATCCTGCAGTCACCATTACGCTAACAGAAGTGGGTTGGGTTATAACACTTATCTTTCTCCATCTACTGCTCCATTAACACGCTATTTTGACATAGGTCCTCTGCATAATATGACTGTAGTTAAGGAAGCACATCAGAGTGTGGTTCATTGGATTAAAAAAACCCCAGAACAAAAGCTGAGCAATGCACTGTGTTTGTCTCCATGGCTTCCAAAGCCCTTGATGCTGGAGATGAGGCAGTGAGGGAAGGACGCGGTGCTGGGGATGGAAGTGATACGCTGGCTAAGCTGGTGTATTTTGCCAGCTTTGTGTTATTGATAGCAAAGACTTTCCACAGAAGGTACAGGCACCCTGTGCTAGTAGCCGTCATAAATTGATCCAATTCCTGCGGAGACAAACGTGTTTCTGGCAGCTTGATTGAGAAGGAATCTGAGGGGGAAAGTTGTCAAGGGCTGACGTCTGCACTTTTGGGGGAAACATTAATGACGGGAGCACAAAGAAGGACAAGATAAAAAAGCATGATGGGAAATTGCTGTAGTGGTCTGAATTTCTCTTTCAGCAGGGGAATTTTTAATAATTTGCTTTCTGGCAAGGACTGTGGCTGGCTGCTTTAGGAAGCCTGTTCATGTGGAACGTTCTTATCAGGCTTGTGTTTTAGTGGGCTTGATTGATTTCCTTAAATTTCTTAATGTGGAAAACCAAAACACACCGTAGTACTAAAGCAGTGCTATTTTCCATTTGTCTGAAGGTCAAAGCATGAGAAAGGTGTTCCTAAATGTCTCAATATTTTGGGCAGTAGCTATTAAGTTAAAGGCCTGGAAGGTCCCCTGCCCTGAGAGGAGCAGCTTTTGTCTTTTAAGGATCTCTTGTTTGGCAGCTTTGGGACTTTTCGGTTTGGTATTTTTGGGTTTGGTGAGGTGTCAGGTTTTTTTGTGTGTGTTTTGTGTTTGAGGAATAGTACATTTTAGCACTTAGCAGCTCGAGCAGTCCACCTTCTAGTTAGATGTATTTGCCCTTACATCACCTCGAGTGTTATAAAATTGACTGTAAGTTGACCAGAAACAGCCAACGAGGTGCACGTCGCTGACCATTATTGCCTTTAACACTCGATTTGGGGTTTTGGAAACAAGTTCACAAAAATTAATATAATCTTTGGAGAGATACTGCTTTTTCTGACCACAAACTCTAGGCTTAGGTTGGAGTCCAGCACAGCTCGTTTTAAGCGTGCCCCTAACTGAAGTGCAAAACTAATTGTAGAGGAAACTTCCTAGCTCTTTCAGGAAGCCTGTAAGTACTGAGCTGCCTCAGCCAGCTGGATTATGAACCTGCTGTACTGTTCAGTGGCTCTTGCTGAGAGCCTGTGCCTCTTCAGTGACCGTACCTCGCCATTGAGGAGTTTGGTGTTCAGCTGCGGCATTCTCCGAGCACTCGTTTTCACACGCTGCTGCATCTGCCCGAGGTCTGTATTCGGTATATCTGTAGTGCCAGCTCCTGGCTAGTGCAAACGTAGTACTTCTCAGTTGAATTGCAGTGGAGGTGATTTATAACTCTCACTAGCTCCGGACTGTGACTATCTGGATTGGCTTTTTCATGAGGACAATCCTTTAACTGAGTTTCTGCTAATTACACACACCAGTCAAGAATCTCTCTGTATGTGGTTTATCATGATCAGCTCTTGTTGTGCATTCTTTAGGCAATGTGTGATTGTTTAAAACTGGCAACTTACATGTTCAAGGCAGTAGCAGCTGCAGAGGAGGTCAGTTCCCAAGAAAATGGGATGCCAAGCCCGAGCCTGGCATCGGTGCACACCTGCCTTCAGCTGGGCACAAAAGCCAGTTTGCGTGCAAAGATGAACCATCTATGTTTGTAAGGTTCCAAAAATGTTAAACTTTGTTTAAACCTTGGTTAATCTGAACATTTGGTGTTAGGTTGACGGTTGGACTTGATGATCTCAGAGGTCCTTTCCAACCTTAGTGATTCTGTGATTCTATTTGGGGGAAGCTTCTACTTATATTTACTAGTGAACTGAAGATTATTGTGTAAAAAGGCTTTAGCGTGTGGAATCTGAAAATCCAGTCACCTGAAAACGCTGTCGGTAGCGTAAGGAGCTGTTTTGCAGTTGGCACTAGTGTGTGAATGACAGATTAATATTTGCTGAAATGTTGTGAATGCAAAGAAACCGAGAAATTAAATCTCACGCTGGCTCCCTCCATTCATAATTCACTGTTTTGGTAACGGTAATTTTATTAGCAACTTTCCTATTGGCTTAATTCTGTGTGGTGTAGGGGTGTAAATGTAACCTTGGTAAAGATATATTTAGGCCAATGACAGTTATTCTTCGTGCCTGCTGGTATCACCACTGTGTAGGTATTCAGGCTTATTAAGTTATCTTAACTTTGGAATTTTGGTTGCATTTGGCCAACTTTCCTCAGTGAATCTGTGGATTCAGTGGGCTTAAGTGTTCAGTGATATGTCATTAACATTTGGGGGATGAAATACTAATATTATCCTGGACTTGGCGTCAGTACAGTGCGTTGGCTCTTCGGTGGTGTTCCTGTATATTCACTTCTGTTATCAAGGTTACTTCTGTCCTTTAGTTCTGACTCCCTTCAATTTCATGTTAAATATTTAAAATAAGTAATTTGACTATTAAGAGCTGGTAGGATAAACAAAGGTTTAGACTATCTTCTCATGTTTTTACTGTTTCTGCTGCCTACCAACCTTTAATCTGTCTCTGCTGCTCTTGGCACTTGCCACTTTTTGACAAGACTATCCCACTGAAATCTAAAAGCTTTATATAAACTCCCCATGCGTTGGTGAATCGGAAAAGGGAAACTCATCTCTCGAGAAAAAGGACTTATGTGACGCAGGGACTGACAACCAATCGTTTCCAGATGGTGTATTTGAAGTTAACCCAGCTGTGAAGCTGATGGTTGGAAGTAATCGGTCAATCACTAATGTTATCACCAAACCCAGGTAGTCGTAGCAGCATGCTACCCTTGCTAGAATGATGCTTGGTGAGCGATCTACAGCTTGTGAGCACACAACGAACTGTGGTAGGAAATCACGCTGTATGTTAGTGTGAGAGTTGTACCTGAGAGGTTAAAAACACTGGTGTCTGCGTAACTTTTATGCAAATGCCATGGATGGAGATCCACAAGGTTGGTATGAGAAGCAGCCAGAGGAGGGAGTCTTACAGCAGCAAGATGGCCCTGTTTTGACTTGAGAATGTGCAGTAAACAGATAGATGGTTTCTACACAGAATCTTGAAGGCCACGGTGCCTGGAGTGAGACTCTGCTTCATTATATGTGAAATGAATGCCAAAGTTGACATCCTTAAATATGCTAATGAGCTAAAAGAAGTACAAGTGAAACATGTATGACTGTAGTAGTTGGCTCTCCACCATGTTAAACGTCACCCCAGGGAGGGGACAGCTAAGCTTGTGGGGTGCAAAGCTGTTAGGGAAGTTACTCCCGGGAGGGAGAAAAGAGATTGCCGACTCTGAAGAAGAGGCAGTTGATGAGCTGTGCTCCTTCTCTTCCATCCAAGGTATGGACACCTTCTTGGTAAGCATTGTGCCCTCACCATTTTGGTGAGAATACCCTGGACAGTATTTTGATGGGGTTATAATTGCAATGCCAGATTAGCCCTGTTGCAGGAAGTGCATTTATCAACGGCAATCCTGAACTCTCTGTCACTTTAATAAACTCACTCTTAGCATCAGCTTTGTGAACCCATCTCAGTGAGAGTCCCTTGGGGACTCTGACAGGCAAATGTTGACTCTGATGTGTGGCTATATATAATCCTTTAGACGTAAACCGTTGACTAAACCTGGACCTAGCTGCCCCTAGGCTCCTCTCTAAGAAGGCATTGAGAAAGCAAGGGCGTCTTTTCTGAGCCTGGGGACTCAGCAGGAGGGCCTCCCTCAGGTACACATCAGACTCACACACCAGTTCCCCTCGTACCTGTCTATGCTTCCGTAGTGGTGGTGGTAATGTAGTGAAAAACCTTTGTTATTTCAGACCTGGTGCTGCTGAATTACAGCAATGTATTTTAGGTCAGCACAAAAAAGTGGAGTGAGAAGCATTTTGTGTACTTGGTGCTGTATTGAGTCAACCTTGTCGGAGATCCTGAGCCCCAGGCAGCTGCTGACCCCTTTATGATTTAGGTTGTTTTGCATATGTGAAATCACACTTAGTTACACTTCAGAAATGCAGCCTGCTGAAAGCTTACCCTCAATCTTTCCAAGGCGTTCCTGCAGAGGAATTGAGCATGCCACTTCCATGAAAGCGATCCCAGAGTGGCCAAAGTGGCACTTCTATGAGGGTTATTCTACAGCTTTTTAACTGAGATTCAAGCCAGAGGTGGACCTGGAACAACCCAGGCTCTGACCCTTCCTGAACCTGAAAACTGGAGTTTGACTGCTTACGGTTTTGGTGTGCTTTTGGCTTGTACACGAGAATGGTGGTTGAATGCAGGAACTGCTTTCTTTCAGTGCAGTTGTGATAAAGACTACTGGAGGACTGGGAAACTTGTCTGAAGCTATCAAAAATAAGGTTGTGATCCGAGATGTCCTTCCTTGTGGAAGCTAATAGTAATATATTCAAATATATGCTGAGATCTTTTTCAAGTGGTGATTTTAGCTGTAAGTGCCCAGAAGAACAGGTTTCCTTTCCTCATGACGGAAACGACTTTCATTAACTGTGTGCTGGCAGAAATGACAGTCCTGTTACACAGAAATTCCTTAACTTCTGTTTTATTTCTGCTGGGTGTGTCTTGCTCTGTAGAATAATACTTGATTAAAATCTAAAATTATTTTACTGTCATATTAGGGTGTTCTTTCGGGGGCTTTCTCTTCCTCTGAGCAGTCTGTAGGGTTTTTTAATATGAAAACTGAACAGCAAACAGAAAATAAATGAGGGATGTAATCCAATAGCGAGGTATTCATTTGTTCATATTATTACTTGCATGAATGCAGAAATTAATCTTTAAATACTGTGGATTTGAGATCAACACTTAAAATAATACAATATCTTGTCTCTTTTTGAAAATGAATCCTGTAGTATTGTGACTACATGACAAATCCTGACGAATGCAATCCTCTTACTGCTTTCTCTTTAGGGTAAAAGCGATTAAGTGCTATTGTAAATGTTAGAATTCAACAAGACCCTGGTATATGTTGAGATTCGTTTATGCACATTTAATTGAGAGCAGAAATGGTCAGCAAACATCAATGTAATGACCTGTACTAACCTTGACATGGTTGACTAACGAAATTGTGCCTTGTCGCTAGTGGTACGTGTTAATTCCATTGAGTTATTTGCCTATGAATAATCTGATCCGGGAGATCTGAGCAGCACCACGCAGTCGTCCTTTCATATGTTCTTAGCCACTGCGTGCAACTCTCGCAAGTTACTTCAGAAACAAACACAGGCGCTTCTGGTCTTTTGTCAGCAGGAAGTTTAAATGTCAGGAATGAAGTCATCAAACTTAATAATGCTGTAGGTGTGTATCACAAGACTATCTCTGATTAAGAGTGCAGAAAATAAGCGCTATTACATTCCCATTCTGTGGAGGTGAGAAAAAGTAGACATCACATTTTTTCCTCTGCTTACAGGAGCCTACCACGTCCTTCCCTTTCTCGTTGCTGTAAATACTTGTAGCAAGTTGGGGAAGCAGATGAAGAAAAACCGCACTGTAGATTCTTGGGACTGAATTTGGCTTAGAATGCAGTTCCAAATCATTCTAAGCGCTGTGTGGTAAAACCCTGTCAAAGGGAGGGGAGGAATTAAAGAGCGGACTGTAGATGTTGAAGTCAGTGAGACGTATTTGAGAATTAGACAATATCTTTTCATAAGTTCTAGGCACTGTACAAATCTGAAGTAGCTTTGGTAAATGTAACCCGGACTCGGTGACTGCTTTCTCGAGGCTCTGTCCATCCATTTTAAAGATGCAGTTCCAATAAATGTTCGCGATGGCTGAATCAAGTAGCTGCACGTGCTAGGCTGGCAAACCTGACAGGGAGAATGGTGCAGACCTCGTTGCAGAAAAAGTAAGTTCTTACCTTAGTATTTGCTGAAGTGAAGGCAGCAATAAGCAAAAGAACAAGGTTCCCTTGGATGCTTTAGCTCACATGTGCAAATGGCCAGTTCAAATTAAAAACCCCCACAGTCTGAACATGCGCTTTCAGCTGTGGTGGTTGGTACTGCTCGTTTTCTGTGCTGTAGCCACTGCTTCTGTAGACTTCCGTAGGTGACAGAGCAAGAGAAAGCATGTTACTGGTTTGCTTGTTTTATTTTTCTTGGCTTTTCCAGTTGCTGTCATTGAGAAACAGGATCAAGGTATTATAGTGCTTCAGTGCTTGTGTGATTTTTCTCAAGTAGTTAATAGTAACGTTTGTGTAACTTTCCCAGTTTATAGTTACAGTTAGTAAAATATCAAACCAGCCTTGGCTTAGAATGTGTTGGTTGGGAGCAAATCGTCTGACATTGTCTTCTGCATTTGTACGGCCTCCCGCAAAGGCTCTTACTGCAGAGCTGAGCAGTGCTTACAGAGGATCTCACGCTTCCCAGCAGTCTGACCACACTGTGAACACTGTTAGGTTGGTATTTTTCTTCAGGTATTTCATCCTATAAGGCACGACTAACACATTACGGAGGAAAGATTTGCCATGTAAGAAAATGCACTTGACTCTCCCGCTTTTCCTGTACGTAATTTTCTTCCCCTATATTGACTGCCTTGAATATCAGACTTGCCATACTGTCCCATACACTCCTTTAATTTTTCAAAATATATTTGGAACAGCTCTAGACAAATTGCCTGCATTTTTACTTCAGTTCATCTGCAAGCAAAAGTAGTTGCATACTTGGTGGGGCAGACAACTGGTCTGACTGCTCGGACCTCTGCTAGGGTCATCTTCGTGTTAATTGCCCTTACCTGGGACTAGCAAGTGCCTTCAGGCTGCCAGCTTTCAAGGCAGCTTTTTTGTTAAAAAGTAGAGGTAAAGCTTCCCGCACTGTGGGCTCTTGGCATTTTTATACCATATTGCTTCTTCAGGCATGAAACTCTTACCGAAGTCTCCTCTTCGTATCTTGGTCTGCATTACCAAATCCAACTGTTCATGATTTGAGACACAGAATTTATCTGTAAAGCTGTCTAATACATTGCAGTTCAAAGTTCCTCTGTAAATTGAGTGTTTTTGTAGAACCTGGAACTGAGACTAATTATTTCCAGTTAATTATGCCTTTTAACCTTTCACTAATTCCTAAGAGGTGGAGTTGATTAAGTTAAATGCTTCCATTCTTTTCCATGCTTCCAAATTTCCCATGCATGATATCCCAGAAGGTAAACAATCCCTGGTGAGTGATGCAACAGGTACTATGTGGTATCACTTTAAAAACTTGTGGTATTAACTTGTTTTAACCGAACCAGTCAGTTGCTGGGTTTTTAATGGTAACGTTCTTGTTCTTCATGCTTCTAATACATCTGTCCCGCTGAAGTGCGCGAAAAAGGAGTGCATGCACCCAAACTGCTCTCTTAGACATGACTTAAATCTGCAGTGCTCTCTGTGAAGGGACAGAGACCAGTTAGAGCTGGTCTGTGGGTGGGAAAAACCCTGAGCTGTTGAAGAGAAAGATGTATGTTATGCCTGGCAGTGGAAAAAATCATTTGGGTCAAAAATATCTATCATCCGATTAAATCTTGTCAAACCTTAATTACATTTTCTAAATAGAATTCATCATATTCAACATCTGTATGCTTGAAGATTGTAACATAAGGCCCCCTCAGCTCTTCCCTGCGCTTTCTATGCGTGGTGAAATGTTTGTATTCATGTTTGTAGTTATGTTGCATTAATGTTGTCTTTGGACAAGCTTAATGCTGAATTTGTAAGTGTGGTGTTGCATTAACTGGGCAGCTCACCCTGAGGGTACTAAACCCAAAATTGTAGGCCAGAAGAGTGGGGGGAAGAAAACCAAAATCGATGTGACTTAATAGTCAGATGAGCACGATGCATAGGACGTTCAGCCCTGAGAAGTTTGGTGCAAACAGCTGACACAAAACCAGCCCAGTGACAAACCGTACGGGTGGTTTGGTTTTGCTCAGGCGGGATGGCTGGAGTGCTGGCTCACAGCTGCAGCCCAGCGCCTTCTGCACGGCAGAGCAAACGCTGCAGCGAAGGTATCCGTCCCCTTCGCTTCCCGGGGAGCGTGCCGCGACAAATGCCGAAGGGATGTTGGCAGGAAGGGAAAACTACCCCTGCCGTTGAAGGCGCATTCGCGGAAAACATTGGCTTGTCGACTTGGTGCAGCACGCGCAGCCAGCTCTGGATCAGATTCAGCAAAGTGCTGCCTTTGGACTCGGGGTGAGGAATACTATTCCCCTGACTTCGGCCTTCTCGCCAGCAGTAAGCACTCTTAACAAGGTGAAGGATGGTCCTAATGAGGTGTAAGTCTGTACGGTGTGCGCCTTTCCGTACAAAAGTAACAAGGGCCAGATGCCCTCTAAATGCTCTATCAATGGGATTTATCATGCTGTTAACTACAGTCGTGTTTAGATATTTAATTCTTTTGAAGAGATTTATGTACTTCTCTGTTTCAGGTTAAAAAGAAAATAATCCCACCACTAACAGGCATACGTCCTAATATTCTTCTCGTTATAGCTCAAATAATTGTAACAATGAAGGTGCAGCAGAAAAGCCTTTCAGTTGCCCAAGAAAAGACTAAGTGGCTTTAGTAGAACTGGCACATCTTGTGCTGATGTTGCCATGGGAATCGCCAGGTCCCTGCTGCTATTCTCTTACACTAGTTAGTTATTGCTGTGGTTGTGTAGGAATACACTCTTGATAGTGGCCTAACTTCTATATCCGTGTAATGAGCGGGACAGACTTGAAATACACAAAAATATCCTATCTCCTGCCACCTCCCTCTTCCCTGCATCTGCAGACGAATCTGCTGCCATGCAAATGCCTGGATGCCTATTCTTTGCCAAAGCCTGAAAAGCTGATGATTGTCTAAAAAAAGAGATTGTACCGAAAATATTCTGGTTGCGTGACACTTGATCTGGAATGGTAAAGGTCTCTCTGAAGAACCATTTGTGGAGCAGAAACTTTATACACCTTGGAAATGTCCAGGTGTGTTTTGAAGCAAAACGTACTTGCCCTATTGCATCGGGCTGTCCTTGGCCTCTGCTCAGCAGGGATTGAATACCATGTCCCCAGTACTCCCGAGCGGAGTCTGGGCTGGGACTCTGGGGCCGTTAGCCAGAAGAGCTGCCTTCTATGAGGCAAGATTAGTTTGGGAACTCATTGTGCCAGGTAGCAGTGATCCATCAAAATCATTTCATAAACTGAAGTGACTATTCAAATGGGGACAGTTGATTTATTGTAAAAGAAAAGGAATCTTAAATTTCAATATGTATGTAAAGCAGCCTCTGGAGTATCATCAATGTTTGATCTTTGAGCTTAGCTATTTCCATGAGTGGAATGTTATTGCTTTTGTAGTGTCAGAGCGCTGTACAAATGGGCTGTTGATGGATGAGCATCTGAAAGGATGCTCTTCCCCCAGTTCTACATCCATTGCAGATAAACTTGTGTTGGTTTACACATTTGAAGATATTAAATTTATTACGTATTTTGAGTGTTGACCCCTAGAAGGCAAACTCTGGTTAAGCAATTAATGTATTGAGTGCCAGACAAATATTATCATCATTTTATTTGCTTGTGCCAGTACCTCTCATTGAGCATCATTTACATTTTGCTAGCAGCTCAGGCACTGCTAAAAACAAATTCATTTGTTTATGGCCTTCTTTGACAGTAGGCAAATAAAAATCACATTATCATAGTTTGAACAGAAGGCACAAAGCCGAAGCAGCGCTGCCTTCGAACATGGCCAAACCTTGCTGGTATATGCCTGAGCTTGGTTATACACCTGCTCTCTTCCCCTTCCTGTGCCTTTTGTGTTTCCTTTTGAAGACTATGTCATCCCAGTGCGCTGGGAAATGCAGTAAGTATGTTGGTTCGCTGAGGAAACCGTGGGTCCCGTTTTGCTTTAATGGTGCACGTTACAGAGCAAAGAGACTATAAAGTGGCAGCAAAGGAACTGTTAACGGCAATATTCAGGGCTGGAGATGGAGGGCAGAGGCCTTGGGCGCCTGTCCATAAATCAAAGGAAATGAGGTGAGCATGCTGGAAGGCCAGCGCAGTGTGGCTTTGCTGCAGTAGACTTTGAAAAGTTAAGTCATGGCCAGGGGTCACCTGGACTTTCTGGTGTTAGGGGAGCAGTGAGAATCTTTGCGTTGTTTCGGAGCAGCAAGCGAGGGCAAAAGGAGGTGAAGGAAGATAGTGAGGAGGGCAAATGGCATCTGCTGTGATATCTTCAGTTGTGTGATACGCAAACAGGTTTAAACATCCTGGAGCTGCAGAGCTCGGGAATGAGTGCTGATTCAAGAAGTGGAAATGCTGAGATTAAACGTATTGGCAGTAAAAATAATACCGAGGATGTCACTGTGTCAGGATGCTGTGAACAGTGACACAAAAAGTGCTTTAGTTTTGTAATGCTGTTGAGGGTTTAAAAACAAGACAACCAAAAAAAGCCCACAAAACCTCAGAACACCCCACAGTGACAAAACCCCTCCAAAGACTGGTTGGTTGTGTCCAGGTCGGCATGAGCTGTTGGAGAGTGTTTTGATCTAAAGAAAAAAAAAATAGTATGATGTATCAACATCAGGAGGCAATTGAAAATACCAGCGGTGAACTGAGGGAAAAGCAGGTAGAGCTGGTAGTGCAGGGATCTCTTTGGGGAGCTGGCTGAGCAACACGTACCCAGGATAAAAAGGTATTTGAAGTAACGCTTCTGAAAGCTGAATGGATTAGTTCTTAAAACTCTCCCTGAAAGTTGTCACCGAACCGAAGCTTGCCTTTGGGGGACTGATTTTAAGGAAGAAAGAAACAACCAACCAAACAATAAAAAAAAAACCCCAAACCAGAAGCAAACCAAGCCAAAGAACACAACCCCAAAGAAAAACCCAAAACAAAAATCAAACCAAAACTCCATTAAAAAAACCTTGTAAGGCATTTTTCAGAAGAGAAGAACTAGACCATGTTGTTCCATTCAGTGCCAAAATCACTTCAAGAAATTATAACCCCAAGATTATCTTGGGAAGAGCATTTCCTACGGGGGATGGCTCTGTCGATAACCACTGCAGGCTTTAGGACAGATGGAATCTGACTAATGGCAAGAAAACCATTAGCTGTAAGCACAGCCCTTATAATTGAAACTGAGGCCTCCGGGCTTCTAAAAAGAAGCCAAGAATCCTGTCTATGGGATTTTCTCTTATAGCAGGGCATTTTTTAATTTCTGCATGCAAAGACTTAATAGTTACAAATAAAAGTGCTGCTAAAGACTTAAACTTGTTTGATCTCATCTACTCAGTTAAGACTTAAATTCCATTCTTTATGCCTTCTGTCTAATGATTATAGGACTAGAATATACACTTGGTTTTGTCTTCATCTTTTCAGGTTTTCTAATTTAGTTTTAGTTAGAGGAAAGGGTTATATCAATGGCAAGAAAACTCGAGTTGCCATGGGCATAACCACGCGACCACTGAAATCCGGTTGATTCAGTCAGCAAAGAATGATCGACACTTAAACACCTTCCAAAAATGAGGTGGGAAGTTAAACGGCTCCTGTATTGGGTGGTGACGTGTCTCTTCCCAGTGAAAGCCATATCAAGTCTACTGGGAGCAAGTTTTATGTCTCCAGATGTTTCAGGTTGTCTTCATATTTGGCATCATCCCGAGTACTGCTGGTGTAGGCTGTGAGGTTAATCCGGAGCCTAAGTATGTTCAGGGTTTCATACTTTCTTGCATCTTTGTGTGAGATCTAGTTGGTGCTCTAAAAGCACCATTTTGGTTTTTTTTAAAAGATAACTTTGCCATTTTAATGACATATCACTCAGACTTGTAATAATCTGTGTGTGGAATTTAATGTACAGATGCTTCTTTTGAAATAAGACTTCAGGGTAATTTAGATTAAAAATTTTAGCTGTGAAGTTTTTGCTTTGGTTTAAATTGCATAGAGTGGTTTCAGGTGCTGGATTTTGATTTGTAATTATTGTTGGATCAATGACTGAAGGAGTTCCTGGGATGGAAGGTTGACACCAGCTACATTCCCCGCAGTTTTATTGTTCCTTCTTTCCCCTTTATAGAAGCAGCATAGTGAGATCTTGTCTTATACGAAAGATAAGTGTAGCGATGTAATGGCCTCCCAAGCCTGAGGATTAAAGACATAAATTCCACGTGTAGAAAATTGCTCATTCTTGTTGAAGGCTTCTTGGCTGCTTGCTCCATACTAATCCACGTGCATATCTAAAATACATTTTGACAACAACCCTCTGCAGACAGATAACTTTATTAAGGAAAATAAAAATACTTGATAGAAATGCAAGATGAAGCTCGATTTGTTCACTTCCTAAATGTTTGTGGCTCATGATGGTATGTTTAGAGGCTAAATTGATGATAAAGTGTTCTGCTATAGATAGCTTCATATTCTGAAAAGCATTTAGCTGCCATTAGAGGCAAGGACCTTTATTTTAATTGGCGCAGTGACTGTTGGAAGGCCACACTTGCATCTTAACTGTTATTTTAAATGTAAGATGGAAGGATGCACTCCTTAAACTCCTATTTTAAAGAGATTCTTCTAACTTTCTTATAAGACCTTACCTGTAGATGGAAAAGCCATTGGAAATAATCCTGTTTAGTGACTTAGGATCACTCTAAGTTAGGTGGGAGTAGTGCCTTCTGGAGATACGTTCAGCACAGAGGAACACCATATGCTAATGCTTCTAAATGCTTCTTTGTAATTCTGCACAAAAATTTCAATCCTCCATTTGCTCGTAAAGTAAAAGGGGCAACAATACTGTTGAACTTGCTTAGAGATTTCTAGTATGCAGTTATATAGTAAAAATTTATTATGTAGTTCTTCGTTATTTTGGGGGTAAGTTGCATTGTCACTTTCTTTGCTATTAAGAAAAAAGAAATCCAGCTCAATTAACTGAGCTGTGAAGAACCATCGAGATGAGTTTTGTGGCGATCCTCTCTCCTGAGCTGCGGTAGGGACAGACAAGTCTGCAGGTCAGAGGGGAAGTTGTAAATGGTTTGAAAAGCTTTGGCTGCTGGGGCAAAAAATGGAATTAGCTCACTTCTGAAATGATTAATGTAATAAGAATGAGATATTTTTCAAGTAAAATTGAAGCAGATGCACCATTTCAATTTTTGTAATATTACAATATTGTTTTCTTATGAGCAATTCCAAATTACAAACAACCGAACAGTAAGGGGGGAGGGGGGAATCCCCAACAGGTAAAATGGTCTGGAGATCACAAAACCAAGATACTTTAATCCGTTACCTCTTCAGATTCAAGCCTGTATGCTGATGCTGGCTGTAAGAGCACCCCCTGCTTATCAAAGCAAAATATTTACTTCCCTTCCATATGGCTCTCTGGCAGTGTTCTTGCTTAGATCATGAACTGGCTTCGCAGCAGATTCCAATTGCTCAGTCTCGTGAGGTGGGTGTTGGTGCTGGACTCCACGTGAGGCACGTGGGAGCTGCAGCGCCTTTTTAGCACAGTGACGTGTTCTGGAGGCATCGCTTTCAGGAAGCCCTTACTGCTACCTGCTGCGGGGAAGGGGAATAGAAAACGTTCCTAAACAAAGCTTCCCCCCACCCTGTGTTCTGCTTGGCTCCGTTTTCTGTTCCACGGATCGCTTTGTCCTCTGGGGAAAGGGTCTGAATGAGCCTGCCGCGAGGAGCGTGGCTGGGTAGAGGTGGTGCTGCTTCTGTGACATATGCCCGGCCTCTCAGGGGGTACAGCAGAGAGGCTGCTTCTTAATTTATCCTCCGGCTTAATTGCTTTCCCTTCCAGAGATGGACAGCAAACACTTTGGATGGAAAGGTAAAATTATTTCTCGCTTGCGTTGTGTTTAGACCACGGCTGCTTTAGCCTGCACACGGCTGTATGAACGTGTTCCCGGCAAAGAAGAAATCGCACCTCCCTTCCTTCCCCGGGTAACGCCGGCAGCTGCCTGGGGGGATAACGTAGTGCTGCCGTTAGCTAGACGTGCCCTCAGGTAGATGCGTCGCAGGCGGAGTTTTGTGTGTTTCACTTTCTGGTTAGATGTTGAGGTACGGCAGGCTGTTCCAGGCTGTCCAGGTGGTGGCATGATGTAGCATCTGCCCCATGTGGGGCTTGATGTGCCTGCTGGAGGAAGCACGTTCCTCTGCCTCTCGCTGGGCGGACAGATGGTATCTGTGACCTTGATGTAAGGCGCACGGCGCAGGCTGCGAGGGGGCTGGGTTTTGCAATAACATGTGGGGCTTTATTCTGTCCACTGCTTCAAACTATTTTCAGACGTTAAGGGAGAAGAGAACCTAGGTTACTAAAAATGCATCCTAGCTGACCGGGGTGAGTGTGGAGAGGATGCCTTCAGCCCAGCGCTAGCCAGCTTGCGGCTCAGGAGCACGTGTAACGGAGTGATGGCTGGGCAGTGATCTTTTTACAAGTCTCTTCAGAGACTGCTGGGAGTTTGGAATAGATGTTTCTTGGACAGTAGTGGCTGTGGACAGTCCAGGAATGGATATAACAAGCTCTTTATGGAGACCACATGCCAGTAGCTACGCTTCCATGGTATTTATTGTAGAATATAGGAAGTTCTCTATGGGAGATAAATATCTCCTGCTTCTCACGGATTGAGACACATCTGCTTGGGTTTACCAGGTTCGCTTGAAAAGGCAAAAATGGTATCTACTATCTAAGGCAGCGGTGGTTTTCAGTGTTCCTGTCCAGGTTTGCACTTAGAATTAATTTTCTTAACATGGTTACTACAAGTGTCTGTGTGTATGTAATGCCTTTGTAAGGACTAAAGAGGTTTTGGTAGGCAGTGCGTTCCGAGAGCAGTGCTTCTTAGAATGGAGGTCTTCACGAGGTCTTCACAAATGCGAGCATGTGCAGACAGACACTTGAAGACTGCACGTGGTAGACCTGCTTAAATAAAAAGGGCACCTTCAGTATTATACTCTCACGTAAGGTAGCGAAAAACTAAGTTACTTTCTTTAATAGGAGTTGGAGAAAAAACAGGTCAAAAATTAAGTTCTTTGTTGAAATAGTGTGCTGTCTCAGTGAACACTGTTAATTAGTGGTTGTAGCTCTAATAGTTAATTTGGTAAATTTATCAAACAGATCCTTTTTAAGCAGTCAGTTGTATGCTGTGCTTTAAACCAGAACTCTTTCTCCTGATACCTCCTTCCTCCCTAGCACAGCAGAATTCATGGCACTGTTTTATAGCAGCGTACGTGGGGAGAATTGCCATAACCCGGTAATTCCCTGTTTACAAGTACATACGCTGGGCTGCTCACAGAGGAGCGGTTCCAGCAGCGTAACTGGCAGTTCCCGGCTTTGTTGCTACGGCATACCCAGGGAATTGGGCACCTGCTGTCTTGTTTTGTTTTCTTTCCAAATGGGGTGCCTGAAAATGCTGCTTACAGTGGATCCTGCAGCCAGTGGTTCATATGTTTACCTTGTATTAACTTATCTTCACCATGCCGTTTCACGTGGGAAGTGGTGTGCTTTGGTGCATGATCTGCATTGAGGTCCAGTAGTCTAAGCCCCAGCCCCGACTCAGCCTGTATGTAGTTCTGGTACGAGTCTGGGGCTTCAGCTGAACCTTTTTTCCCTTTTGGTAATGGGAAATCGCATCTAAACTCTTCCTGTGTTTCCTTCGGTCAAAACATACTTAGGTTTGGTTTTGAGAGTATGAATGCACAGCACGTGTGGGAGGTGGAACGGTGCCCGGGGAACTGAAGTGTGTGGAGCGTTAAGAATAATGAAACACAAAACTAATGAAACAGAAAACATTCATCATCACATGAAACCAGTGTTCTTTTTGGTTCTATACAGTGGAACTTGTGTGTTTAAAAAAATGCTTTGGGATTACGCACATCTCTGGAACACTCACGCTCAGCTTCTAGGTAAGAGCATCCTCTGGCTGAGGGGCAAAGGTTTTCCCTCGGACTCACTGAACCTAGCTGTGACGTGCCTTTTCTGGGGGTTCCAGGGCGACATTTTGCACTACCTGCATTGGAAAGACACACGCTTGCAGTTAGTTGTCCGGTGGCAGAACTGGAGGTGGCCCTAAGTGACTGCTAGTCCTAGGACAGCATACCGTGGGGTGTCTCCTGCCTTCTGGGCTGGGCGGCCCCACTGTCGCAGTGGAGGGAGCCAGACTTCGCACTGACCAGCTGTGGGAATGACTTGCATCTTGTTCTATCGCTCATTTTATTTTCACTTAAGGATTTATCAGAGGTGTGTGTTAGTGGGGTAGCAGTATTAGTCTGAAGGCCTTGAGGCAGCAATTGTAAAGACTATCTAAAATGCTCGAGGGGAAGTGTTTACAGATGTCCGTCCTCCTATAATTGAAAAAAGCAAAGCATCTCATAAATGTTGACCCTGTGCTGTCCTTCAAACTGACTTGGCAGTCTGAGATGCGGGAGATCCAAGGTGAAGGAGGCAACAGTTTCCTTGCAGGCAAGGGTGATCCAGGCTGGTTCATACGCAGCCTCCCTGGAACTTGCAGAGAGCCAGAGCTGTCCGGGAGCTGGCGTGGCTGGGGGCTGGCAGCCTGCTGGGAACGGGACCTGCACCCTTCCTTCCCAGGGGCTATGGGCAGGGCGAGTAAACGCTGATTCCTGTCACTGCAGGTCTGAGTCAGCTTTGAGTTTGGCTGCTTCTTTGGCAGGACCAGTTTGGGTTTGTGGGCTTGAGGAAGTTGGAGCGTACAAGGATTGCTGAGTTACCTTTATGTAGCTCCCGGAGATACCTTTATGTAGCTCCCTATGTGAACTCCCCAATGGACACGGTGCTCTCTGACAGGTACAGCTCCCCCCTTTCCCTACCTGTGAGCCTCTGTGTGCTTCACAGAGTTCCTATAATAGCCAGAGACATCTGAAATGAGGAATGCTGCAGACTAGGAATCTGCTGCTGTTGAGGTGTAGAGCTGTATGCAGCACAAACATCACAAGGATTACTGGTCCCACCACTCCTGTGGTGTTTGAGCAGCTGTGATTAGTTAGCTGCTGTGCCTTTGCAGTATCACATTTTGGTGGCTTTTCTTGCCTGTGTCCACACGTTAGTGTCACACATGTATTCCAGCAGAGACAGGGGAGGTCTGCAGGCCGATCAGCCTACACAAAGTTTTCTTCTGGGTAAAAAGCAAAACTGGGATGATGCACGTCCAGAGGAAGAAGAGGCACCAGTAAGGTGAGCAGTTCCTTGCCTCAAGCTGAACTGCACCTTCTGAGGGATGAAGTCTTGAGCCAGGTGCTGACTTTCTCATCCTATCAGACCAGTTTGAGAAGGTCATGGAGAGGAAAGGCTTCCCCAGGAGCCCTGGAGCCCTGCTAGTGTGTTCAGTGGCTGCAGAGCGTTGCTACTCACAATGGTATTGCAGTTCTACTTCTAGTGCCTGGTTTTGGATGGTGCTAATTACTGCAATCCATCTCCTCTTAAATTCCTATGGGCTTTAGGGCAGAAGAGATGGATGCAGAGGTGCTGTAACAGCTACTGTTGCCTTGTATGAAAAGATTCTCCTGGCAATACATGTCATTGTTATTTGGGAGGGGAAGTAGACAAAGATGTGGTATCAGGTCTGAAGGCTGTTTGTTACATACCAGTCCCTAAGTTTGAGTTATTGCTGGGTCAAATGCTTTATGTTCACTGAAATTAAACTTTGCATCCTTCTATTAGGTAAATCATTGTTTGGATTTTAACATCGGAGCACTTCTAACAGTTTAAGTTGTTAAAAATAAGCAAAACCCAAACCAATGCACCAGTGACATGTGAGTCTCTTTCTGTTGTTATTCTTAGGAAGGAAAACCTTCTGTGTGCTTTTTGTAGTTTTCATCATGCAGGTGATGTGATAAGCACAGCTCTGCCGAGGGAAGGGGCGACCAGCCCGGACTGGCAGTGCAGTAGGGGAGCTCAGTTCACACTGTTTTTTCTTTTGATGTCTTTGAGCTTACCTTTATTCTGATTTCCCGCATCTCTTTCCAAAGATACCTTGTTAGTAGCAGCATCTTACCTCTTCCTAACGTGTTCAGCATGTGCATCACGTGTGACTGATCGGACGTAACCACCTGAAAGAGACGTCTTTGTTCTGTAGGAAGTTGTTGGAGATCATCCTGTCCCGTACGGCGCCGAGTGGGATGGCAGTGCTATAGTCAAGGTGGCTGTTAAACTTTCTCATATTATTAGGAAAAGAACAAGATGACTATCAGATTATTACTGTTCTCAAATAATCCGTGGTTTTCCTACTGTGCAAGATAGGTTTTTATATCGGTATTAGATCACGATGCGATGCAGCAATCATACGTGCGTAACGGATCTATTCTTTCTATTGCCTGCTGTGATGGGCAGGCCCAAGAGCATGTTTTTGCTGTGAGTGTTCACCCCTTCATTCTGTTATGCATAATAACAGCATCCTGCTGAAAGGGCTATTAGTGGTGAAATGAATAATTTTTCTCAACCTGAAACTTATCTTGTTAAAATGCTACAGACTGGACAGGTCTTTCTATCCTTAATGTTTTAGTACGGCTTTTAAGCCTTCAGCCCAGTAGAATTTTTCTGACCCTACTATATAAAGTCTTGCAAACGAGTGCATTTTTTGGAAAGGAAAGTCTCCGTGCCTTGTGTCTGTGTTACTGGCCGCACTGTTTGCCCACTGAGGGCAATGTACTGGCGCTGATCCAGACCTACTTAGCAGGAGGGCACGGGCACGACAGGCATGTCGGCGGCTGAGCTCCGCGGGGTTTGAGATACCTCACAGGAGAATATATGTGCGGTGAGCAAGGTCGCTCTTGTCAGACTCCTGGAATCAGAGTTTCTTTACTTAACAGAGTACTGCACGTGTGTTGTGATCCATGGGGGCACATAACATCACTCGGACACAGCAGACTAAAATAAAAATCCTAGAAAGCTCTAATAGCCTTTAGATGGGGCTGGGATTTTCCTGGCAACATCCCCCTTGTTTTGAATTGCTGCCACAGAACATATACCCATAGAAACGTGGTACCAAAACACGCTAATGCCTACTCATGGTGGTAGTATTGTTTATATAGCCATTAATGAGTGCTCCCTGAAGCTTTTTTCCTTGAAGGTAATCTGTTCATCTGCATTACAAATGCTGAAAGGCTTAATATACTACCAAAGAAGAGCCTGGGACAGGTGTAGTTTTCTTTCTGAAGCAAATTTGGTGCTCAAAGTAAGGCTTAATCAAAGCCATCGATTCCAGTGTTGCTCTGTAAAGATTTGGTTCAATTTTCTGTTTAAAAAAAAAAAAAAAAAGAAATTAGAATGCCCTTATGCGGTTACTGTATACTCGTACCTGTAGCAGGTCTGCTAAAATTAGTTCTTGTGGCTTGCAAGATGTATTTCCTATGGGGTGTGGTTGTTCAGCATGGAAGTTTGACATGCTGTTACAAACCGTGGCTTTTACCCAGATCTTTTTATTCCGATGGGAGTGACAGCTCTAGGTGAGGAGATACGGCCTGGCTTGCTACCACATGGGTGGGTGTGGGGCTGTGGAACTATAGTAAAGCCCTGTCCACTTGTGGGGTCTTACAGTGAGATTTCAGTTCTGCTTTTGGCTGGTTTTCTGCCCTGCCATGTAAAACAAACTTTGCATCCTGAACATGAGTCTTAGGCAAATAGTTTCAAAACTGTTGTTTCTACTTTCTATAGAATCTGTTTTTATAGAATATTGCCATAACTCTACTCATTGCCCAAATAAAGTATCTGCTGAGCTTGAAATCGTTGCGGGGCAGCTGTGTACATCAGTCTGTATAGTATGCCTTAATGGTTATGAACAATATTGTCTTCTGGAAATGATTGTTTTCATGAGTCAGACTGAAAGCCGGCCCTGAAGCTGCTTTGGAAGCACCTTTACATGGTGATGTTTCACACTTCCAAGTATAACTTTAAGTGTACACAACAAATCAGATGACATAAGACATCCAGCTTGTTTATTGTTACGTGGAGAGGGGAGTAATGGAGAGAACTGAACGCTTCCTGCTGGCGTGAGCCAAAGACTTGCTAAAATCTTTTGTGTGAGGAAAAGCCATTGAAGCTTACGCTGCTCCGGGGATTTAAGACCCTGCTCTCACCTAAATGAACAAGAGAGTTGCCGATTGGGAATGGGAACCTCTCACGTTCCCGATTGGAGTGCCTTTTCTGTCTCATGGCATTCTCAAAGATTTCTTCAAAATTATGATACTCCTGTAATGGCTTTCAATTTTCATGAGCTGACAACATCCTACCAAGAATGTTTTGTTGAAAAATTGCCAACCAACTCAACAACTGGAAGCCAAGATACTTTGTTTGCCCCTTTCCTGCTCGGCATAATCAGAGGAGGATGGTGGTGAGCGTCTCTCGGGTATGCAGAGCAAAAGACAGTAACTCATTCTGGTAACGTGAGTGGAGATGTCTTCTGAAATCTCCAGTTATCAGTGATGTGGACTGGCAGATGGAGGGTGATGGCAGTGTTTCATTTAAAACCCTGAATGATTTTCATTTAATAGCCACTTTGGTTTGCTGTCCTCTGTAAGTCTTAAGTACTGGGGTTTTTGTTTTTCTTTGCCTTTGGTTTTTGGGTCAAGGTTTGTTAAGATGGTACGTGTTCCTCCTGGCCACTGCCTGCAATGGAACTACAGAAAATTCTGGTATTAGCAAAGTCATTTCTGCTTCTGTTGACTATAACAGTCTTGAAGAGGATGTGTTTTGCCATATTTCCTACTGAGAATGAAGTTCCTGGGGTCAGGAAGACAAACTTGTACTTCACTGGGCTGTGGGTTAATATTTAGATCTACTCCGAAGGAAATACTGGAAACCAGCGAGGGATAAGAGGAGAAACCTTAGAGAAAGCTGCATGACACTTACCACATCACTGGTACAACTCAGATATCTGAATGGAATATATTCTGTTTAAAACACTGCAGCATATGAGATATGATATATATTGTAGAGATTTCTTTCTTTAAGGTCTACCTGAAAATAAATAATGTAATATATTGCCAGAAAAATTTTCACCTTTCTCCTTGTTTCAGCAGTGACATAATTTCTTTTGCTGGGTGGGTCAAATGGAAAAAAGTAATGCAGAGTCCAGCACATGGTTACACCGTAAGCAGAAACATTAAATATTGATCCAGGATCCTGGCTTTTAAAGAAAATCTAATGCTTTATTTCAGAGCGCAAGTAGTACATTTTTTTTCAGCAGTGTGTTCATTCAGCCCTGCAAACCAATTACTCATTCCCTGAGTAAAATTGACCATCTCTGAATAACTCTTTGGAATTTACTTGAGTAAATCTTAGCCTTGAAAAATGCAAATTTAGCAGCTTTTTTTTTTTTTTTTTTTTTTACCTTGGGGATCCTGAAAATGAAGAAGGGATGATGGTCCTTCTGCCCCCGTTGTCAGCTGCAGAATTGGAAGGCATTGAGCTTGGGAGAGCAGTTGGTTCCAGCCATGCTACCGCTGGACACAGCCCCTTGTGGAGGCCTTTACCTTGCAACTTTTCTTTGTCTTATTTAAAATACCTCTTGAGTTTTAGTCAGAGGAATAGTGGGTTGATGGAAGGTGATCAAGGATGGCTGGTTGCTGCTTGTAGGGGCTGTGGAATGCTTTGGGCAACCGGACGTTTTCCCTGGTTAGAGAATTCAGATGGTTTTGTTATTCTAGTCATGAGGAAAGGCAGAATATTAAGGGATTAAATATCCACTTGTCTTGGCTATATTTGAAGACGCCATAGTACAAGCAATTACGTATAACATCCTTCTCAATTGTAAGGCTTATGTTCTGCAAGATGTAATTTGCTGAAAACAGAGCGTGGGAAGGTGTCAGTTAAACACTTTATTCATTATTTTTTTCATTACTCACGGGGATGCACAGGTGAGTTTATTTCTCTTCCTTCCCTCGTGCTCACATCGCTCTCAAGGGTAAGGTGATCATGTAGGAAAAAGCTGCTTTGAAGTTACCTTTTGTCTATCAGAATATGTAAGTGCATCTAAAAACCTAACAACTGAAAGCGACCAGGCAGGCTTTAAAAACTGAGAAGGGAAGCGCGAAAGCCTCATTAACCAAGCCAGCAGTGTGCCCAGGTGGCCAAGAAGGCCAATGGCATCCTGGCTTGTATCAGGAATCGTGTGGCCAGCAGGAGCAGGAAGGTGATTGTCCCCCCTCTACTCAGCTCTGGTGAGGATGCACCTCGAATATGGTGTTCAGTTTTGGGCCCCTCAGCACCAGAAGAACATTGAGGCCCTGGAGTGTGTCCAGAGAAGGGCAAGGAAGCTGGTGAGGGGTCTGGAGCACCAGTCTGATGGCAGCGGCTGAGGGAACTGGGGGTGTTTTAGCCTGGAGAAGAAGAGGCTGAAGGGAGACCTGATCGCTCTCTGCAGCTCCCTGACAGGAGGGTGTGGTAGGTGGGTGTTGGTGTCTTCTGCCAAGCAACAAGTGATAAGACAAGGGGAAATGGCCTCAAATTGCTCCAGGGGAGGTGTAGGTTGGATATCAGGAGAAACTTCTTCACTGAAAGAGTGGTCAGGCCTTGGAACAGGCTGCCCAGGGAGGTGGTGAAGTCGTCATCCCTGGAGGTGTTCAAAAAGTGTGTAGACATGACACGTTGGGACCTGTTTTAGTAGATGTGATGTTGGGTTGACAGTTGGACTCTGATCCTAGAGGTCTCTTCCAACTTTAAAGATTCTGTGATTGTAACTAACATTGTGTCAGTGTTGAAGTCACGAAGCTCCAAGCTGACGCTAGGATTCAGCCCTGTGCAGATCCTTTCCTCACTGCTGTTCTGGTCCACCTTGTCTGTGTTAAAGGGGACGTCTGGAGAGGGGTGTCAGGCTGCTGGTGGTGTTAGGAGCAGGATGGGAATACAAACCACTTCTGAAGGCTTGCACATGTTTATATGTTAAAATATAGTAACACAGCTGGAAGTAAAGCCAATTGATATCGGATCCTGTCTTCATTAACAACAACAGACNTGCACATGTTTATATGTTAAAATATAGTAACACAGCTGGAAGTAAAGCCAATTGATATCGGATCCTGTCTTCATTAACAACAGTGTTATCTCTTAAATATTTAAGAGCTCTTCTGGGTGTGGGTTTGTGGGACTGTTTTGCTGTTCTATATTTTTCTATAAAGTCTCTTTAATATGAATTAAAATAAATCTTCTGATGAGAGGTAAGGATGCCAGTAACAGCCAAAGGTCGAGGGTTTCCTTTGTACAGGTAGATGCTGCTCTTGGGTACACAAAAGGCTCCACTCCGTTTCAGTAGTGGTGCGGGATGCTGTAGAAGGAAAATCAGTGTCCTTCCTATAATGAAGGGTTGCAATGATTCTTCATCACCTCAAATAAAAAGACAGTTGGAACAATATCTGAGAAGTGTTTTCTGAAGTGCTGTTAAGCTCTGGAGCAAACCTTGTGAGCTCTGCTGGGTGTTCCAGGTGAGAGACTGTGCTGTGCAGTCACTTATGGCCGCCTTCTTCCCAGGCAGAAGGAGGTTCACTTTGCTCTGGGCAGCGGAATTTTCCCTGAGCTAATTTCTCATCTGTTTTACTCTCATGCTAGCATCAGTAACATGAACTGGTTCTCCTACCTGTAGGTGTACCTGGCCACCTTGTTGTAACCTACCTTCAGTCTGTTGAATTACAGCACTCTACCCACTGCCCGAGTATCTCGTGGGACAAGTGATTAAGTTCATTTTTCCTTCTCTCCTCTGGGCTTGTGCCTTTAATATCATCCAGACTTCTTTGAGCTTGAAGAAAATAAAGAGAATGTCAGAGCATGCAATGAAGAGGGAGAAAAAAAGTCAGTTTTGGGTACCTGTTTCTACAGTAGATTCTGGAAATCAGATATTAGTGCTGTTTGCTTTCTGGCATTAGACTGATGCAGCTTTTACTGGCCATAACTCTTTCTGCTGCCTCTGGGGTAATAGGCAAGCTGTCGTTGGAAGTCATTCTAGTAAGAAATTGGTCTTTTTTTCTTTCTTAGTCTATCGAAGGATGATTCTTTAGTTCCTAAAGAAACACCCCTGTCTTTGATTTTGAGGAAGCAACTTTGGTGCTTGTTTATTGCCACTTAAGCACTAGAGTTTGCAAGTTCATATTGATCACCTTCTTCTGTGGGTCCCTGGTGAGACCGTGCCATGGAGCGGGTGTTTTGAGGCTTTGTTTTGCTCTGGAATCCCCTGCTTTGCGCTGTGTTTGGTTCCTGTTCCTGCAGAGCCTGCCGCTGGCTTCCAGGTTTCTGGAGCACTGAGGCGAGATTGTGTTGGAGGGAGGAAGGGAAAGAATTGGGCAAATGGGTGTATGTTTTCTTCTGGGGGTTGTGTGTGTTCATGAAATGCTGGGAGTGTTCTGTTTCCCCTTCTCTTCGGAGGAGGAAACCGTGTCAGGAAGAATGACGCTAAATTAAATTTCTTTACTTAAAAAATGGGAGGAGGATGGAGAGGCTTTGTTCCAGTTTTGATTGATAAAATTATCTCACCTTGAGAAAAGTATGCCCTTTAAGAGCTTCTGTAACTTAATACATTTAAATTTTGCACAATTATGAAATTCCGACAAGTGTGGGGATTTAAATATTTACAATTACTTTTATTTGCAAACCTTAGCCCTTTCTGAGTAGTGCTGAATAAGCCTGGGGATTAGATTCTTAAATGTATTTGCCTTTGACCTTTTCAACTCAAGAATGAAGAAAGGCTAGAAAAAAAAATTAAAAATAAAGAAAGTACAAGCTAATCTGCTTCTAGAATAATGTCAGAGGCCAGTGCTTCTCACTTGCAAATATGGAACATAAATCTTTGTTATTGCATGTTTACAAAAAGTCTTTATTGAGGGTTCAGAGAGTGTCAGTGTATATTTTAATATTGCAATTATTGACTTCCACTGTTAACTGTCATTTAGCTTGGTTTAGATTGGTTTCTTTTTTAGAAGTCTCATTAGCAGGGGAAGTACAACAAGCCTGGGAAAAATTAACTGAAATACAAAAGGGAGAGAACGTATGAGAAAGGTCTGCTGGTTTGAGACTCTCTGGCTTCTAAATGCTAACAGGAATTTGTGTGTTGCTTTGCAGGTCTGAAGGTGAAAGCTCAAGAAGCATCAGGTATGTGTACGTTGTATTCTTTCTGTCTTGATGTTTCTTCTAAGAAAAGACTTCGTTTAAAAAGCATGACTGTGTTTAAAAGCATTAAATAGAAACAGTTTTTTAAAATGTGGTTTTTATTGTTCTAAAACCAGCGTGCTGTCTGTATCTTAAATAAAGGACCTTCGACAAGCTCAGTAATAGATAACGTGACATTTCCTCAACACTTCTATCTCCAATGTGGTTTAAGACTCATGTCTTAGTTTTGACAATTGCAAACAATTATTTATGGAGAGTTCTCAATCAAAATACGTACTAAAGTTGTATTGGCAAAGCTGTGACCAGCTGCCTGCCGGTTTTTTTTGGGCAACGTGTGTGTTGGGGAGAAGTCCATGTACTTGTTCAGGCTTTTTCAGTAGCTGCTTCTTCTTTACTTGACAATGAGACCCTTCATTGACTCATTATTGCAATACTCATTAAGCGCTTGGATGATTCAGATGATTTGGCAATTTTAATGTGATTATCAGACTTTACTTTTATCTTATTCGTTTAGTATTTTATACTTGTTACCTCAAGGGTATTTTTTTTAAACTTGCCTCTTTGAAAATGTGGTTGTGTGAGTCAAACCTACAGAGCTTGTAGAAGTGCTCTAAACAGGACTGAACCTTTAAAGTCACATACTTGAATCCAAACGTGTTCTGTATTCGTCAGACCATTACGATTAAGCAGAAGCCTTGATTCTCAAGGAGTGTGACCACTGATTAATGATAACAAGGCCCAAAATATTGGCTATGGGTTCACTGTAATACCCTGCAGCTTGTTTTGGGGATTGTCAGGACTTTGCGTCTATTGACATTGTGGTTTTCTTTCTTTTGTTCACTTTTCTTTGAAGTGAACAAAATTGGAAGCTGCTGTAGTCAAGATTGTAGTAGAATGCCTGTACTTTATTCCTTGGGCTTTTTAACTCCCAGTATGGTTGCTGGTATGCCAGCAAGCTGTGGAAGGACTAATGCTGATCGGCTATTGCAAACTGAAAACGAGTCCACTGGCACGTGTATTTATGGAGCTGTAGCTGAGGTCACATTGCAACCTGTACTGGTCGTTCTCATTTTGACCTGCTGAGTCTCCCGTGGGCTTTGGTGGTCAGGTGGGGGTGTGTGGCATCGCTGCTGCACGCTGCTGACAGTCGAGTTCATCTATCGGACCATATTTTGGAGTATTTGAGTAGGGTATAGGCACAGCTGACAGCTAGTTGCTTCAGATCTGGTTTGGGTGCTGCCTAAAAACTGTTAATTGAACTCCAGCCCTTGCTCCTAGCACACATCTTAAAGAATGAAGATGATTTCCTGTGCTGTTTGACTGATAGACGAAGGGACTGGGCTGAAGGCTGATGGAATAACGTTAGTACATCTTGCCAGGTAAATTCCACGCCTACAGGGAAGGGTCTGCTCACATTTGGTGTGTCTGCAGAAACCTGCAGTACTGCATGCGGTGTGTTTCTCCTGTATACAGGCGTCGGTGTTGCGATGGTGAAAATCCACACCGTGTGTTCTGTACAGAAACCTGCAGGCAGTCAGCATGAGTCTCGGAGCGCTGCTGTAATCTGTTTTGAGGATGTTAGCTGAATTAATTCTGCTTTTCAGCATGAACTTGAGTTACTCCAGGATGGTTCCAGACTATTATGATAGCCTAAAATGAGGCCGGACAGGTGAATGCAGTGGCAGAGCCGTACTCCTCCCAAAATGCTCTGTCAGTCCACTCTTCCATCCTTCCTCTCAGACTGTGTTTCTTCAGAGCAGAGGTGAAACGTCACTGAGGAGGTGCTTTTATGTGTCTGCCTGCCTAAAATTCTGCTCACCACCTGTCTTGTCTTGGGCAAAAGCTCACTCAGCTCTGTATCTACGTCTGAGTAGCTGCTTTATATTGTGATTAATTTGCTTCATACTGTTTTCCTTTATTTCTGGAAAATGGGGATGAAATGTAATTATCTCAAATGCAATGATAAGGTCAGTCTAGGGGATAGTGTTACTCTGAAGAGAAGAAATCATCATTCCTGCTCAAAAACGTCAGCGAAACACCAGCAAATCAGTATGCTGACCGTGCTATGCAGTGTCTTCTGCCAAATTGTGCAGTCGAACTCATGGAATGAAGCCTAGCAAGGCGCTGCAAGCAGGTGGGAAGCCAGGAATGAAATGTACTGTCGCATTAACGGGACAGACAGCACATTGAGGGAAATCGGTGGGAAGGGCTTATGTTTGCGGTCACTAAGCAGAAGTATCGGTTAGGGTGGTAGGGTTTGATTCTCACTAGCATTTGCGCTTAAGATAAAAGGATTACTCTAAATAAATTCTGAGACACAACCACTTATTGTTTTACCCCCTTTCTGGCAGAAGACTGTTCTGAGATCAGCTGGAGGATAGTTCAGCGTGTATTTCTCTGTCACTAGAAACCTGTATCCTCTGACAGTTTAGTGGCTCGTTTCATCGAATGTGAGAAGGATCTTACTACTTTGCTCCACGGGATGGGATGAACCGGTGCAGTAATTAACTGTTATCTTTGTGTTTCTAGCAGATGCAGAGAGAGACTTGTTTTGGAGTAGCTGGGGTTTTTCATACTGGGATGGAATATGCAATATGAGCGATGCCCCAGCACTTTATAACTGATGCTCAGCTGCAAATGTTACTGCCTTGGTGGATTTGTTTCCAGGAGCTTTACAGCTTGTCATAATGATGAAAATTTGTCCAAAAGATGTTTTGAAGTGCTCCAAAATGCAGGAAACACTGAATCTGACCATGCAGAGACAAGGTTGATGCAGAAAAGCGATATGGTTCTAGATGACACACTGAAACAGTTAAAAATAATCTGGGTTTTTTTCCTTTGATTTCTCACAGTGACAAAAAAAATAATAAATCATCCCATTGTTTGTTCAAGCCCTTAAAATTCTTTCTGCTTATAATATAGTTGTATTGTAATAACTGTGCATTGGTCTCCTTTCGGGGAACGCCATGTAATTTTCAGGCCTAGGTATTTGTTGAATCTATTAAAATTGATGAATTACTTTGCACATTTTGCGTTCTGAGATGTAATGAACACACACAGAGTGAGCTATGAAATTGTCAGTGCGATGGTCCTTTTTAATTAGCTGTCTTTGTTCGTGTGTTTTCAGGAGAAAATGCAATTTGTTTTACAAGCAATTTTAATATTTAGTAGTATGACCTGACAGTTACAGATAAGAATGTTTGTATGTACTATCATCTATCATATCAAAGTTTGCAAGAATAGTACGACTCGAGGTTTAGTAGCTAGAAGATGTTCCTCTTACCTCTACCATGGACCTCGTGTGTTTTGAGGAACACAGGGCAGCAGAATGGAGGGTTGAAGCAGTGCATGAGGTGCAGAGGGACTCAGATCAGTAAGCATCTCTGACCAGCAAACCTCTAGAACCTGCCCAGAAACAATACCTCCCTTCTGGCTTTCCTTCTTTCCCTCTTTTCTTTCCTGTAAGAGATTAGTAGTAGTATGAATGGCTGAAAGATGTAAGATCTAATTAACCGTTTCCTTAGGTATTCCTTTGTTGCTTTTCAGCCAGTAAAAGAAGTAAGATGAAACACATTTGAGTTGAGCTACTCACCACAACTGCTCCCCGGTACTCCGGTGTGATACTTCACTGCAGCTGGTCCTTTGCTCATTGCCCGCAGCGTAGAGCACCTCTTGGACCCTGTCCCAGCCGCCGTCCTGTGCATAGTATGTCTTCAGTCAGACCACTGGAGTTGACCTGTCCTCTCCAGGATTTTTTTGTTCCTTCCCGGCTGTGTGGTTTTTTAAGGAGAGCTGAAGTACAAAAGGGGGTCAGCTATAAGCTACAATACTGCGGAAAAGCAGGGGATACTCATGGGTCCTGAACCGAGAGGTGCTAAGGGTATTACCAAAAAAATGCGGGGCTTGGGGAATAGCCACGTAACTGAAGAAGTATGCAAAGAAAGAGAGGAGAGCTTGGAGGATAGGTTAAAAAAAAAAAAGGAAAAGAGTCCGTTCAAGTACTAACGATGGAGGAAACAGCTAAATGGTTTAGCTGAACCAAAAGTCAAGTCTGAGATTGTAATTCTTCTCAATGTGTACATAGATGGAGGACAGTGAAAGTTTTGTGGCTGAGGATCGTGCAAAGACACTAATTTCTTGAAAGGGTGTTCGTTAGATTAAGTGGAAAAGTAATTGTCTAATTTACTTTAGAGCAGGGAAGAATTGTAGACGAGGAGAGTGGGAGGAATGGCTGTTAAACAGAGCTCGGCAGCCTGCAGTAATTGGGCTGGAGAGAACGTCTAGCAGGAAGCACCGTTGTGCTGGTTTGCTTTGTTTCTCTTCACCCTGGTAAAATCTATTTTAACTGTGTGACTCAGCCTCCTCTACAATCACCTGCAGGGTACAGGTTTGGGGGAATTCAAGACAGACTCATACAACTCATTTTCAAGTTCAGATGTATTGCTTTGCACTCTGAATGACTCAGGGACTACACATAAATAGGGCCTTTTCTGGCTGGGTTTAATCATTCCATGAAGACTTTCCTACAGCCTTTAACCAGCCCTAAAACCATGTAAAATCACCATTTGATACTAATTTAAAAATAAGTAATTCCCCCAATGGATTTCCACATAAATGTCAGGCTGACCCTTTAGAGTAGAGTGGAATATGATGAGTTTCTTGATGTTAATTTAAATCAGTTTTATTACTGCTAACAGAAATGAAATGCATGGAATCAGCTGCTGTAGCCGAGACGGCTGTGGAGTTGCCTGTGGCTTTAAAAGTGCGCAACTTCAGTCTGAATTGCAGAATGAAAGGACAGCAATACCCTTGTCAAGTTGTCCAAACTGTATCTGTGTCATCTTTAATAGGTAACTCTACACTCGTGGTGTTTAAAAAAAAATAAATTCTTAAAAATAGTGCAAAACTTTGTTTGCACTTTTAGTGCAAATCTACTTTTACGTAATAAATGACTGAAAAACAAACAAAAAAATTATGAAATAAGATTGGGAATACATCTTATTTCTTAAAAATCTGTGCAATTTAGAATCCCGTGGGAAGTGTGCTGTGACATAGATGGTTTTCCAGGTGTAGGAGGTGGTATTGACATTAAAGCCTTAGTGTGGCGTGCTCAAACCAGCCCTCTGTCTGTGGTTTCAGTTCTCGGTCGCCTCCCTGAATAATACGGGCAGTTACCCCTTTTTACCACACCCCACGTGCTGTCCATGTATATACACGTAATAAATACTGTGGAATGGACTGACTGCGTTGGGATAACTACTTTGATTCATCCCTTCGTGCTTCACCTCTGGCCCGTGAGTTACGAGATTGAGTGCGGCAGATACTTGTCCGTGTAGCCCAAGGGAGGGTATCTGCCACCGCAGTCTCCTTGAAGACGATTGGGAATAGATTACCGCGGCGTTGCTGGCTCGTTTTGGTGATCAGGGCCCAGGTCCTGGGAACAGAAGAGCGTCACGCCGAGATGGTGACAGTGAGGGTGAGGTACCTGAACGCGGGGTCAGTGGCGCAGCAGCCAGCAGATTTTCTGCTTTCGGTCCCGATGTCTTGCACACGAGACTGAAGCCGCATCCCTGCGTTTAATTGTGCTCTCTAACCGCACTTTGGGAACCTGATGCTTAAAACAACTCTAGCTTTAGATAAAACTGTCAACATATTGAAGGCTAGAGATGCAAGCACTAGTGTGTGAGCGCTCTTAAAAGGCGAGTAATATTCTTCTCTTTAGTAACACATCTCTTGCTAACATCTTAGAATTAGATTAAGCTGCTGTTAATAAACAACTGTAGTTGTTTTTTCCAGATATTCATGGAGCTGATGGAAACAAACAAGCCCTGTATTACCTGTTTCTGAAATCCTGTGCCAGCATTCCTGTTTATATGCAACTAGAATGTCTGTTCTGCCCTTCCGACTGCCAGGGGACTACACGCTTATCTACAAGAATTAATACCAGACTGGATTTATTCTTCCCCTGGACTTTTGTACTAGGGTTATACCTTAGAAATTGTTTTATTAAACAATATGTGAAGAATCAGCAAGGCTTACTAAAATCAATAATTGCTAGAATCCAGAGTGCTCAGCAGGCTTCTCAACCTGTTTCTGCTAAGCTCTAGTGTTGCTCAGAATTTGTCTGTAAGAGGCTCTTCAGGCTTGTGAATCGTTTCACTTTTTTTGGCTACTTATAAATCTGGCAGGTGGTTGGAAGGCCTTGCTCAGATTCATAGCAGCGTCAGTGTTGTCTGGTCCTGTTACAGAGCAGTAAAGGAAAAGGAACTGGAAGGAAAAATAAATAAATAAAAAAAGCTGGTAAAAACAATGTAGCCCACTGTCAAAGGCTGTGGCAGGGGTTTGGTTGGTAGTAAAAATAGGTAAACTCTGAGTTGTGCATACTAACCACCATTCCTGTTTCACCATTGGTGAAAGTTCTGTTGGAACGAACTGACAGTAAAATACAGTATGTACTGCGGGGCGCTGAGATGTGGACGGGCTCTGAACGCCTTTCCAGTGCAACGTGAGTGTGCACGATGTGAACAGCAAAAGGGTTTGTGGTTGAACAGGGATTTCTGCTCTCCTCTCTGTTGCTTCAGTCAGGCTCGTCTCGGTGGGACACGGTAAGAAGGCAGCAGCTTGTGTGTCAAGCAGAACAACTTCGTTAGCTGTTGCTCTTTCTCTGCACGACCACTTTGGCTTCAGTGCTGATGGCTGACAGCAGCCTTCCCCATTGGCCTTCTGAGGAACCTCGCAAACGTCTTGGTCAAGGGAAGAGGACAAAGGGAGGTTGGACGGCGTTTGCGAGACGCTTGCTGAGTTGAAAGAGGAGGTGGTGATGCTGCTCCATGCGGCAGGGCTAGCGGAGTTTTACCTTCCTGCACTAAAACCAGCAGCGTAGCTGGAATGGCCATGTGGGCTCTGCCCTGCCCCTCCTGGTATGCAGAGGGCTGGTTTCATCTGGGGGTTTGAATGGTTACAGAGAGCAGAGCATGATCAGGTATATGCTTTAGTTGGCAGGCAGTAGTTATTTGAGCTCTGGAGTACAGTTTCCACAAATTTCTCACTTCACGTTCTTTTTGCTCTTAAGTGGAATGAACTCATGGTAGCAAAGCTTTTTCCTCAAGTGTAATTGCATTCGGTGTACCAAAGTAACTTGGCAGCGTCGGCGGTGGCATTTTTGGCACTTGAGTTTCAGAAAAGGGCTTATGGAAATTGATTGTAAACAGCAACAAGACCTCAAGATTTCCTGGTAACACTGAGTGCCTGAATTTATTATTTTTTTCTAAGTACCCAATTTGAAGTGTGTTAAAACTTTCTGGTTTTCCGAAAAGGCTGAGTGCGTATCTCCACAGTCGGTGGAAGTGTTTCAAGTTACAGATCTGACTTGCCGCGCAGAGTTACTAATGCATTTCCAAAAAACCATGTGCCAGGCCAGTGTTGATAGTTAATCAGAGTGACGTTTTGGTGTTGAGCAGCCTCCATAGTAGATGCCTTCACTAGTAAAGTTTCTGAAAGTTAACAGTGATGTGAGAAGCAGACACCTTATTTCATAAACCTTCTGCTGTTTGTGCGCGTCATCTGTCGGACACAGAAAAATGGGTAAC
Source organism: Psophia crepitans (assembly GCA_013399095.1). Lineage (NCBI taxonomy): Eukaryota > Metazoa > Chordata > Aves > Gruiformes > Psophiidae > Psophia > Psophia crepitans. Next base: position 491,908 of record VWZZ01014462.1, on the reverse strand, counting down.
ACTGTGGGGTTTTTTGAGGTAGTTAGTCAAGAAGCAAGTTAACTGAGTTTGGGTTCTCAGGCAATACAGCCAAAAATCATATTATTGCCTCAAAGCACGTGTAACTACGTGCTAGTACGAGCTCGTAGGCGGAAGGTGGTTGAGAGAGCCTCTTTAACCTGACAGTCTTCCAAAGAAGTCCATGATTCTGTGCTTCACACCATAAGCTTTTTATTGTTCTGAATTGCTGTTCATCATGTTGAAGAATCTTTAGGCATATCGTAACGTTTCATGGCTCAAAAGCTTCAGGTACTACAAATGGTTCTGAGCATCACAGCCGTGACTGCAGCGAAGTTTTGGAGACAACGTTCTGCGTCGACTAAGCTGTTTTCCCCCTCCTTAATACTGTTTCCATGGCCTCAATTGGTGAGGAAATACAATAGTTTTGTACTGATGAGTGAATTAAAGGGGGAAAGGGCTGCATTTTCTTTTTTCAAGAGTTCTGTAAACACAGGTAGGTTTGTATTTGCAATTTAATGAAATTTTTCTTTCATATAATGTATTAAACTAACATTTTGATTTCTGAATTAGTGAGATTCCAATTATTACTTTTTTTTTCCCCTACTAAAAAGTAGAATCAAGTCTTGCTACAAATCAGATGCCGCCCAGGTGGATAAACTAGTATATGCAAGCATTTCATCTAAAACTCTTTCCACTGGAAACAGACAGCTGTAATTTCTGTAAGTTTAAGTGCTGATTGTGCTCAATAGAATTCTCTTGACAGGCTGGCAGTTGTTGAATTTGCAATCTCAAAAAGACAAAGCTTTGTAAGTGGTTTCACATTAATTCAATGCAGCTAATTTTTATACCCAGTTCTTGAAGGAGTTGTTCACGCGCCGGCCCGTTGGTGCCTGGGTAAGATAAGGCTCGCTTAACGAGCAGCGTGTGTGCACAGCTCAGTGCAGGAAGCCGAGTGCTTGTAGTGCCCCAGGATTTCTCTTTTGTGGTGATGAAGTAGTTGGAATTTCCAGGGTGATATTTGCTATGCCAGGGTAAATTCTGAGTTCCTTTTGTTCTTTACTGTTAGAATTCACATGAAAAGCTGGCTAAATCTAGCCAGCATATAGTACGAGTAAAAAGAAACAAAACACATAGAATGTCTTCTACTTTCTGTGTGCTTCATAATGTTTTTCGAGGGCTTTGCCTAAAGTTGGTTCTGTAGCATGTGCTCAGCAGCTCATAATTTCCTGGTTGAATTCCTGTTTCTGTGCCCTCGCTCTAGCCAAGACCAGCAGGAGCAGTGTGTGTTCTGGAGAGCTGTATGGCGACAACGTAGTCCATATGCAACAAGCAGAGACTCGAGTGACTAGTACAGCAAAATACTCTTGTACGCACCTCGGAGCGGCTGTAAATGGGTTCTGGTGCAAAATGGCTCAATTGACAGTACGTTTCTAATTTGTCTGTTGGTACTAATTAGTCTCATTTTTCCAGATGTGAATGGAAAAGCGTATTTGCTTACCTGCTACGATGAGGGTAAAGCTAATAATGTAAATTCATGCTCAAAGGAACTTGAGTGTGTGAGGCCATTGTCCTTTATTTTACTCCAGCATTTAAGTTACAATAGTTTAACTTACAGGAGTTCACTGTTTTGATTCTCATTCAGAAACAAATTTCAGACTTGGGGGCCATAAAAACCGCATTTGTATCAGATGATTTCAGGTACTGAGCTGTCTGTTGTGAATCTTCTAATAATGAACAATTTAATGGAAGGCAATATAATTTAGGATGATAACACAGAGGCTGGAAGCGGGGATCGTGTCAAAGCCTTCAGTCCACCTCTGAAATCCATAGAAGCTGTTACTGTAGCTCCTCACAAAGTACGGACTGTAGAACAAGAAGCCTTAGCCCTTACCCTGGGACTGAGCCTGAAGGCTGTTCTAAGTTTGTTGTAGAAGAATCGGAATAAAATATCATGATGATCTAATTTCTTAAGACCAAAAACCTCCTGATTTCTGATAATGTTCTGTGAGGAAAAAAGGTGTCCCTGCCCATAGCAGGGGGTGGGAACTAGATGATCTTTGAGGCCCCTTCCAACCTGAACCATTCTGTGATCTTGTGTGACCGTGATGTACCCCTGTGACCCACAGCTCTCCCTGGGTGCACTGTAGGCATGGAGATGTGCACCTAATCGGGTGCACGCACAGCTGGCTCCAGGGGATTTCCCTTTTGGAAATCAGAATCATGGCACAGTGAGGCCAACGCAACCTTGCTTCTCCTACAGCTCTGCAGGACTTCCAGAGGAGGACGGGGTATGATCTGAAGCTGGCCTGTAATGAGTTTAAACTAGTGTTGGTTGGTGTGTCGATGAAGACATGATTATATTCAGTGAGGACAGGAGTAAAGTTTGACTTCAGGAACAGAGTGAGCGTTTCTGTCCAGAATACTGAAAACAGCCTGCACTAACTATTGGAAATCCGTGTGTATGTGCAAACCGACAGGCTCACTAGTGGGGACGCCATGCGTTTAGTTAATGATCTGCCTCTCTGCACTGGTGAAAAAAAAAACTGCCTCCTTGCACTTGGTTTCTTTCAAAAGAATTTAATATATTAGATGCTTCTAGATAGGGTTTTAAGCCAAAGGCACCTTTAGTTCAGATGCTATGCAGCAATTTTGGTGTAGTAGTCTGCACATCAACAATTCAAAATCAAGTAAGGGAGAACTTTCATAGTTTTTCTTTCTGATCTCATTGCTTTATGCAAGTAGTCAGGGTTAGATTAATTCTATCCAACCGGAAAACGTGCAGCAAGAAGTAGTTGTGTAAAAATCTATTGATAACTAAAAAGGCCCTCTTTCCCTTCTTTTTTTTTAATCTGTATTTGAGGTAGTTTTATGCCTTGGTGTAATTCAAGAATGATCCTTGGATTAGGACTTAACAGTGATTTAGCTATCTGGTTCCTCCTCTGAGCTGTTTTAATGATGCTTTTGGAAGTATTCCAGTAAGTGCATTTGTAAGTAAATGGAAGATGGAGTAAGCAAACTGTGTTGGAGGCACTGAGAACAGAATAGTGTGTTAATAAAAACAAATATCCAAAAATATGCATTAAATAATTGGAATCAAAACTAAAGCTTGATTCGTAGTAAAACAGGTTCCCAGGGACTGTAAGTTGGAGTGGTTGACAAATTGTGTTTATGGCAGAGGGCGGTGACTGTTGGTTGCGTTTTCCTGCAGCTCTTGCCCCGCTTTCTGAGGAAAGAGAAATCCGTTTTTGCCATGGTTTGACAGGGCTCCCAACAGCTTTCGCCTTATGGAGAGAATTCTGGGAACTCCTGACTTGTGGTGGCAGCACCATCCTATTGGAGGCATGGAAAACATACCACTGACAGGGTTCCCTGACCAAAGTCTGATGTGGGTGTTGCTGCACTAATGCTGCTCGTGAAACTTAAATAGGACATACGTACATACTTCTGTGAGGTATTTGCTTGTGTTATGTAGACGGAGGAGCAGAAGGAGAACAGGAGGACCAGATGCCAGTGGAAACAGGGAAGTGCTGCTTGCGTGGTTCGTGCTTACGGCCAGGCTCGAGTCCTGAAACCCCCCAGACAGGGGGGTTTTCTGCCTTCGCTGTTGAAGGCAGAAAATTTTCTTATGTTTCGTGTAAACTGCTCAGAACTGCTGGACGGAAGGCTCGGGCTCTGTAAGGACGTGGGATCTTTGGATTAGTTGCAATTCAGACTACTTGAATGCGTGGTTGCTAACATCACCAGCAACTTCATTGTGTTTTACTGAAAGGTAACCACTTTTCCCATGACGAAATCGGTTTTCCTTGTTGTAGGAGTGCCAACGACTCTGACCTGTGTATCATGTACATTAAAAGCGACCATGTCAGCCTATTGGCTGCCTTTGGGAAGCAGTAGCTGATGCGTGGGGCACACAAGAAGAATCTGAAGAGAGATTGTCCGTTGTATGCCATGGACAATGATGAGAAACCCCCATAGAAGGGGTTTGGAACCAGATGGTCTCTGAGGTCCCTTCCAACCCAAACCATTCCATGATTAGGTGTCTAGTTCCTTGTGTGTTGACGCAGTCCTAACAAAAGCTGTGTGGGGATTTGGCAGTGCCACCTTTTGGGCAGCTACATGTCGTTACGGGAAGCAAGTGATACGGAGTGGGTATTTCCAGCATGTCCTGTAGAGGGAAAACTGACTGGTTGTGAATAAATATTAATATTTGGTTAATAAATATATGAAGACTTTTTTCCAAAATCTACTGAGAATTTTTCAATGTTGTTTGGCTTTAAAAGTGAAATGAAACCTTAAGCAAGATCAGGACTGATTTTTATTTACTAATTTTTTTTTTCCTCTGCAACCCCAACAAATGGCTAACTGCACAACACTGAGAGACCGAGGAGAGTCAGCATTGTGTCGGTACCTTTAGGAATCAGTTGGGTAATGAGACAAGGACATCCTTTTCTAGATTTGGGGGTTTGATTTTTGTCTTTGACTTCTATGCTTTCCTGTTCCTTTTTTATACTTTGATAAATCTTTCCTCACACTGTTGTTGCGTAAACATTCCCCATTTGGTGGGGTGGATGGGAAAAAATAATTCACATATATGTAAATGATTTTTCCTTATATATTAAATTGATCATATCAACCTATTATGTCCAGCCTAACAGGGTCTTAAGGTATCTTGGAAACCAGTTGACTTAATTACTGTCTTTAATGTTTCAGCTCAGATGTGTGCAGCTCAATGTCTATCTCTCTACCGGAGCATATTCCTGTACTGTTTGAAATCAAGATCACAAAGAATGAAAATTTTTATTTTGGTCAATGGGATTCTAATGAGCCAAGTGTTAGTGATGGGAGAGTTTTATGGGTTTTGATTTAAATAGCTGTGAACAAACTGGGGGGGGAGGGGAAGAGAAAAATTCTATATGCACCTTATAGTGAAGGGCAGAAAGGACAAATGTTTCTATGGTCTAAGTAATAAAACAATAGAAGCAAACCTTTAGATTGCTGATAGCAAAGAAAAAAACAGCAGAGACATTAAAAAAAATTAGATGTAGTGAATTACTTATTGTCAGTGGAGAATTCCTTTCATATTGCAGCTACGGGCTGCATACGAAATGCAATCTCGCCTGTAATTTCCTCCAAAAATGAGTTTCCTGCAGGAAAGTGAAGACAGAGGACAGAGGGCCTTGTGGTGACGTGCCCACCCCGTCGTTTCTCATCTGTGGCACACAGCGCGTGCGCCCAAAGGCAGACTCTGGTGAACAAAAGCCTTTTCTAAAAAGTGTAACATTGCTGAGCTTGGACAAATGGTGGAGTGCAAGTGTAGACATCCTCGTATTCTACAACGTGGAAGTAGAGGCCAAGGAGTTCTGGGAGTTCTGTGGATGTAGTACTTGCTTCTTTAGTTTATCTTCAGGTTGCTGTGGCCACAGATATACAAAGGCAGGAGCATGAGAACAAGATATATCACAAGATTTGATAATTGTAGCAACCAAACGTTGTATCAAATGATTTCAAATCGTACTTGTGTTGTTCTAACTTATTTTGTAGATGAAGCTGTAGATTTTGCATTCATTTCAAAGATGAACACGATGCAGTGTTCATCTTTGAAAGCCTTTCCTGCATCGTTTTTATAATTAAAGTGTAGTGAAGGCTAAAAAGGTTTCTGTGCCTTCCGGAGTAAAAATTACTAACCGAAAGCTTTAACCTTTTGTGCCTCTTTGCTTTGCCCTATCATTAGCTGCCTCCTCTTGAGGTTAAGAGGAGAAAGTAATGCACTTGAACTCGTCTCCATAATGGATTCCCTCACTTGCTGCAGTCCCAGATTGATTCCACGGTCTTATCTGCTGAACTTATCTGTAAATACCTGTCAGCTAGTCTTGCCTAATTTCTGTCATCAATTTGGCCTCATTAACTTCTTGTTGATTACATCAAGCACATTACTTGGGATACCCCTGTAATTTATTTATAATAGTTAACTTTATCAGGGGAATAAGATTCGTCCTCTGAATGTTAATGCATGAAACAGTATCTGTATAAAAAATTAGAGATTGGAGCCAAAATTGAGCTGCACTAAGCACTACATGCACTTACTGTATGACAAGAAGAAAACATCTTTCGAAGATAAATATTAACTGACTCGCTCCTCATTTTAGTCAAGTTTTATTCTAACCTGTGTTGTGCAAGTCATATACTCAAGAACTGCGTTTTGAAGTGTTACAGGAGTGCAGTTAGAGAATGTTCTCTGGAGATCTTCAGTCTTTCCATTTCTTCATGTGCTTTTCTATATTATACAGTTAAACTTAATTTGATCTTCAAAACTTTACAAGTGTTGAAGGCTGGAGCATATCACTCATCCTAAAATGAACCTTGAACTCAAATCTATCAAATCCTTCCTTTCTAGATACTGCAGAGCAATCATATGCGCAAATTACGATGACTTACCTGTTATTCGGTTTTGAAAAAAAAAAAAAAAGCTCCCTTTGTGCTCAAGCAAATATCAAAAATCCACCAAGAAGTCATTTAAATCACTACCTTCCTAATAACCCCCTCAGCTGTGGTGCATAAATTGAGGAAAGGTTCCACTCTGCAATGAAGATGAGGCTTTCAGCTTGCGCATTGTCACTTCGTATGTGCACGGAATACACTGGGATAAGCTCGGCTTGCCAGAGATCTCACAGCTCTTCTCTCTTTTTTTTTTTTTCTTTTCATAATCTTTTTCTGCTGCCTTTGGTTCTGAAATGCTCTGCTTTGCAAAGCACTGCTGTAAGTAACCTCCTGACCAATGCGTGTCTTTGCAAAAATGACAATGGCCTTTTCAGAATCACGGCCGCAGCGGACTAAATGCCACCCGGATAACGTTAGCAAGGTGTTGGAGCGTTACTTTGATTGTGCACTTCATCTTTTCTAAATGAGTATTTGACTTTGAAGAACTGGGTCTACTGTGACCATGAACTACTGTATTATTTGTAATCCTATGGCACTAAAATGTGCTACGCTTCCTGAAGTAATTGTGAGTTAATTGGCATTGCTTCTCTGCATACAGCAGATGTAATCTGGTTCCTTAGAGAATGCTTTCCACAGCATCCTTCACAATTTAGGTATGTGAATCGTTTAACAGCCTTACTTACAGACCTTGGAGAAAGGCATAAGAGTATCTGGAAAAAGGTGTCATCATGGAGTAACGTGTGCTCCGTAGGGGAAGGAAATGTGGTGTGTGTTGCTTTGGGATGCTGAAGAGAAACCAGTCAAACACCACGCTCTTAATTGAAAACGATAGCAGAAATATGCCTACCTTTAAACTCCAAACCAATCTATATCTGCTTTTTGGGATTCGTCTTGCTTTGAAACTCAAGCGAAAGCTACTCTTCCGAATCTGGGCTATTAAGAAATAGTTGATTTCTGGTCATTTTTCCACACCCTCTTAGGAAGAAGTAGTATCACTCTCCTGCAAGGCTTGGCGTAGTGGGCAGTTCACGTAAGAAAGAACTTACTCAAACCAAGAGTAGAGATACTAAATGATCCAACAGTTTGTAGCTACTTAGGTCTTTCATTGTAGCTACCTATTTTTTTTAAATTATTCTTATTTTTTAAGAAAGAGATCTGCAGAAGCTGAACAAAGCAACCAAGGATGTTCATGGTTCATTGCTGGACTTTGTAAATATAACCAAAGAGTCCATGAACCATTTGCCAGCTTTTTTCCATTATTCTTGCATTCTCTTTGGAAAAACAAGGAGTATTCTGCCGTAGTATTTTGGCTTAATCCAAACAGGGCTGACTTCAAAATTTGAAGGCGAAGTGATAACAGACTGGATACTTTAGCCACTGCTTGGCTCAAATGCTTTATAATCCCTGTTGCGTGGAGCTAGAGGAATCTTTCTTGAACATGCTCACGAGCTGATTAAAATGGGGGAGGTCTGATGGGGTTCTGCTGATGCCATAATTTCAGAGTACAGAACTTCTGCTACATTATATTGTAAAGGAAAAAAGCAGAGAGATCATTTTGGGGGAGATAAAATCTTCTAGTCAGAATCTGATCAGAGCAAGACTGGTTCTCTGAAGTAGCTCTGTCCCTGGAAGCGCTTGCTGTTTGTGTGCCGTGTGCTGAGGACAAGTGGTCTACAGGGAGGGAGCTGCTCTTTGCTTAGTCCGTTATTTAAACAGCTGATTCTGTCCTGGATGTAGCTCCAGCCCTAACGTGATCAGAATCTCTTCTGCCTCTTCTTGCCCTTGCTATATAAACCCCTTATTTTACGGCAACCCGTTCTCTTTTATAAAGACTGAGCATACGGGAGATACGACAAATCTTTGCTTCAGCAGATGAGTCATTTCTCAATGCTTCAGGGTAGTAAATCTACCTGCGTTCTTGTGATACAATCCTTGCAGTGCCTAAACACTATCAATGTAATGCACGTGCCATTTAAATCTGTCTCTCTAAAGGCAGTCTTGTTGAGAAGAAATGATGGGCAAATTTCTGGAAGTCTGGGTTTTCATAAGAAGAAAGCGGTGCTATTTTGATAGTGTAAACCAGAAAGGCTACGTGTGCTCAGGGTCTGCACTCTGTCTCTGTAGTCCTGCCTCATTATTTTAAGGAGTATAGAGAATATATATAGAATATATGTGTATATAGATACACACACATATTTATATATTAAAAAAAGTGTGTTTTCTACTTCTTGAAGACCACACCCTTCTTCGGTCTACATTCCAATTACCTAGATGTTCTGTGACAACATAGTATGGCTGGTCTGAGTGTGAAATATTCAGGACTTAAACTGAATTGAAAAAAAAATAATTGAATTTGTGTACGTATGTATAGATGAATGCAGATTCAAAATAGCCTGTGAGACACAGTTCTATTCTAGAACGCTATTAAATATGTGTAATGACTCAGGGGGTAAAGGACTCCAAGAAGTTTTAGAGTGCTCTATAAGGCATTTAAATAAATTTTGCTCCACGTATCTTAATCATGCTGAAAAAAAGAATCTCTTCATTTCCCGTTTCAGCCCCTGGTAGGTGCTAACATATGTATGTGTTTATGGTGGTGGAACTGTGTAGACAAAAGGAGTGTGGGCTTAACATATTTTCCTTTCCTTCTTATTTGAATTAATTTTGTAGTTCAAGCAGTGTTCACACAGGCTAAGCAAGGGAGGCTGAAAAAGCCAGAGGTAAGCGTTGAGGATAGCTCGTCACTTGACCCCACTGTGATCAGCCGTTACTGAACAGGCTGACAGACTTAATGCAAGGGGTGCAGTCCTGTTCTCCTAACCTTCATCCTCTTGTCTGCCAGTTCTTCAAGGCACGTATTTTCTATACGTGTGCTTTACGTTTAAGTGCTAATGAGTCTTGAACGCTGTTCTCAGGCCATGCTCGACAAGTAGGTCTTCATCTTATGCCTTGCTATGAGTGGCCCCACTTCTAAATTACATTAGACTACCATAAAAAACCCCAACCCTCTAAAAAACCTGCCCCATTGTGTAACGTTGAGTGGTGTGAACTTCCTCATTCCTGAAAATAAACAGGGAGATGCTTCCACAGCCACTCTACGGGTACGAATAGCAGCTGGGCTTTCATTCCTCTGCTAACAGCGTACATCTTTCACCGTTCACGCCTAACCTAAGTCATTACCCGTCCGAGGCTTTTATGGAGGTCTGTTAATGTGGCTCAGTAATGAGCATTTTAATTATCACTTCGAGGACAAAGATCCTGCTGCTGTTTCTTAGCCAAAATAGGGCAATAGTAAAGGTTTAGGTTTAGAAGACAATCATAAAAGCTGATACTTTAATTATTTTTTTTCTTTGTTAGCCAGTGGCAAAATTGGTATCTGTTCCCCCAAAGGATGTAGGAAGTTATTAGGCAATGGATAATTAACAATAGAAGAAGGGTGGAAAGGTGCAGTCAGACTTTTATGCAAACAAATAAATTACTAGTTCTTTATTCAAGAAGGATGATGTGACTCTTAAAGCTTGCATGTTCTCAGTTCCAGTTCCAAGTGAAGAGTATTAGCTGATACAGCGATGCAAGCAGAAAGAGCAAGTGCCCTTCACTGAACCTGCCAAAGAGGAGTTTTAATTTCTGTTCTGACTCCCACAGGTGAAAACCTAGGCTATGGCTTTGTCGTATTTTCTCTTAAAGGTAGCGAAAAGTAACATATGATGAACAGGGAACTGCCTCTTAAATTTAAGAACAAAGCAAATGAACAGGCAGCACCGATCCCCATGGGCTGTTGCTGAGTAAACTCCATGTTCCTCTGATAAATGCTCCAAGTGCTGTTAGGTCCCCGGCTTCAGCATCCTCCTGTTTGCTGTATGGTTGCAGCAGGAAATTAACTTATCCTCCCCGTATGATGGCGGGTACAGGCGAACATCTGTCAAAGCTGTGTGAATTTCATGAATTATTCTCATTAGGAAACATAAGCTTGTCATTTATGCTCACTTTGGGGCAACTTACGATGTTAGTTTTCAAAATTAGAGGATTGAGTTGTAGCTATTACCTTTCCGTTGCTTTGCGGCAGATGGAGCTGACACACAATGCCGTTCCACATTAAAGCTCAACGTGCGCGTGATGGATTCTTAAATGAATTCTTGGTAAAAACCCAGATTAAAATTGGTATTTTGAAAGATGGTGTAGTATGCACTTGCTTTTTGGGAAACCAAGACATGAAAGCAGGAGTGCTTGGATAAGCTTTTTTTGTAGGGGAAAGATAGATGTAGGTTTGCAGGTGGAGACTATTTCTGTAATGTGCTGTTGTACCGCTTTATTCATCGCTTTCTATTAGGAACGGTGCCTTTTCTCTTGGACTGTTGGCTCTGTCTTGCATGCAAACCCTTCTAAAGGTGCTTACTGCGAGTCAGAGGGAGAACTGACAGTAACCATAAGCCATACACTGAAAAATGTTCTGACAGTGGAACAACTTACGTGCAGATAGAGCTGAATAATACTTAGGATGCTTTTAACAGCCATGTTTTTCTTGCGAGAAAATGTTTATTACAAAAGCTGTAGAAATGGAAAGAAAAAAGAACAAAGTAATCTGTGTAATCTGTGTCTGTGTTGTTGCAAAAAGCTTAGGGAAGAACTTGGAGTACTGGTAATGGGGTTGGAATTAGCTGCTTGGTTTAACTGGGATTGGTGGGATGGTCCATGTAGCCGGGTCTGTGATTAAAAATGGCTCGTGCCACCTTGAGGTGAGACAAGAAGGGGAAAAAAAAAGGCCGGGGGAGGGCGGGGGGAGAAGCATTATCTTGTGTGTCAGGGAAGTGTGCACTACTGGAGCTCGGAATATGGGATCAGGCATGTGCTGGAAGTCCCCAGGCGAAGGTAAAAAAGCAGCAGTATTCCCCAGGGAGTGCGTGATGGGCATCACAGCCGGGGGTGCCAGTCTTCAGGTGTCCGTTGGTCTTGCAGCTACCTGGAGCTAAGAGCGCTGTATGGAGGAAGACTTTCTTTGCCTGGGGATGTCTGCACGGCTGTGTATTACGGCACTGGTGTGCTTTGTGATTGTGGTCTGGGCTTTGTCCCTGAACCCGTGGGTGAATCTGAACAGGAAGCGAGTAATAAACTACCTGAAGATTTGTTCTGCCACGGAGTACTAGGACTGTCCCGTGCCAGGGTCCCATGCTGTGAAACGTTGATGATTCAGCTCAGAATTGGTTGGTCACTTCATTTAACCAAGTGATTAATTTAAGGCCATAATAAGCAGCAAAGCTGATTAGGCAAAACAGAAAATACTGTGAGTGATGAAGAAAAGGTGAACACTGATTTTTGTGTGTGTGTGTGCACTAAATGAATACAAATTTAAAACTTTACAGATTAGGTGTTATACTGTACTAATATTTGGAACGAAGGTAACAGAGGACTAACACTTTATTACCTTGATATCGATACTAATGAAAGATACTTATGTTTAAAATAAGAAATAAGTAGACTGAAATAGCAGAAGGTGTCCATGTTAAGTTAGAAAAGTGTTCGGGGGAAAAAAGCAAACTTACAGAAAATTATGAACTTGGCATTGATAGATCTTGGCCAGCCCGATGCCATCACGTAACTTCCACAACTACTTGATCACACTGAATACCACAGAATAAATTCTGAGCTAGTTCTAACTAAGCAGTGCAGCACACCTCTGTGCAGAGACCACCCCCCACCTCTCCTGCCCGTCATCTGTTTGCCACAGCTTTCCTGCTCTGGTTTCTCACCCCTTCTCTCCCATCCCTCCGCAGGGATGGCTTGTGGCTCCTCTCAAACACTGTCAGAGACTGCATGGAGGAACAGCGAGGTCATGTGAACCCGAGCTGGGGACCATAAATGGCCCAAACGCTGCGACGGGGAACTTTGTGTTGGAGCTGAGGGCAAGGAGAGGGGAAGAGAAAGTGGGACTAAACTCATTAGTCTTCTGGGGAGACCTGGGACCTAACGAAGCAGTAGTTCAACTACAGTCTCCTCTTTGATTTTTCTGCCCCAGAACTTGACTGGGAGCCAATCAGTTGCAAACAGTAACTAAAAAGAAGTGACAGTGACTTCAAATAGCTTCCTAAGTACCATTTTCTGTACAAAATAATGACAAATACCTTGAGATCAGAGAAGGCTTAGCGCATATTAATATCTTTATAATGAATAAATCATCTCCTTTGTAAGGTTAATGAAAGCAGATAGGATGTGAACGATGAAGATGTGGTTGCTATTTAGGAATTCCTTTCTAACGTGCGTCCCTCCTCAGTCTTGACCAAACAGTCTCGGAGGAGCTGTGGTGTGAATTTATGGTGTTTAATGCATCTAGCAATCTCACGACCCAATAAAAGCCGTCTGTCTCCAAGTATTTACTGAACAGCTTAAGCCACACTCCCATATCTAGCCTTTCATCTCGTTACATGACTGTTGGTCTGCAGTGTCATAAATGCTGAAAAATACCATGTAATTAAGAATCTTTTCTATTAGTAAGGCTTGTCATTGAAATAAGGGCAAGTATTCCAAAGACAGAGCAGAATTCTGCTTTTGTAGACACTTTTGTCTGTTATGCTGACACTAAGTGGGTATTTTGATATGTCAAGTGACAAGACAAACACAGCGCAGTTTGCCATTGCTGCTTTTTATAGTTTCATAATGGATGTTCTTCACTCTTAAAAAGGCTCTACGCAGCAAAAACTCATTCGCTGCGAGTTCTTCATTTAGTTTAAACTGGCACATAAACAACTTCAAAAATTGTCTAACCCATTTAGAGATGAGAAAAACAAGCCAGAATTTATTTCTTTGAAGCACCTTATTCTTTCTATTCTTACTTTTCCTGATTGCCTGTTAGATGTAAGTAAAACAGGAGCATCTTCCAAGTGTCCGTACTGCCGTAGCCCCCGGCTCAATGACCCCGGCAACAGCCAGCACTGGGTGGCTGCACTCCCGTTACAACGAGAAGGGACGTGGCTTTACACTGCGGAACGCGGACATTTTCTTAGGGACCCTAAGAGACCAAACACTCCGATCGTCATATGAATACCTAGCTGTTTATAGTTTTAGCCAGGGAAGTAGTTAAACATAAATATGTTGCTGCCTTGTAGAATTGTAATAGCTTTTTGTAACACTGCTTCTTCCAACCCTACTTGCTGGGTCTTGTCGAGAAGCTGCTTGTCCCTTCTCAGTTTGAGCTTGTCCTGCCATTAGTTGGAAGGCATCATCTGGGTTCCCAGACTGAACATCTTCCATGGCTGGCTCTCTCTGCATTTGGAAGGGTCTCAGATTTTTCTGGTTTGTTATTTAAAAAAAAAAAAAAAA
>VWZZ01014462.1:458125-478109 GCA_013399095.1 Psophia crepitans | reverse complement strand
CGAGTTGAGTCAAAAGTCCAGCTTCTTCTTGGGAGGGAGCTTTGTTAATTAGGTCTTGTTATGATTTGCTCCTTAAGACTCTTAACTTTAAAAATACTTTTGGCTGCTTACTGTGAATTCTCCTTCAGTGTACGTGACTGTAGGTACCTTGGGTTGTTTGTTATGAAACTGCACTGCTTTTGAGGCACGGCAGGATGATTAATAAGGAATATGATGCGCTTTTTAAAATTTTATTTTGAGAAATAGGCTGGAGTGTAATGTAAGCCCACTTTTTCTGTGATTTGGCTTAAGTTAATGTGTTACTACTGCTTTGAGGATTGTAGCAGACAGACCTTGTCTAAGGTCTGTAAGCAGTGGAGCGGTACTGGCAGATAAAAGGTCTTCTCTGTCCACTGCCTGATTCACTTCTGAACACTGGAGACGCTGCTTCTCTCTCCTTCCTATGCCTTCAGTGCCGCCTTTAGGGGAGCGATTGATCTTGTGCGTCTTCAGTGCCTGATCGTTAATTGGCATTTCAAAGTGCCATCGTAATACATGTAACGGCAACTCAGACTTTCCTAATTGTATTAAAATACTTCCAAGAAATTAATGCAGTCTCTTCAAGTGTGCCAATTCACATTTCAGAATGCTGCTTGACAAGAGGTTCATCCTAGGTGATAAAATGCCTGTATTAAACTACTGAGAGGGAATCGTGGCTTTAAGAGGTTATTCTGATTTTGAACTAATGGCCTGTGTTGGTTATCTCCTTTCGCTGTGGATGGGCCTTCCAGGGCGTGAGGAGCTACGGCAAGGGAGAATTTTAGCAAGTTTTATGATGGGCATGGATGGGAGGGCGAGGAGTGGCGCTTTGTTCTTTTTCTAGGGGGAATTTGAATTTGAATTTAGTTGTTTGAATTTAAGGGTTTTTTTTCCCTTTTTAAGGTAGTAGGATTTCTGCAACTTGGATGAATGAAATGTGATTCCTTTGCACTTTTTATTATTTGTTGGCATATTTATGACACTGGCTGATTGCTTCTGCTGCAGCTTCCGTGCAATTGGTTCATGCAAAGGGAAAAAAATAGAAACAAGTTCCCAATAAATAGAACTGAAAATATTTTTAGAAAACCTACTGCTTGCAGAGCCTGATCAAATAATACACCCCGTGTTCTGTCAACACCTTCTGATGAATAATGAAACGACGCTGGCTCTCCGTATTACGGAAACAGGGGGCTTATCCAAACACTTGAGTCTGTGCCTGATTCAGCATGCTCTATTTTATGTAATAGTTGCTAATTAATAATAACAGATTATGAAGCTGACAGTGGTGAGAGATTGGAGATTCAGAACAAATATTAACCAGTTTGTGTTCAGAAATTGTAAAATATACATGGCTTGCTGATGAACAACTATTTCCTGAAGCACAGAGGTGCATTTAATATGTTTGTAAATAATTTTTACTAAAGAGACCTCGCTGATTTTTCACGGACTGGGAAATCCGTGTGTGGAAGGGCTTTTGCAGACCTGTGCGTAGTGAGTTGTGGAAAACCTGCATACACATGTATGCTGCCAGGGCCTGGAGCCAGGGGCTGTTTGGGCTCGGAGTTGAGGTGTATCCCAGAGGAAATTGCTTATGCTGCTTATTAAATCACAGTTCTCTAGTGTAAGCATGTAGCAGTGGGTTGAGTTAACAAGGACTTGTCTGTGAATAACTTCTCCTCATCTCAAAATCCCCAAGATCTCAGCACGAAGTCAGCCAGACTGATGCTGCTGGTTGGTGTCCCATTAACACAGCTGGCTTTGGGAGAGAAACCATGTTTACACCTGCCTTGGGAAACTACCTTCTTAAATACAGCACGTGTGCAAGGTACTGCTTGTAAAAATAGCGTCGTACTGCTTTGAAAAGTGCATTTAATGTCAGAACAGAGTGTTTCCTGCTTTGAAATGCTGAATAGATGGTGGAAGGCACCGATACCAAAGTTGAAATATGTTAAATGGATTTTTAGTGTCATTTTGTACCAGTGCTGTACTAAGCATTACCCATTACTTTGTTCCGTTTTCTGAAAAGTAGCATGAATTAATCTGGTAGCCTCTTTCCTGCAGCATAGACCTTGTTAAAGAGCATGAATTCCTGGCACAGGCACAGCTCTACAGTACCCCCTGCCTTTTACAGAGCTGCTCAGAAAGTCTGCAGTGAACTTGTTACGGATTTGCAGCAAGGTATTAAATACTTCACATTTACTTTTCATGTGAACATGCTGCGTGCAAATTGGGCTGCGGATTATTGCCCGAAGCCCTTGCGGGGAGATGGTAGGAGACCATTTGTACGGGTTTCTTTTCAGTGCGGAGAAGCTCGTACAGTCTGAAAGAGCTGACTTCACCTGTTTAAAATATGAGGCATCTAACAATCCCGACTGCGATAAGCTGTCTCCTGCAATAAGGACGCTTTAATCTGCACACTTGTGAGTCTTTCTGAGAGTACGGAGGTACGAGGCTGATGTATGATCCAATTTTTTTAATGCAGCGTGAAAGAGCCTCCTAACACTGATGTACTTGAAATGCATTTGTCTTTAAAAACACTGTATCGTCATAAAAGTGAGCTTGATGTGATATCTATGCCTGTAGTTGAGTTTACGAGGCTAAAATACTTCATGCAGATGGTGAGACCTGTTGCTTGTTCTGGATACAGGCGTGTAGTTAATGGACAGCTCAGTGTAAGACTTCAGGCTTTCAGTCAAGGCCTGTGCGTGCCCTGAGGCAAATAGGGTTTAGTCTTCCACTTTACTACACAAATTAATATGTGAAATACTGCTCTTCTTTTTAATTTTAAAAGTAAATTTTTAATTTTAAAAGTACTGCTGAGAACTTGTACAAATGAGATGTGGGATAGAATGATAGAAAAAAAATGGAATTAGGCCAAGCATCTCCTCCTGCTTCACAGGACGTATGCTGAAGTGCTAGTCATTGAGGCTGACTTCCTGAGGCTCCGGAGGAATCCAAACCCATGAAGGTATTGAAATATTTGAGGGACCTGGGGGCTGATTTGCTCAAACAAGTGTGGATTCACACTGAGATGGCTCCACAGCCCGATCTGAGGTGGCCCTTTTTATACAAGTCCCAGTGTGACACTTGTTCTTAAAAGCGAGTATCTGAGGAGCCCTTGTGAGGGGAACAGGGCAGGTGTACCCCGTCAGGAATAAGGAGAAGCAGACAAAGTTTCTCTTTTTTTTTTTTTTCCTTTTTCAGCCTCTAAAAATATGTTATCAAAGCTGTCAGCTCTGCAGGAAGTCTGGTCTGTAAAATTGGCTGAATCCTGGCAAATGTTAGAGGTCAAGCCGCAGATCTGAAAGTCAGGCGGCAGCGCTGAGTACCTGGGCAGCGCAGTGGGGGAGCGGAGCGTCTCTGGGCAGAAAATGTCCGCTTCACGCTTTTCCTGCACGAGCTGAAACAGAAAGGGACCTCAAACTTGGTTAACTGCTGACTAAAATGTTTAAAAAGTGCTATTTGATTTTGTAACATATGTTTGTAAGGGCAGGAGGGAGCACTGAGGTAAAAACATGAAGGCCTTGATAAGGAAGGTTCACAGAACAGAAAGCAGGAGAACCGTTAGCCCTGCCTGAACTAGGGCTCCGTGCCCAAAGTCGCTGGCTTTTAGAAAATTCTGTCTTTATCCCGCATCCTCCGCACCGTGTTGTTAGCAGCTGATAGCCACAAAACTGGAAACTTTCAGGTACAGTAGCTTCACGCCGATTTACACAGGATCAGAATGTGAATTAATGTGAAACACTGTTTAGCTGCTGCTGGTAACTGGGAATGTCGTCTGTGTGAGTGTCAGACGGGAGTAAGCCCTGACCTGTGACAAAATACTTTAAGCAAGATAGCACCTTTTTTTAAAGCTTCAAAAAGAAACTTTGTGCCTTGCTCCCAATTTTCCAATGTTTTTACTTGCTTGGGTTCAAACTCTTCAGGCTCTTGGCATCTCACAAGGGCCTTGACTGCGCAGTAAGGCAGGGGCTTCAAATAGGTGCCCAGAAATGGCTCTGCTTTCTTCTTCCACCTCCAGGAAATTAATACTCTAACTGTGGCAACAACCTTCTGACTTTGCTTTCCTTTTGCTGGTTTGTTTTTGGGGTTTTGGGGTTTGTTTTAATTAGAAAAATCAGCCCCAAACCTGATGGCTAAATCTGTATTTGATGTAATCCTGGTGGCATAAATATCTTTGCCTTCCCTGGAGCAGCTGTCAGTCCTGTGCCGAGCAGCGCCCCCGCTCCGAGCACCCCTATCCAGCCCTGCCGACCGCCTGGTCCCCTCGGGAAGTCGTGTTGTGCCATGCAGAGCACCTCAGTGACTTGAAACGCGAAGCTATGGTCCTTTGAAGTGATTTTTCCGGTTATCGTATAGAATGCTTGGATTTGCTTTTGTTTTCTTACCTTTGCTTTGAATTCGTATGTTACTTTATCAGAGGGAAGAGCAAAAATGGAGGAAAAAGAAGTAGCCCGGCTTACTTTGTGAAGCTCATCTTTACAAAGCACTGGCCTAAGAGTTAAGAATTGTGCAGCGATGTCCCTGTGGCACAATTCAGTTGGCATTAAGGTTTGTAGGAGATTTTTCATTGACTTGGGGAAACTAGAGGAGGCTCTTAAATAATGCAGAAGCAGTCTGCTGGCTGCCTTGCTATGGGTGATTTTTCACCTAGTGAAGATAGAAGGAATGTTTTTAAGTCTATTATTGCAGTTTGTAGCTAGGTACAAATTGCTCTTGCTTTTGTTAGACTCTGCACGTTTTCTTCAGTACGTTGAAGTTTGATATGCATACAGTGCAGCACTGATCTGGGATTTACACAAGGCTGAGGGTTGGGCAGTCACTTACGGTGGCTGTGGTAAGAACCCTTTGGCAGGATCCTAACAAAGATCTTTGCAGAAGTGGAAGTGGCGCTTCAGCTACACAGTTCTCTGTTCACGTGCCGTGATGACTGGCAGTTGTAACGGCGGCAGTACTCGTACCCGGGTAAATATGGCAGGTGATGCAGCTTTAGTTGGCATTGCATTACAAATATCTGGTGATCTTGTACGGTTTTCCTGGACCTCTCTTCACATGCTACTTTTGGTTGCAGCAAATCTGTGCAAGTGGACGTTCTCCCTTCTGCTGAGGGTTGTCTTGCCTATTTCTGAGGATGCCAGATCTCTCAGAATAGATCCCATAACACGTTTTGATTTCCCTTGGGAATTGTCCATTGAGGATGCTCGCTGGCTGTTGTGGTAAACTGAAGGAAATGCTCCCCAGAGGAACGCTGCAGGGGTGGTCACTGCTGATCTGCTCCAGAATTGTTCAGTGTTTGCTTGCAGTAGGGTATGTCTCTGAGAAGGAGGAGTGGGGAGGAGGTAAGTGTTTCCTGACACCGCACTGAGATCTAGGAGTAAAAGTAACCGTGACCATGGTTTGTCTCAGATGTGAACTGTGCTAAACCCAGCTCCCTAGCAGGAAATGGATGTGGGTACCAGGAACTGAATAGCAGCGCTGCATGCATGGCTAAAGATCTGCAGTGGAGGCTGTCATAAAATACACGTTTTTTTCAAATAGGATGACTGAAAAATTTGTCAGCTATATGAAGCTGCAGAATCTCCGTAAAGAAACAGAAGTTGATTGCAACAACTGTTGGGTTCGTACCCCTGCTGCTTGTAACACTGCTCCCTACTCTGCTCAAAATGATGATTATAAAGTACAGCTCTTGAAATTACACCATTTTGTTCTGTTAGTCATTGCTTTTCGTACTGAATACCATTCAAATATTTGCTCTCTTCAGCTGCTCCTTTAGTCTGAAAAATTCAATTGTCTAGAAAACAACCTAAGTACATATTTAAGGAAAACAGTCTATATTTATGCATTAACATTTAAGCTGCTGCAGCCCTCTTTCTTAGATCTAGGCATGTTAGGAGGAAAGCAGTTCTGTACATTTAAAGCGGGAAGAAAAAAAAACCACTGGAAATTAACATAGTGATGTTGAATGTTGGTGCCAGAACCCCTGTATACTGAGGTCTTTCCACATACCATTTGGGTGCTGGGCACTCGAAAAGCTGTTTCAAACACACTGTTAGAGCTTTGGGCTCTTCTTGTTACCATAGGGTAAGTGGTTGTGAAGTGTATTATGTGCCTGCTCTGTGTGGACCTTGATGCATTCTTAGGGCCTCATAATGAGGCTTAACCTTTATTATAATACATATTTTAATAGTATAACATTGAAATTGTTCCAAGTAATTATTCAGAGAATGTGTTCTCCAGCAAGTCGTGTCCCTTCCTGAGTTGCAGCTTTAATATGCCTCAGAGCTCCAGGAAGAGAGAGACTTTGCAACCAAATTATTTTCCTGTATCGCATCCAGCCACAGGGAAAGAGCAGAATTGAGTTGTGCGGAACAGGAAGCTGAGGAGCCTTGTGTTACCTCTAAAGTTGTCACAAGATAAAGAACAACTCTGGAAGCTGCCGTTGTACGGCTAAGAACGTAAAAGATGGAACTGAAGTAAGTTGTTTGTAAAAGCAACTATGCACTAGATTAAAACAGTGCTGAGGTTTTATTCAGGTGGTATTTGTATGTGGACAGGGCAGAGCCACATTTAGGGCTCAGTGAGAGGTGACTTCTGGTTCTCCTGTGCAAAAGCAGATTTTTCCTGGATAGCTGAATTTTAATGTGTAAAAATAATGTTCCTATAAACTGCATAAAATGCGTAACACTTGGGACTGAAAGTAGAAATTATGGAAAAAATGTATTTGTCTCCTGTATTAAATATAACTATTTGTAGTCTTTGAAAATGCCATGTACTTCACCGAAGACGAGATGCAAAATTCACTATTGATTTTTTGCAATAGTTGGTTCTTCAATTAAACTTCAATTAAATTTGTCTAGATGGTTCTTCAATTAAATATAGAAATTGTCTTTAATTCTTTTAAATTGTTCTGTGCTGCTACCGTCAGGTGTGAAGTAGCTTCTAGATTTCTTACTATGGAGAATAAATGGCCTTGATCTTGAGGAGCTAAGCATTATAAATCCCACCGTCATAAATCTTCCAGCTGAACAGAGGTGAGGTGCGGTGCTCAATGCCATCAAGCGTTGAGCTCAGTGATTCTGAAGTACCTTGAGTAGCTCTGGCCCTGGGAGTGTATCGTTTCAAGATTACAGGGGTTTAGAGCGACGCAGTCCTTTTGTATTAACAGCTTGCTTTCGTCCTCTGTGCACTATTGTCAAGACTTCATACACTGAAATATTAGTTTTGAAGCTGAAAAACAGGGTAGCCAAACCTAGCAATCTAAGCTCTGACAACTTCTTAGATCGCGCTCTACCAAAAACCCCTCTAATACTGGGTAGGATGATTTGGGGATGAATAAAGACATTTAGATACCAAACTCCTGCAAGATCTTAGAAGCATTTTTGACTCAGTTGTTGGCTGATAGCAAATATATTGGAGATGCTTCATTTCTATATATTGTGGTTTTTCTGCAGGATAACTGTAGGCACATCTGCCATCCAGCAACACGTATCTACCCCCTTCTTACAATGGGGATTAGCTTTGCAGTAAACTGATGGGGGGGCTCCCTCTATCCCCCATCCCTCCCCAAAGGCAAAACAAAGAAAAATAAAGCTAATGCTGTAAAGTTTCTGGCTGTTGTGACACATGGATTAAAATAACAATAATTATAACATTTAAAAAAAATGGTATTTTCCCGAGCATGGTTTTTGTTACATATTCACACACGGTTGAACTATCAGAAAAGGCAAAGGGTTTTGCTGATGGGAAGTGCTGCGGGTGGCGTTGGGGAAAACTGCGTCTCTCGTGTCTCGTACCCTCTCATTTTTTCTCACAGCCACAGGATCACTGGGAACCTGTTTTTGTAGATAGTCTATCACTACCTGGAAAAATATCCCTCCCTCTCAGTTCAGCAGTCAGTAGTGCTGTGAGGTTTCAGCCTTCCAATGGAGAAATGGTCCTGTAACAAGGCAGGCTATTTTATTTCGTGAAAGGAGGTTGTTCCATTCAGTTGCTGTCCCCTGGCCTGACCATATTAAATTCAATGATGTTAATTTGTAGTTTTGCCACTCTGTTAGGTAGGGATGGGTTCTGTGAACTCACATGCATGTTGCCACGTAGATGTAAATAAGCATGTGTTGGGCTTGAATGATATTGCTGAATTAATTCTACTGCTATCAGTAAAACAGTTCCTGAGCCTCTGGGAACAGAACGCGGCCCGGTATGCGAAAGCAGCCGTGTGGTTTGATTACAGCAGTTTATACTCATTTGCCTAGATCTGATTTTGAGATCGCTGCCAACTGAGTGAGATTTGTTCAGGTGTTTTGATACTGTTAGAAGCCAGAGGCTTCACCTGGATGTGTTTTGGCCCTGTCTAAGTGGCATTAATAACTAAATCAGTTGTGGTCCAGACAAAGCCTGAGCCTCAGAAGCTGCCTTGGCTTGCCTGTGTGTGAAGCAGAAGTCGAGCCGCAGTTCCGAGTAAACGGTGCGTTCCCAGAGTGCTCTGAAAGGGAAATGCCTGTGATGATGGGAAATCAGCGGTGAGCCTTGACTCCTTGTGTCAACTGCAGATGGTTTTGTAAACGATGATAAGGGCTTGTGCTCAAGGACAAGTGAGCCCTGCTTACGGCTGAACTGTTTATGAAAGGCTGCTGTGAAAAACCTTAACGAAATTGCTGGAACAAAAACTTTGCCACTCTGGGATATAAACGAACCACTCATGGGAAACAGAATGAATGACAGTGATCTTATTCCGAGTGAATGCTTCCTGTCTGCCAGCCTGCCGCTTCCAGGCCGAGGGGATGTGCGGATGAGAGCGCCTGGCGTTCTGCTCCCTAGCTGGGGGCTGTTACTGGGTGACACTGTGGTGAAAGGTGTAGCATTGCTGTAGTTTGAAAAGGGAGTTTGGTCGGTGGTCTTCCATGAACTGACTGTCGCCGGGGACAGGATGGAAATACCGCGGCGCTGGCGGACTGCTGTGTAGCCGGGGGTCACTGTAACTGGGTGGTTGAAGCTGAAAAACTGCCGCTTTCTCAGTTCAAAGAGACTTTATACTTCCCCTCTCTGTTTTTCTGTGAGAGGAAGATGCACCCCTCTCACATTTTGATGGGATTGAAACCAAAAGCCATCACCCCCTTTCACAGACTGCTTTTTTTGTCAGTGTCTCATTAGCACTTTCCGCTTGTGAGTAAGCGATGGCCTACTGGCAATGCATTGAAGTTTTAATTGCCTCTGCTTTATTGGCAGAGAACTGTCTGAACATCTTTAAAGCCTGAATTCTTCCAGTTCCTGTTAAAAGGCCTTTTTCTGAGAGACCTCGTCAGTGCCGATGCTTTCTAATAAAAGCTGCAAGCCTTTAAATGAGTTGTCTTCCTTGCAGCCTGGCTCTCTGTTTTCAGTCCTCTCTGAAACTCGGAATGACTTGCTCTCTGGTGGAGGAAGGACAGCTGCTTTCTTATCAAAACCCCTTCAGAATGTTTAGTCTTCCTGAGTTTGAAGAGCTTGGTCCTGCTTTGCTTGTGTTTGGCCTGGTGGACAGTCGTCTTTGCCTTCCTCTTTGTTCAAGCCTTTGGTATTTTTTTCCCATGCCCCACTCTCAAACCAGTCAAACTGGGAATTTAGGGGATCCTGTTGGCAGCACTTGCCAAATTCTCTAGTTTAGAACATTCAAAATTCTGTGTTTACAACTGGTTTAGTGATGTGTTGTTGTTTCTTTTAAAAAAAGTATTGGTTGTCACCAATCCCCTCCTTACTTTCCATGTGCCTGAGCATAGTTTCCAGGAGGATCTGCTCCATGATCTTGCCCAGCACAGAGGTGAGACTGACCAGCCTGTAGTTCCCCGGGTTTTCCTTTTTTCCCTTTTTGAAAATGGGGGTTGTGTTTCCCCTTTTCCAGTCGGTGGGAACCTCACCGGTCTGCCACGACTTCTCAGATATGATGGAGTGGCTTGGCTACTTCACCTGCCAGTTCCCTCGGGACCCGCAGATGCAGCTCATCAGGTCCCATGGACTTGTGCACCTTCAGGTTCCTTAGGTATTCTCCAACCTGATCTTCTACAGGGGGTGGTTCTTCATTCTCCCTGTCCCTGTCTTTGCCTTCTGTCACCTGGGCGGTGTGCGTGGAGCCCTTGCCAGTGAAGACTGAGGCAAAAAAGTCATCGAGTACCTCAGCTTTCTCTATATCCTCAGTGACCAGGTCTTCTGTTTCATTTCAGAGGGGGCCCACGTTTTCCCTCATCTTCCTTCTATCAATGACGTACTAACAGAAGCTTTTCTTGTTGTGCTTGATGTCCCTGGCCAAGTTCTAATTCTGCCAGGGCTTTAGCTTTCTGAACCTGACGCCTGGTTGCTCAGAAAGGGTCTCTGTGCTCCTCCCAGGCCACCTGCCCTTGCTAGCACCCTCTGTAGGCTTCTTTACAACATCTTTTGTTTTTTCTCATTCCATGAAAAATGCCAACAGTGAAAAATTTGGCCAGCTCCTGGCGTTGATTTACATATCGAACCAGGCTGTGTGATGTGTTAAATCTCTTGAATCTTTCTGCAGGCCTGGGCCACGGTTCTCACTGTCAGCCAGAGCCCTTGGGCTCGTTCTGTGCCACTTCAGGAACGGGTTTGTGTTCCTTTCTTACTGAATGCTCTGTGCAAACAAAACTTGAAATAATGTAGTGAATTACCCCGCTCAATGCGGGAATAGTAGAAAGAGTGAGTTAGGTTTGTCCGTGCTAACAGCTACTCGTCCTGGGAAGCGTCAGCAGAAGCAAGCGTGCTTGTTCTCAGGGTGAGAAAGGACTGGGGAGAAGGAGCACGACAGTCACTTTAACCTGTATTGGCTGCTTTTAAAGGAGAAATTTGCAATGTCTTATGAATAAAAGATAAGTTAGTCAGGTTTAGTGCCTGGAATTCACTCACTTGGAATGCAGTACTTACAGGCTGCTAGTCCTGGTGTAGATTGCTGCTATATGAAGTTCGAAAGCCTTTATTTAAAAATGAATGGTGCATACAAACTGCAAAAACTTGGAGTCAGTCCTCAAAAATACTACAGCATTTTAAACTGTTTTCTTACTCCTGAGTGTTTGAATCCCAAGAGGCTGGAGATGCAGCTGGTAGGTTAAACGGGCAGCGAGCTGAGCAGCGTCGTTCGTGCTGCTGCTGCACAGCCCCAGCACTGTGCTTCCTTCTCTGAAGCCAGATGACTTTGAGCCATCTTTTCTTTTAGCACTGTAAACAAGTACCTGGTTTTAAAGAGTGGAGATGAGATCGAGGATCGGACTTTATCATTGCCTTGTCCTTGCCAAATGGAAAAGGGAGACACTCGCTCCCTTTCTGCTGTGAATGTAGTTGATAGGAGTTTGATACAGCTTTCTGCCCTATGGCTGCTGCTACTGCTGCTCCTTGAAAATGACCAAGACTGCTGTCTGTTGCTTTCCCACCTCTGGCTGGTTTAAGGGAAGAAAAGACAGTTAAAGAAAACTAAATGGTGGTACCAACTCCTTGTGTGATTCTTGTTATGGAAACATTTTTGCTGCACTTCGTGCAAAGGGTCAATTAAAAGATGGTGCTCAGAGGGCTGGAGCCCCTCTGCTCTGGAGACAGGCTGAGAGAGTTGGGCTTGTTCAGCCTGGAGAAGAGAAGGCTGTGGGGAGACCTTACAGCACCTTCTAGTCCCTGCAGGGGCTCCAGGGAAGCTGGAGAGGGGCTGGTTGCAGGGGGTGCAGGGACAGGCCAAGGGGAATGGGTTTAAACTAAGAGAGGGGAGCTGGAGCTGAGCTGGGAGGCAGCAATCCTTCCCTGGGAGGGTGCTGAGGCCCTGGCACAGGGTGCCCCGAGAAGCTGTGGCCCCCCTGGATGGGGCTTTGGGCAGCCTGGGCTGGTGGGGGGTGTCTCTGCCCATGGCAGGGGGTGGCACTGGGTGGGCTGGGAGGTCCCTTCCAACCCAGGCTGTTCTATGATTCCCTTAAATCACCTGAGCTTAAAGCTTCTAGGCCATGGGACTTCCTAAAATGATGGGCAGATATTTCAGAGGAATGTTATTCCATGACAGTTGCAGTAGGAGGCCCCTGCAATGTCAGTTTTCCCTGGTGACGCATTGCATGTACTCAAAATTGAAATAAAATCTATTTTATAAATTTGTGTTTTATTTTGCTAAGACCTAAATGTGAAGGTACAAAGAGGGAAAGCAGGGTAAAATTCATTGTCAGATTTGGCGTTAAGACATCATCCTTTTTTTTTTTTTTTTTTTTTTTTTATTTTTTTTTTTTTTTTCAACTGGTAATGAGCCCATTTTGGTCCTGGAGAGACTACTACAGATCCTCACACTGGTTTTCCTCATCCGTGGGGGGAACATTCCTATCTGCACCACTGTTCCTTTCCTCCCTGCCTGCCAGGGAAGCACAGCTGCAGAGGCAGGGCGCTGAAGGGTGTTACAGAAGCCTCCTGTTGCTCAGCTTTCTGAATAAGCTGCTGGAGGTTTGGGTGCCCGCGGTGCGCTCCTGAATGCGAACTGTGCTGTACTGGTGGCAGAAGTTTCTGCTCCTTAATTTCCAGCTTTCGTAATGAAAGAGACAAGATCAAGAATAGTCATTAGACGCTAAGCACATATTCACTGTTGCTAGTGATCTGCTGGGCTGAGTCCTGGTGCAATCCTGATGTCAAACTGCGCTGGACTTTTTAATGAAGCTTGCTCCAATTCTTCCCTGTTGATTAATTCTTCATTGAACATCATATATATAATATGTTCTTTTGCTAATATCTAGACAGAGATAAGGTAGGATAAGGTTCTTACCTCTGAGAGGTAAGAAACAGCCCCAAACCATTTCTACCTCTGTTTTGTTGGTGGTGTCGCTGTTGTCGTGTCTGTGTCAGTACCTGCTGCTAATCCGGCATGGCATAGTAATGGTTCCTCTGAATTCACATTTAGAGTCAATAAATAAATTTAAAGTCTGCGGGGCCAAGGTGGAGGATTTTACTTGGAAAGATTTGCTTCACTGATCATTACTAGCTGTGTATTTAACACTATATTCTTTTGCTCATGTCTAACAGTATTTGGGAGAGCTTATTATAAGCAAATACTAATGATCTCTAATGACCCTGGGAGGGTTCTATCATTCATCATTTTGCTTTTGATAGGTGTCATGGAAGGCAGGTATTACACTTTGTCTGTACCCCTGAAAATACATTCCTACTGGTGTGGCCTGAGCGTAGCTAAGGAATCATCCTGCGAGGTGAGCCATAGCCGACAGAAAACTGTGCAGAGATGGGAGGGTGTGGAAAGGTGTACTGGTATTTGTTTTGTATGCCTGGTGAAAGTTACGTACAGCCTACAGGGTCTGAGCTGCCACTGATACAAACCAGTGGAGATCTCTTGATTTTGAGGGAGTTGAACCAAATTCCTGTGCAGATCCGTCCCTAGTGCGTTCTTCCCGTTGCAGCACCGCCCAGCTCGGTATCTTGCTGAAGGTGCGCTCGATCCCGCTGGCTGTGTCGCTGATGAAGATGTTAAACAGCGCTAGTGCCAACACCAACCCCTGAGGACCATCCCCTTGAGGTCTGTCTTCCTAATTCCTGTTTCACCTCTGCCATGGCACTGGTGGCCGCTCCCTGCTCTGCCAGCAGTGGTAGCTCCCAGCCCACGCTCGCTCCTGTCCCTTGGATGTTTTTCCATGGGACCGCTCTGTCTCTTTGCTGCAGGATATGGCTGCCTCTTCGCCAAGCAGTTTTAGCTTTAAAGGTCTGAAAATGGGTCAGCTCACAGTTGTGATGAGAAATATCTAAATCCCCTAGTATTACTTACAATACGGTCACAGCATTTACTTTTCAGCAATGGTGGCAAAAATACTAATATTTTCTTCAAAATTAGGTGCATGAAGATTTCTTGCCAAAACATAATTCCTGTGTGTGTTCTAATAGCCTGGGGAGCTGGGATCCTCACCCCAGCTTCCTCCTGCCGCTGTGCTGGGGCGATACGCTGCTCCGCGAAAACTCCCCAATCCCAAACGCTGCAGCTATTTTCCAGACTAAGGCGGATTTAGCGCAGCAGAATAAGGCATTCCTTGCCCACGTGCTCTGCTGCGTAAACCAGTCCTTGGAGAAGGTTCAGATAAAATCCAGATCCACTGGCCTGAATTTGTCCGAGAATTTCCGTCCGGAGACCAGCGAATATTTGTAAGAATGGTTTCTTCAAGGTAATAGAGGTGTGCCTGCCATGATCGCTCTGCTGCCAAGTCCTTTGATAACAGCACTGTGGGACCTCTTCGTATGCATTGTGTGGCACTAAAAGCTCTGCTTGTATCGAGTGAGCGAGCTTCCCCCATCTTAACAGGGAAGGGAAATCTCTCAGGGGCTGCCTTCGTGGGGTGCGTGTGTGGCACAGCAGAGATCGGGATCTGTTCAGGATGCCTGATCTATAACCTAGGAAATATGTGCTTGGCATTTTCTTCTGTAAACTCTCTTGCTCCATGAGGCTGCTGGACTAGGGTTTGTTTTTTTTCTCTCTAAAGCTTATTTAATCTCAATCACAGCACTTTTTTTAATCTTTTTTTTTTTTCTTTTGAGAACTGTGCCAAATCAACAGAAAGTCTCCTCCTCCAGGTAATGTTCAGGAGCGCAGGTTATACTGCGTATTACAGTATATACCGTATATTGGAGCATAAATTGAAACGCTTGCCTCAATTTAGACTTTGGAAGTTGTGGCCCAGCATTTAATTCTCCCCCTCCCGACTTGCAAAAGTAAGGCTGGAAAGAAGGAGAATTGGGGCATTGCTGGATAAATTTTGTCTGAAGCGGCCTGCTTCAAATAAAGCTGTTGTCCCTGTTCAGACGGACCAGATCTCTTTTGACAGAGGCAAAACCATGCCGCTGTTTATTTTATTGCATCATCCATGACAGTGTTAACCCTGGTCATCTCTCTTCAGTTTCTGAGAAGATGCAAGCAAGTTCACAGAAAACACCTTGCCCAGTGTTCCGGGAGGAAGGGTTTTAGGAGATGAAGGTTCAATTTCCACTTTAATGGGGTAACCTCCCTTAAGTGGAAAGCTTATAATATCTCAACATACAATGATTTAAATGCATATTGATTAAAGCGTTTATTGATTTCCAGATGTTTCAATTTTGATTATACTTTTGAAACAACAAAAAAGCACAGAATTCTCTCTTAAATACTGAAGGCAATGTTTCGCTCAGGCTGATACAGGAATACAGCGCGTGTGGATTTGCCCATGTTTCTGCCTGTATAAAGAAGAAAGATAACCACATTTTTCTAGGCAGAATTCGGCAAGTTTACGTGTTTGAGTCTTAGAAATTATACATTAAAGCATAAATAGCTGAGGCAAAGAAGATTATGGTGGCTTTCAGCTGGCTGAGAAACAGAAGCATGTAAAGAGCAACCTAATGGTGGGGGTAGAGGTAAGCAATGCAAATCTGAGCTTTAAAGTGAAAATGACAGAGCTATATATATATATATAGTCTTTTTTTAACCATTTCATAGGCTGTAAAAGGTAGAAGAGCCTTTTAGGAATATTCCTATAGCAGTCCTAGTGTTTGAGTATCAATGCTGAAAGTTAAATACCTTTCTTAAGCTATTTCTGTTTATATATTCAGTAAGTAGCTTTGGTCTTACAGGATGTATTCTTATAAATATTCTTATTTCTTACATGTGCTTGAACTGTGTGGTGATAATGAGGTATTAAAGTTTTATGTATCATTCCTTCTTAAAAATGTGTAATAATTTTAAAGAGGTAGGGTGGCATGCTCTGTAGTGAAATATAGACTCTGTGGGAGCATTCAGGTAAACATTTCAGCAGGTTTTCTGTGGCAGCATTTAAAAAAAAAAAAGGGGGTGTGTGTAAAATAAATCAGCCGCTGAAAAATACATGGGTGTTTTGACCTCTACTTTTGAAGTGGTCTCAATACCTCGTAGTTGGTTTGTATTAAATATCTCGCTCTTTAGAGCGGGTTTTCTTTAGAAGCTGAAATGGTTTCCCATCAGAAGATCATAACGGTTATACGCGCCTGTAAACACTTCAGGACAGTGTCAGCCAAGATTGCAGCAGATGACCTGGCAGCCTATTGCTGTACGAGGGCTTGGCCTCCCAAGTTTCTGCATGGTGGCAGAACTGCAGCATCTGTAGGACCTCCGCGGGAGGTAATTGTATAGGTCAACATCGACACAGAATGATGCTTTGTACATTTGACGATGAGAAGAGACAAAACAGAGAGAGACTTGCATGTCCATCGTTACGGATAGTCAGGCATGAGCTGGCAGGTTGGAAGGCTGCTCTGGAATCCTCATCTCAAGAGTTCCTCGTAGTGTCAGATACTCCGGGCTTTTGTTGACCGCTGTAGCTAGATGAGGCTGAACACATTTAATAAGTAAGCTTTTCTCTAAATATAACATCTCTGAGTATTTGTCACCAGTTTGGAATATGGTACTGAGCTACAAAACAGACATCAGAGAGAGAATCCTCAGTGGGATTAATCAAAACTGTTTACAGTGTAGTGACTGTTAGATTGGAGATGTTTGTAAGTGGGACAAGTATGGTGCACTAAGACCGTCTTAAGTGTTTAATACAATTATACTTCTACTGTGCTCTGTATGATCTATCAGGGTCCTTGGCTTCCCTTCCCCTGTACTTGAGAAACCCGGCTGAAGCAGAGGACCAGATTCAGCCTGGGGTCCCTGCGCCATCCCCCGGAGGCCGAACACTGAGCTGCACAGCCAGCAGAGGTGTTGGCGTAGCAGGTGCTCAGCGGTGTGAGCAGGCTGTGCTCCCTCTTCCCCTGCTCCGTTAGACCCCAGTTATTTATGGTCTGGCGTTTCGCGTTAGTGGAAGTCTTTTCTCTGCTTGGCTGTAATCTGGAGGTGCCTGAGGACATGAAACTCAGCACAGCACTGAAACCGTGTCGTGTTGGTCTGACACCGGCCATAACAATTTCCTCAGTACTAAACCCGAGTAAAAGCACTGCCTGCCACGAAAGCAGCAGGTAACGGCCATCATCACAGAAGGGTTCGGAGAAAGACAGTGTTAAATACGTAGATCTGTTACTTGAATTAAATAAAATTCGTATTTTTGGCAGCTGCTTGAAATACATTTAGTTCATAAAATATCAGAGGAATAGTTGGACAAGAGCCTTGAGACTAATAAAGGCATCCTTCTGGAACTACGTTTAAAAGGCTCTCTACAGATGTAGAGAAAGAGTGGTTTGTTGTTTGGGGGTTTTTCTTTCAGAATTCTTTTTTTTTCTTGGTATAAAAGCTACATAAGAGGAAAGGAAAGGATTTTCAGAGAATGTGGTTTTGATGCAGAATTGCCATTTCTAGTAGCTGATGCATTGAAAGAACTTCAGCATGTTTTAATGACAAACAGGTCACGTTCTTTTGGCAAAGCAAGCATTTCCATACCAAATGGCATGTGCTATATTGTCTGCCGTTCCAGGAAGGATGTTGCTGTTAGAGTTACTGCCCCACAGGCTTTGCTCAACCTTAAGCAGGTATGTTGCATTTTTTTATATGCCGGACAGCTCAAGGTTACCAACAAAGGGGGTAGATACAGAAATGGTTTCAAAACGCCAAATTCTGTAACGCTGGAACATATCCCAGTTCTGGATTACAAAGCAACATGGATTTATTGGTGGTCAGAAAGAGGTGGAACTAAAATTAGAATTAATTAGCATGGATGGTGTTCAATACTGAGCCTTGACGTCAGAGCGCTGGAGAAGTTACCAGGAGAGCAGCGCTGCTGCTGCTAACTGGGCACCTTCCTCCTTGGAGTGAAACGTGTTCAAAGCCCAGCCCTACATTGATTGCCGAGGGAAGAACGGGACCTGTTACACTCATTACGAAACTAATTTCATAAAAGTGAGGAAGGAAATAAGTAAGAAAATAGCATGTAAAAAAGAAATAAAAATAAAATGAAAACCAATGACCACTATTTCAGTTATGTGATAGAGCTTCCCTGAAAAGAAAATAAGTTATCTCAAGAAGCCTGAATGTAGACTTTCAGATCCAGACCAGTCCATGTTCTGTCCTAGCGATGTTTCTTTAATGACACCAATCTCGTTTCCTACCATTAGACTAATTTTCAGTTTCTGATTAGCCTGTGCTTCATCCCCATCAGAGAATCATTGGCTCCTGTTATTTGAATTCCAGCACTGAGGTTTAGACATGTCCTGCCCGAGACAGCTCTGGTCTGGGAACCTACTCACTGTCTGTGATTTCCAGTAGTGAGACGAGCTGGAGGAGTAGGATGTGTTGCGTCTCATACTTCAATAGAAAAGCCATGCTCAAACAGAAGCACCAAACCGATCTGTGTGTACAGCCTCATCTGTGCTGTGAGACCCCTGATGTGAAGGCTGTGGTCCTGACGTGGTCAGGGTGTGCACAGGCGAAGCGTCGGTGCATCTCAGAAAATGTATACCTGTATTAATTTTGCCACACATTTGCTAAAATACGTCTGTTAGTATCCGAGAAGTTATTTTTATCCCAGGCTTTGCAGCGTGATGAGCCAATGCTTTCCGAGTTTTCTCCTGATGGGAGGAGAGACTGCACTCTGCACAAATAACAGGAATTGTAATACCCGAACGTTCCCCTTTGTGCTGCCAAGAATGATGGTGCAGTGAGCGGGGCTGTACCTGAATCTGGAATATGAAATGCTGGAGAGCAAGTTTTAGTTTAGATCTGTGCGCGCGCTCGTACCGGTGCGGGCTGACGGTCCCTGCTGTGCTTCCTCCTTACTGCTTCAGCCTTTAAAGGCCAACGCACAAGTGGCCCTTGGGAGCGAGAGGGCAGGGCAGGCTGTTTCACTGCATCCGAAGAAAACGAAACCAAATGTAAACGCTGCTCAGAGAGCACAGTGTGCCCGCGACTTTCCAGTCCTGGAAACAGAGATCAAGCAAATACAAATCTGACCATGTTCCGGATCTGAGCTGCTCATCTGAGCTTCAGGCCTGAGGCTTGGCCCTTCCTGCTGCCAGGTTCCGAAGGATTACTCTCCCTTTCATTCATGCTTCACGAGGGTCCCGTTGGATTGAATTCTGCTCTTTTGTGATGGATCATCGCTGATTCCCCTTCCTAATGTCTCTTTGAGAATTTGGTGCTTCACCTTAAAAGAGGATCTTTATTTTTTTGTCTCTTGTACCAAGTGTTCCTCAGCCTGCCCATCTCTGAGGCTGGGGGGGTTCCGCTGCTGCAGAACACCCAGCCGTGCTTTCTAGAAGGCCCATTGATCTTTGCCCTGCAAAACCAAAGGATCTAAGCCGTTACCTTTTTTTCCTTCATTTTTTTGGTAGCTAACAAATTTTCTTAGTGTAGTCTGAAGTTTCACATAGTGGTAGTGTTGGTGTGAGTGGTTTTAAAAGGTCAGATGATGTAAGGAGGAAAAGGTAGATGCTGTAAGAAGCAAAACCCAAAGAGCTGTCACAGGGATTTGGAGGCACCCTGAAGGTTACACCGTAGGTGAGATTGTGATCATTTGTGGCTGTGAAGGCTGAAAAACAGCTTTCCCCTTCCTAGCAAAGCAAAAGTCAACAGTAACAGTTGTCTGCAGTGGGTTGTGGCACAGCTTGCAGGTTGTCTGCGTGGTGGTGGGTGCTACAAGTGTGCATACCCATTGTGGCCACACAGTTTAATAGAGCAGCACCCCTTTAGGCTTCGGGGAAAAATAACTTCGCTGTAAGACTGGGGACGGGCATCTGAAAGATCTGTGCTACCGGCGGGAGGAATTCTGCTCTGGAGAGCACACACAAGCTGGACTCGTGGCTGAGGATGCCTCTTGGTGTAATTCTGGAAAGAGTGTCCAAACGGTTTGTGGTTGCGCGGGAATGACGCCCATCTGCCAGCAATGGGTGCGTGCCGGCTGCGTGCCCGCAGGAAGGATGCGCGAGCTCTCACTGCCACCTCTCGGTGTGCGACGCAGGAGTGAGCCACCTCGGGTTTCAGTGCAGCCGGTTGTCGGAGTTCAGAAGAGATGGATGCCAGCGTGTCACTGATACGGGG
>VWZZ01014462.1:441962-458094 GCA_013399095.1 Psophia crepitans | reverse complement strand
CACGTGTTCTGCTGCTGCTGCTTTGTTCCTAGATGGCCTGCTTCAGAAGTAACCTGCCACAAGGACACGTAACACGCAACTGAATATTTCCTTTTGATGCAAAATTACTTCCCCCTCATTCATAGAAGCTTATTTTCCAGAGAATGTTTGATTTATTTTTTTTCCTCTTCTTAAGGCTGCTGTAGTCAGTGATTTTATTCCAGAACCTAGATTACTTCTGAAAGTAGCTCAGTAACATAGTGTGATTCATCGTATTAGAATATATAAAGGCTACAAGGCTCTACCACTGTCTATGATAGGACAAATACAAGTTTTAGAAACTAAAAGGATCTGGTAAACTATGAATTTTGCTTTAGTGTTATCAATTTAATCTTTGAAACATGCAGTGTTTCTTTTACATTCCTATTCAGCTGCAAATGTACCGCGGCCAAGTCAGCGGCTGTGTATAGCTACAGGGGAGCAGCACAAAATACCAGTCACAGGTGGTGTTAGTGGTAGGCAGTCTAAAGTGCCTACCAGGCAGAGTGGCTTTAGTTTGTACCCAAGATGCGGAGGGCACGTGGAGGAGCCCATTTGTCTCAACAGTGACCTAAGACTAAGCCAGCAGTGTGGAAGTGACCTGACTTTCCTCTCTGCCCTGCTTTGCCTGCCCTAGATTTGGCAAAATGAATGAACCAGAGGTTCCAAATCAGCTAGATAGATTCACCGCTGCCAGAAAGGGTTTATCAGCTGCATCTTGTGAGTGTAACTCGGTGTGCTGATGGCAGCTGATACCTGTCCCACAGGTCAACTCTCCCAAACACATCTCTGCCTTCTCTCAGCACTTTCTTGTAACGCTTTGTCAGAGCAAACATTGACTTATGCTGGTTTTTGGAGGAGAGACAGGTCTTGACCATTTTATTCTCCCAAAGATCTAAGGGTACTACCTAAAAAGTAAAATTTTGGTACTGTGCATGAGATGTGGATGGTGAAGGAGGAAAACAAGAATTAGAGGAAAAATTTACTGTATAAGAACTAGTGTGTTTTTGCTTCGCAGATCCTTGAACAAATATGCTTGAACATTAAAAGCAAACTTCATTTTCTTGTAACGCTCAAATACATTTTATATATGTAAAAATAATATTTTGTGAAAAAGTCATTGGTTTTAACCTTATAAAAGGCAGAGCAAACTCAATCCAGTTTGACCTGTACCATCACTTCAAAATTCCTGTGACCATTTCTAGACTTCTGCAAGTGTCCATTAGTCTCTGAAGCCTTCCAGACCCAAACTCCTGCCTTCTCCTTTCTTCCTTGTTACCTCTTTGACTACACACCTCTTTGATGTGCTTCTGATTTCTCATCTGGTATTGGAACAAGCACTTTCGACTTTTTCCCCTTAGAAATCCCTGGTTCTGTTTCTCTTCTCCCCCACACGCTTACAGATGCACATACAGTACTTTGACTTTGCTAGATTGTTCTCACCGTGGCTTTCCCTTTTACCTCCAGGCTACGTTCTTGTCTGTCCTGAAGATGGTCTAAGCGTGAAGTGTTGCTCATTGCTTCCCTCCTTTCCTGCCCTTTTCTGTCCTGACTGACATCTCGCTATTGCACTGATTCTGCATGAAGTTTGGGCAAGGATGACGTTGCTTACACTTGTCTTGCAGCTGGAGATGAGTCTGGCCTTGTAATGTGTATGTTTGAGTGCAGACTGGTGAATAAGTAATGTCATAGAATCTTTAAGGTTGGAAAAGACCTCTAGGATCCTAGAGTCCAACCATCAACCCAACACCACCCTGTCTACTAAACCATGTGCTGAAATGCCATGGCTACACAGTTTTTTAACCCCTCCAGAGACAGTGGCTCCCCCACCTCCCTGGGCAGCCTGTTCCAATGCCTGACCACTCTTTCAGTGAAGAAGTTTCTCCTGATATCCAACCTACAGCTCCCCTGGAGCAATTTGAGGCCATTTTCTCCTCTTGTCCTCTCACTTGTTGCTTGGGAGAAGAGACCCACCCCCTCCTATCAGGGAGCTGCGGAGAGTGATCAGGCTCCACTCAGCCTCCTCTTCTCCAGACTGAACCCTCCCAGTTCCCTCAGCCACTCCCATCAGACTGGTGCTGCAGACCCTTCACCAGCTTTGTTGCCCTTCTCTGGACACACTCCAGCCCCTCCATGTCCTGCTGGTGCTGAGGGCCCTGAAACTGAACACCATATTTGAGATGCGGCCTCACCAGAGCTGAGTACAGGGGGGACGATCACCTCCCTGCTCCTGCTGGCCACGCGATTCCTGATGTCAGGCCATTGTCATCCATATTTTTTTCAACTTTCCTTGAGAATGCAGCTTTTTGACACATGTAATTAATACTTTAGATGAAGAACAAAACTCACATTAGTAAATAGTTTATTATGCATCTATTGGATAAATAAGGCTGCAATCAAAAGCACCTAAATCTTGTTGATGGCTGTAAGATTGCCATGCCTTTTTCTGGAGAGCGCTCAGCGTTAAAGATTGTTCTAAACTGGAGGTGGATAGCTGCTGGGGGACACGGGGTATAGGGATGTTTTTGTCCTTAACTGTTCTAAGACTCTTGAGCAGTGGGAAGTAGGTGTGTTTTGGAAAACACCACATTGGTCTTGTTGACCTGGGTTCATTTATCAGTGTCAGCAGGACACAGCGAACAACAAACAGTTGAACTTCAGTGGCTTGCCATTGATTCTCTCCGAAGTCTTCCTGCCATAGGCTCTTCAGTTAATTTTCAGTATAACTCCAAGATAAACATTAAAATAATTGCCTCACCTGCGCATGTGAAAATGGAAGGAATTATTTTACCATTCCCAGGAATTTCTAAAGCTTTTGGAAGAGCAATTTATAGAAGAAGAAGAAAAAAAAATGACTGGAGGCAACTATAGATCCCCTCAGCAGGGAGTTGATAACATTGGTGAAAGCAGACAGCTCAGGTATTGTCAGGGAAGCAGGGAAGAGTTATGGTCTCTTTTCACAGGGTTGATGGAGGCAGTGAGACTTATGCTCAGAAGAGGTACTTTGTATACTTCAGGGGCAGTTTATTAAAATCAAATTATTTGATTAGGACAGAGTTGATTGAATAAGCTGCTTTTTGAAGTGCAAATAGCACCTTTGTTTCACGTGGAGTATAAAACCAAGAGCACTAATACTTATGGTGAATCTTCTAGTCTGAACGAACCTGGTTAAAGTACCACTGGTTTACTTCTTCAAAATTAAAAAGAACCAACTCGCCAGTATCCTTTGAGAAGGAGAAAAAAGAAGCAGGTCTCTGTATAAAGGAAGGAACCTACGTGTAGGGCCACCAGCCTGCAGCTGGGGACAGCTCCAGCCTACCTTCTCTTCTGGGCTGGTCACACTGGGGGCTGGCTACTGCCGTTGCTTAAACAGACAGAAAGGCATGTTCTCGACACTGAGCAGTTCAGTAACTGAATGTTGTAGCTGACCACAGGGATCAATTTTTATTGTAAATTGTTTAGAGGGAACACATGATAATAATAGTGGGGAAGTCTTGATCAATATCCAACAAGTCACAACCAATGAGTGGGGGTTTTTTCTGGTTTTGATTACAAGAGGTGTTTGGAGATTAGGAGTCTTGTTAGAAGTTGAGTTACCTTTGCTTGGGTTTCAGTTGGGTTTGTATTAGTGACAGGAATTTTAATCTATATGCTTCAATTACCTTTATTGGAGAGGGCCTATTTACAAGGGCAGGGAGCGATAGGCCAAGAGGGATGGGTTTAAACTAAGAGAGGGGAGCTGGAGCTGAGCTGGGAGGCAGCAATCCTTCCCTGGGAGGGTGCTGAGGCCCTGGCACAGGGTGCCCCCAGAAGCTGTGGCTGCCCCTGGATCCCTGGCAGTGCCCAAGGCCAGGCTGGATGGGGCTTTGGGCAGCCTGGGCTGGTGGGGGGGGTCCCTGCCCATGGCAGGGGGTGGCGCTGGGTGGGCTGTGAGGTCCCTTCCAATCGAAACCATTCTATGATTCTGTGTTATTAATTGATTTCAAAGGTATTTAGCTAAAAGTCCTTTCTGAACAGAAGTTTACAGTGCTGAAAGTGCTGACTCAGCCATGTCAGCTTTAATGCATCTGTATTGTCATGGTGCGGAAAACTCTCCAGAAGTTTGGGTGTTTTAAGCTAGTCACCAAGGAATTGTTCCTGTCCCACTGCGACGGAACTCTTCCTACTGGTTTCCAACCACCCCGTCAAGCCTTATGCACTTAACCTTGTTACCAGTTCTGTTTCCTTTACTTCTGAGCACCTGGCTGCTTTCTTCTGAAGAACAAAGGGAACTGCCTTCCAGTCCTGCCACCGTTGTGGCTGCTTTAGGGGGGTTATAATTTGGTTTTTCTTTTAACATAGCGTGTTTAGTTTGTACAGCACCTAGGAGTTCTGCCTAGTAATTTTGTGTTCAGTTTTAACCTGTAAATCGCCAGAGCGTTCGCGGCCAAAGTGGAAAGAGCGCACTATTTTCGTTGTCTCTAGGCAAGCACAAAGTTGATGAAGCTGTACAAGGTTTTGAAAAATCTCAAAGTTTTGGAGCAGTTGCGAAGGCAGGAAGATGTGTGCAACTTGTGATTGTCGTTGCAGAGCTGGAGGTAGAGCTTACAAACCACACCAGCCCCTTCCCACACCTGTAGTCAGTAGTGCAAAGACGTTTATGAAATATTAGATTTGCATACCACTTAAAGTTGACCAGTGAAAGGGAACGTCCTTTCCAGTTCTGTTCTAGCCAGTGGTCTCAAATACGGGCAGCATGAGTGCCCAGGCATTTTCTTGAAGCTCGGTATCTGCTAAGTTTGCTAAGCTACTATGTGGTCAGTTTTATGTTTAATGTCCCGCAGAGCGACCCATTCCAACCGCTGCTGTGTCTCGCCCGTGGATGCTTCCCTCTGCTGTATACCAGGGTAGGATTAAGAGCTAAAGGAACATGCTAATTACTTAGTGGGATCAGCATCTGCTAATGAGATGGGGTACTGTAGTCAAACACTGGTCTGTAACAAATCTGCCTTCAGATAATTTGCTCAGAGCAGATTTTTTCTCTGAACCAGATAAGTTTCACTTGAAACAGTTATTAATAGCATTAAGAGGGAAGTGATTCTGTTACAACAGACAAAAACCCTGAGGCACATGTTCCTGTTCCACCAACACAGGACAATGAACTGCACCCAGGTCTGGTCTAAGTCCTTTATGGGTGTTTGTTTTACTTGGAGCGGGAAGCAAATGAAAAGGTGGTGATGGGAAGGTGATGGTGCAGATGTTTTTGTTTTTACCTTGTCTTGCTGACTTCAGGTGCAGTATGGGTCAGCAAATTACAGTTCCGGACCTTGGTCATGCCAATATTGGTCAAAGAATGAATCTGGAAACCTGTTTATCTCAAGTTGATTTTGAAAACTGGCTTGTAACTTTGAAGGGAAGGTACAAGCTGCTCAGTGGTATGGCAAAAGCCAGATGGGGAGGGTGTCACATCCTCCACGCTTCCAAAAGATTGCTGGATTCCCAGTATGCTTGGGTTATGGAAACTGGGTGAGAAGAAAAGTAGGAAGCCCACATGCTGTCGAAGTATTATAAGAGTTGTTACCTAACTGGCTCATTAACGTCCAATTCTGGAGAGAAAGCAGAAAAAATGCTATTTATAAGCAATATTCCTGTAGAAAAGTGTAGTTTGTAGCGCTACGTGAGATAATTACAGTCATTGAAAATCCCAACAGTACGGGAACACTTAGCTTAAGAAAAGAAGTGTTAAGTAGCTTAACGCTTCCAAGCTGTCAGGAGAATAGTGACCTAGGCTGGTGCAGAGTGAGCACAGAAAACTAGATCTGGTACACGTGGGTAGTGAGTGACATACCATAAAATGGTGCTGCGATCCACAGGTAATGTGGATTTCTGTCCCATGAACAAATGTAGAGGTAAGAAAGAACCACATCAGTAAAATTCTGGTTCTTTCATAACTCTGAAATTACAATTTCAATGCTTGCTGAAACGTGTGTGTGAGGGGAAACGGCATTATAACAAAATTCTAGTCCTGGTGGCTAATAATGCCTTTGGGTTTCGTGCTTTGGAGGGCAGAGATGCTATCATGATGGGACAGTGGAGGTCTCAGTATGAAACAGGTATCAGAGTTGTCAGTGGTTGTCTTTGCATAATAATTTTAGTATAAAAAGCCCAATTACAGCAAAAGTTTCTTTTTCAAACACTTTTCCAGGATGAATGCCATTTTTGTTTAAATCCATGTGGAAGTGTTACAGAAATGCACAGTGAGTACGCTGTGCTTTCAGAGCTTCCTTCCAGCTTTACGATAGCTGTAGGGCTTTAAATTTTGCAGAGTGCTTTGTTCTCAGCTACCTAGGTATTTATTTTTGTGGCAAAAATCAACATTCTCGTCAAAGGAATGATTAACATAAGCTAATTGAAGAGAACAGTGGTGTTTTCTAGGAGGGTGGTCTCCCACAGGAGTCACTGTGTCCTTGCATCGTGTTGGAAAGTTGGAAGAGAAACAATTTCAGACAGAACAGCAGCTTCTCCTTTACCACGTAAAGACAAGCAAATGTGGGTGTTTAGGGAACTAGCTGTGCCCAGAGAGAAGTGCAAACTTCTGGAGCAGAAACAGGAGTGGGGAGCAAAATGAGCAGAGAATGTGATTTAGCAAACAGGAGGTGTAGGGTTGGAAACAAAACATGAAGGCAGGTCGGCAAGGATTAAAGAATAACTCCAGTATTAATGAAGATTGAGGGGTAATTGCTGCCAAGAACACAATTTCTGCTACACTCAGGTGGAGAGAAGTACCCGATGAGTGATAAACCTGAAGAGACCTGTTTGATAGGTGCATTAAAGATGATGCCTGGAAGCAAAGATAATCATCCAAATGGAGAATGGCAGCTCCCAGCAAGCATGAGGAAAAAAGATAGTAACAATTTGTGGGCCATTTATTTGATGGAATTGGCCTTTTAATTATCATCTTTTTGTGCCCCGATACAGAAGAGTACCGATGCCTGATATTCTAACGCATGACACTTACAGTAGAGGATGTGAAAAACCAGTAGCGAAATTACTGGCGATTATCTCAGTGCGCGCGTTCTCAAGTTGCGTTAACACATCAAAACTGAACCTCTCGGTAAACCACTATGGAAAACCTACAGACAGCAGATGAGTCTCCCCCTGTGCTCCAAACTCCCTGCTGAATTGTAGGTGGGTAAGGTAACCGAGGGCTGCGAGTTACTGACGAGTACTGTACAGCACTGACCGGCTGTTACTGGGGGTCGTCTCCCCCAGCAGCGGCTTTTTGGCGCTTATTTGACTTCTGAAAGGTAACAAAGCTCTGTATCCATCAGGAAGAGGACTGATAGGTAACTGTTCTCAACACAAAGAGAATTAAGACACTAAACCTGGGCAGTCCAGCCACTGGGATTCAGGAATGGGTTATACTTAGCCATCACTGAAAGTTTAGAATGGCTGATGCAAGTGTTTGTTAATGTTGGCGACTCATGGCACAGTCCTTCATCCCACACAGGAACAACTCTGAGGTTTTTGTTGGGTTTTTTGTAGGCTTCCGCAGGGAGCAAACTTCTGTGTGCTTCTCTGTGTACATAAATAGATGTTTACAGTTATTTATGAGAATTATGTTGTGCTTTTTCATCTAGAAGTGTACGCTCTGGTCTGGACAGCAGGGAACGCTAAAAGCTAATTTACTTGGGCCCTTACATGCTGTAGCGATATGGTGGTAGTGTCCCAATGACTATCACACCTCTGCAGAAGACAGAAGCTGGACATGTTGATACGATGTTTGGGTATGTTTGGTATGTTACGCCTGAAAATCGGTTGCTCCAGAAAGTCCAGTAGAAGTTCAGTCCTGTACGAAAGCAGCGCTGTTCTGCCAGCTCTCCTCTCTCCTGGAGCGTATACCCGTACCAGAGTAGGAGCTCTGCCGTTATTGCAGTGGACTGTTTATGTTTCTTGTACTTACTGGAACATAAAAGATAGCAGGTTAATTGTGCGCAGGAGAATGTGTCAAACCAGAATTGTTTGAAAAGAAAGAGGAGATAGGAAAGGGATTCAATTCGAAAGCAATGTAGCTGGCCTTTCCCTCCCCACCCCGGGTCTGTTGGTAGGTTTGGCTACTGCCAAATGTAAAGTGTCAAAGCTCATCAAGTATGTTCCCCTGAGTAAAGATGCTTTCCTGGGGGAGAAGTCACTTTATTTCTGTTTCCACATCTGTTTTTTAGAGGTCATTGGTTTACTTTCAGCTTGGCTGACTGCATGTGCTGCCAGTTTTCCCAGGGCTCTGGGCCACATGCTTTGTGTGGATATGCATATACCAGGCTGGTATATTTGCACCTTTGACGCAATTGTCTCTAAATTGGAGCAGGGATCTCAGTCTTAGTTGGGTTTAAAGCCTTGCAGACTTCCCTGGCTCTGTCTTTAACCATTAGACAGGGAATAAATGAAGAGAGCTGTCTTTTGAAAGTAAAAATGCGGTTCTAGCCCTCTCAGACTTGGTTTGATTTTACACAGACATGAAAAGCTCAGACTTCCAAAGATTTTTGTTTTCATACTGTCCTTAAAGAGGAAAAAAGCCTAATGTTTTCTCTTCCCTCAGTATGGATATTTTCTCCATCTCCCACCGTACACTTATCTTCCCCCACCCCCATTTTGCTGGTGGTGGGTTTATTCCAGTTTTTTTCATTCATGGACGCTGCAGTCATAAAGCCAAACAGATTTTCCTTGATTCCTGATGCTTTCTTGTTATGCTGCTTAAACATTGTGCTACTGCAAAGGCGACAGCTGATTGCACATTTTCCACATCTGTAATTTTTATGCCAATTTCCTATATAAAAAAGCTGTCATCTAGACTTTATAAAGCTAAAATTTAAATGGAGGAGATGTTTAGATCTCAAAGTTTGATTGCTATAACGAATGTAGAACCCAATGCAGACACTTGGGAAGCTAGCAAAAATCGGCACACATGAAAGGAAACGTAAATAATTAGAACACAAAATGAAACATCCCTGATGCTTTTCAATTTTTTGTCTAGTTAGGGTGAGCTTGTCGTAACCACTCAGAAGGATTTAGATTTCTAATGCTGTGGGGTTGCTTGACAAATATTTGTACAACTTTTATATTTAATATGGTAATGTTTATATATAGTAACTGTTATATTTAGTTCAATGTTACATCAGCTATTGTAACAAACTCAGAGTGCAGGAGGTGAGTGATTAAAAGCTCAGGTATATGCTTTTCTTACTCAGGGAAGTTAAGCTGGAGGCAGTGTTAGTATTTCAAGTCAATGACCATTCCCAGCAGCGCGTTTGGGGAGCTGAGGACGCACCGAGTTGTGCTCTTCTGTCTCTTAGTACAGAGGCGCAGGTGTACTCTAAAGGAATTGGCAGGAAAGAAGCAAAATAAAAGAGCTTTTGCCTGTATTTAGATTTTTTTTTTCCCCAGCGGGCCATATCCAGCATGGTTTGGAAAAAACTTGAAATTTGAGGGAAACATCGTAGTATCAGCTGTACTTTTTGTACTGCTTTATAGTACATGATATAAAAACACGCAGGTCAGCACTCCCATGCCTCCCAGATCTTTTCCGAGCAATTTGTAATCACACGTACACAGCGTATCTGTAGGCAGAAACACATCTTTCTTACTGGAGCCTTCACGCTCCTTTTGAAAGGGTCTGTAGAAACGACGATTGTATCTTGCTTCCACTCTGATATTTCTTTTTTCCCTTGTGTATGAGCCTGTGAGATGAAATTCTGAATTACTAGAGATGAGTAAAACCACTGCACGCAGTGGACTGCTGATAGGGTTGTTGGTGGCTCTGAGGCACCGTAATGCAGCGCTGGTGCT
This sequence comes from Psophia crepitans, assembly GCA_013399095.1. Classification (NCBI taxonomy): domain Eukaryota; kingdom Metazoa; phylum Chordata; class Aves; order Gruiformes; family Psophiidae; genus Psophia; species Psophia crepitans. The sequence continues at coordinate 448,254 of VWZZ01014462.1, read as the reverse complement.
TTTGGTAGAAGAAGATATAAAGTATGTTTCTTTTTTGAGCTTAATATGTTCTTTATCTTTTGATGTCTAGTTATGATGGATGTTGAGCTAAGTAAAAAGTCGGAACTTCTAACAACTGTACCCAGCAGAGTGGTGAAGTTATCTATAAAATGGAATTCCTTGTTCTTCACCTTTCCATGCTACTCTTGTAAGTGGTGTTCTAGGAAGCTCTATGTATGAGGCATGTCTGAAACACTATGGAGACGTTGGCCTTTGCATGTGTGCACCACAGGTCAGGTCCTGTTCAGTTTGCTCTCACTCTTTTATCTTCATGCATGGAAAACCTGCTAAGGAGTATGCATGTTCTCTAACTTTGCATTTAAGTACACACTTTAGCTTCATTACTTTCATCGTTTGATTTAAATACCTGGACTTACTTAAAGATTCTAAATTACTTACCTTTTGGGTATATGGAAGCTTTACTGAAATTTCAAAGAACTGGAGTTTAAGATGATGGCACCAACTGGTGAAGCGATTTGTTGTTATTAAAGAGATGGTGTCCTATGGGAACACTAAATGTAACAAGGAACTGGTATCTTTTAGGTGACCTGGCAGCTTTGCCTGGTTGGCTGAGTTGCTGTGCCTGTAGGCAAAGGAAGATTATTTACGTTTTTAGATGACAGCCTACATCTCGAGCGTGAGCAGGCCAAAGGTGATGCAGGATTTTGTGCGCTGGGCAGTGATGTTGTCCAAGATACTCAGCAATTCATCAAACCCAGACATAAAGACACCTTGTAGTGACTCGCAGGCTTTGAGCATGGTGTGGTTTGGCTGCCTTTGTGCTGGATTTCATGTCTCCAGTTAATCTCTCCAGGTGTGCAAATACTAGCTGAAGTCAGCTGTGCTGCTGCCTGTTTTCCTGCCTGCAAGGGCTGTGGCACTTCATCTGGTGGCATTTCTGGTCAGTGGTCCTACCCACACCCTGTCCTTCACCGCGTGAGCCCCACAGGAACGCTGCTGCTGGCAGGCAGCCTGCTTTCACCTGCCAGTGCCCACCTTGGAGATCTCATTGCTTAATCCAGAGATGTCTGATCTTGTAGTGTTGTGGGGGTGAGGAGTTGCTGCAGAGGTTCACTTGGCATGTGATTACTTTCTGTCTGCAACCACGAAGAAGCTTGTTCCACTTCATACAGATTCACACAGATACGTAGGGGTTGGAAGGGATCTCTGGAGATCAGCTAGTCCAACCCCCTACAGCACGTTGCACAGGATGGCATCCAGACGGGTCTTGAATCTCTCCAGAGAAGGAGACTCCACACGCTCTCTGGGCAGCCTGTCCCAGGGCTCCCTCACCTTCTTCGTAAAGAAGTTTTTTCTCATCTGGAGATGGAACTTGCTGTGTACCAGCTTGTGCCCATTGACCCTTGTCCTGTCACTGGGCACCACTGAGAAGAGTCTGCCCCCTTCCTCTGGACACCCACTCTCCAGATGTTTATGAGTGTTGATGAGATCCCCTCTCAGGCTTCTTTTCTCCAGGCTGAACAGCCCCAGCGCTCTCAGCCTTTCCTCATACGGAACATGTTCAAGTCCTCTAATCACCCTGGTAGCCCTCCGCTGGACTCTCCAGTAGTTCCTCATCTTTCTTCAACTGGGGAGCCCAGAACTGAACACAATACTCCAGCTGTGGCCTCACCAGGGCAGAGCAGAGGGGGAGGAGAACCTCCCTCGACCTGCTTGTTGAATTGTAGGCTTTTACATCCTAGTATGTGTTGGCAGTGTGAAATAACAGGCTGCGTAGACACAATAATCCTGGGCAAGCTCAGTACCTCAAGTCCTTAAGGTACGTAGATCTGCGTAAATTGACTGCAAAGAAATCCCCAACCCCCAAATCCAGGGGCAGGATCTCACTTAGTTTAGGTGCTGTGAAAACAGCAATATTACCTTTGCGAAGCTTTAACTTAGGTGAACTTATATATAAGGAAAGCAATCCCCAGCATCCCGCTGCTGTAGTTCTGATCCGGCTTGGATCTGTGTGTTAACCAACAGCTCACCCGCTGCGAAACGATCGCCTTCTGTGTACCGGGCAGGGGAAGGTGTGCGCAAGCTGCCGCCTGTCAGTCTGCCTGCGTGCAGTGCCTTATCTCTGAGTTCTGTCCGCTGAATCCCGAGCAGAGTAGCCGCACGCGCTTTGCTGGAGCCAGCGGTCGCGATAGGATCACATTTCCCCAGACCCCGTCGCTGCAGTCAGTAGAGCAATTACAAGCGGATGTTTATGGAAGAGGAGCCGTGGCTCCCCGACAGTATTGGGAGGCAGCACGCAGGTTAACAGGGACTTGTAACGGCAGGAAAACCAGCACTTTGTTTTCTCGTACGTGAGTAGCAACGCTGATCAGTACAGGCACAATAAAATGGTAAGAACCTGATAAAATAACAGCGTACTTCTAAAACCTGAATTGTGATACACGTGTTACCTGGGAGCTCCTGCTACCTAAACTTCAGAGAACGCTCATTATAAATTTCAGGGAATAACTATTTTCTGGCACGCCTGAGGCTGCTGCTTACCACAGCTGCAGCGTGTCTGTAGGCAGTTTTAGGATTGGGAATGGACTAAAGGCCCTTTTCCAAAGCAAGGGAACAAGGTATGACTCGCTCAGCTTGGTTCCTATCAATTAAGTCAGCCTAAGGATTAACTATTAAGTTCATTTCCCTGTTCTGCTTAAAAGTTGTTGTGTAAACTCTTCCATAAGCCTGGCTAGAGGGCTCACGAGGCATCTTGCCCATGTCAAGACTATCTTAGAACTTAAAACTTTACCATTCAGTCTTTCCTTGAAACATGAAGGTTTTCTGCTGCATCTTAGGATACTGTAGCTTCATTCAACAAGTTATTACCTCAAGGAATTGAAGTCCATCACTCTCTACAACACTTTCAGCCTTTGAAATGCACCAAAGCCCCCTCTGTGGTGGTTTATTGTGCTGTGAAAAGTGATCGATTTTTGTAATGCGGTTATAGCGATTGTGATGTCTCCAGGCAGCTGTTGTAGTCACACATTTGAGAGTTTGCTTTTAAAACCAACAAACAAACAAAAAAAGCCCAAACCAAACAGATAAAACCCCAAAACAAACAGGCAAAACCTCCAAACAAACCATCCTGGCTGCCAAGACCTGGTACTCTCAATGTCTAGACTGTTCTGCCCATAAGGAGAGATTGATTTGCAGAGCTTCATCATGAACTGGACCGATGCTACAGCTATAGCCAGCCATCAGCTGCTTCTGGTCAAACCTGGGGCTGCCGCACTAATTTATTGTACTAAAAATGTAGACAATTTCCTCTGGATCTCATGCTGTTGGTTCTGATTGAAAGGTGGGGGGGCAGTGTTCATTGGTGTTTGGATTCCTTCATGCCCATCTGAAGCTTAGATTTACTGATGGAATTCTGTAGTTGCATGGATTTTGAAAATATTTGCATCCTGAATCCTCAAAAAAGCCTACATTTCTGAATGTCTTCTTAGAAAGTGTTTTCTCAGAGCATTTTGAAGTGGAAGTTTCCAAATGGATTTAAAAGTTTCCCAACCAAAGTTATTAAAAAAGCTGTCAGGTCTTGCTGTTTCCAAAACAAGCGTTGTCACTTACCCACTTCTCCCACGCTACGAATGTTCCTGGCTGGCTGAGAAGGCCCCAACTCGTCCTGAAAAGCAGTGAGAGATGAATGAATGTGCTTAATTCAACTGGCGCTTCTGTGTTGGCTTTCTGGGCCCCTTCTACCTGGCCATGGGGAGCAGCTTACAGGACTTCTTTTTAAGCATCCACCATTGATCTTTCCCTGTTAGTCTCTAATGAAAATGAAGGACAATTTCCTTGTGTTTCTCTGTGCTTTAGTGAGAGCCTCAAACTCTCAGAAGGGCACGTGAAGTGCTGAGGTAGTGCCAGGCCTGACCTGGGATGACAGCAGTTTTGGGATGTTTTGCATCGAGTTAACTAATGTTTGTGTTTGGAAGCTCTTGGTAGATGCTCTTCTGGCCGTCTGATCAGAAGAATAGAATAGAATAGAATAGAATAGAATAGAATAGAATAGAATAGAATAGAATAGAATAGAATAGAATAGAATCATTAAGGTTGGAAGAAACGAGGAAGCTTCTCCTTGCTGGGTGAATTTTGTCAGTTTATCTCTGGTAGTGGGAGGTTCAACTGTCATTCTTGTGGATAGCTTGAATACCAGCTGGAAACGGGCAAAATTAAACTGAATCACGCTCTTTTAGCTTCCTCAGAATATTTACTTACGATTTTCCTAGCAGCACTGCTATTTATTCCTGCTTGCATACAGTTTCTGTTTATCTGAGCAGAGGGAATTGAGCGTGAAATCTTTTCCAAAGCAAGACATTGCCCTCTCCTGGATGCTGCATGAATAATATGTTACCGGAAGGCTCCAGCGCCCACCGTGAAGTCAAAAGGCCGTGCGCCCCGCATCTCGAGAGCGTCAGCCTGAGTAAATCCAGCTCACTTACCTGAGATGAGCTTGGATGAAGCACAAAAGCTTAATGGAATATGAGAGAATATAACATTTTGGGTGACAAAATCCTTTCATTCAAAGTGTTGTCTTATCAAAACAAGGGGCTCGTCTGCTGATTCATCAAGGGGGTTATTTATAATGTAGCGGTGCTGCAAGTAACAGTGGGTTTAGCATAAAACAATCTGTTCATCTGCCTCTTTTCAGCAGATGCTTCGTGTAAGAGCATAGTCAACTTACAAAAAGTTTGATAAGATACTTTGGATTGTGAAACATATGTCCACCATAAATAACCTTCAGCTAATCAAACTGGCGTTTAAATCTTCGTATTCGGGTGTTTTGCTGAATATCTAGCTTTCTTTTTTAGGATGACCTTTAACTAGTGGACTAAAATATCTGAGGTAGTGTTAAGATCTATTTCTGCAGGGAAAAAAAAAAAGTTGCTTTACTTAATAGTAGTCTTAAAAGATGACAGAAATATTTCTCTGAAACATCTGTTCTGAAATCTGCCAGGTTCTTTAAATTCTGAATACCATGGGCTCGCCTGAATAGCCTTCGATAATCAGCTGAAACAACTGCTTTAATGGCGTCTTTTTATACCAAAAAAATCCCCAAACCAAAACACTTCAGCAGTCCCCTGGCTCTCTTGGGAAACTGCATCTATTTTATTAAATAGCTCTGGTACCAGTTACAGACATTTCTTCTGCTGTAATGTGATTTCATTAGTTTGCTCCAGTATGATTTGAAAATATCTGGCATTTTCATCCTTCCTGTTAAGGAGGGAAAACTCAGCACTTGTAAAAACCTCCAAAGGCGCTTTGGTACGTGAATTGGTTCTCTTAGAACAAAATCCTTCCACATCTGATCCTATTCAAAGCAGGAGGAAAAAGGAAGATGAGAGTCAAGTGGAAACAAACAAAAAGCCCTTCATAACCACATTTCTAATTTTGCAAACACAAAAATAAACACATTTCTTGTTTTCTACGGGAAGCAGGAAGCACTGAAAATATTGCGAGACAGTCTCCGTGCTGGGCATCTCTAAGCATATCAAAAAAACCCCCAAAACCAACCCAAAACGGGACTCCAACACCTTTTGCTTCAGTTTTACGCCTTGAGTGGGTCGGTATCTGGGTAGGAGAACATTCTGCTGCTGCGGCTGTTGACACTTGGTATATTTTTTTTCTTTTTCCCCACAGATTAGCAGGAAAAGATATGCCTCAGCTTTGGATCCAAGCAGTATTAAGTAATACAATAGGAAAGCTTTTATATGTATTTTATTTGTTGCAAATCTCTCTCCTTGCAACAGGCACCTGCAGGGACTGCACTTCTGAAAGGCAGGATTTTTGGAACTGGTCAGCCAGTTGCAGTATTCATCAGACTGAATTTCTCTCTATCTAGACAATTCATTCACCTCTTATTCTATGCTGTTGCACAGTATTCTTTCATTTATAGCACCTCTTTCTACAAATGAAATCCTAGGGTTCTCGTTAACCTTGTCTAACGAGGAGCACATTATGAATTTTCTGAGTTCATAGAATACCCCGAGCTGGCAGGGCCCCCCAGGCCCACCAGCCCAACCCCTGGCCCCACACAGGCCCAGCCCCATCACAGCAGATGGCTGAGAGCGTTGGCCAGACGCTGCTTGAACTCAGCCCAGCTTGGGGCGGTGACCACTGCCCTGGGGAGCCTGTGCCAGGGCCCCACCACCCTCTGGGGGAAGAACCTTCTCCTGATCCCCACCCTAACCCTCCCCTGGGGCAGCTCCAGGCCGTTCCCTGGGGTTCTGTCGCTGGGCCCCAGAGGGAGGAG
>VWZZ01014462.1:349761-441931 GCA_013399095.1 Psophia crepitans | reverse complement strand
GCCCAAACCTGCCCCCAGCACTGGAGGTGAGGCCGCCCCAGCGCAGGGCACAGTGGGACCATCCCGTCCCTGGCCTGGCTGGCAATGCCGGGCTTGGTGCCCCCCAGGACACGGTTGCCCTTCCTGGCAGCCTGGGCACACTGCTGGCTCGTGGTCAAAAAGCAGAGTTGAGCAAGTTATTGCCACTGAAACCTTGCGCTTCTGTCCTGTCTCCAGCCCGGTATGTTAAAACTATCTACTAAATTCAATCAATACTTAGGATGTAGATAGACAAGCATGTTAAGCAAATAATTTTTATTTAGAATCAATTTTTTAAACCGCATTAGTTGTTTTGTAACTTACAGGTGTTATTTTAATCTGGAAAGTGTTCCCAAACAAGTATTCCAGATTCCACTTTTTTTTTTTTTTGCTGTTTCGCAAGATGCTTTGTAACGTCGTGCAGGGAAATAGGGTGTCACTGTCAGGTCTGAGAGTCGGTCCTGGGCTGCGATATTTCAGTGTGAAAGCAGTGAAAGTACAAGCTCACGTCTAAGATTCACTTCTCATTCTTTTAGCTCCGTTTATAAATTCTGATTTCATTAATAGCTGTGTACCTTTCCTGCCTCCAAGAAGTTAGGACAGAGGTTGGCCCTAAAACGAGCATGGTGTAAATGGAGTCTGTTCCCATAATAAATCTTCTGTGCAGTAGCTGGGGGTCTGTGTGGTTGAAGAGTCATGAAGAATAATGAAAACTCTAAAGTTTTATTTCAAGTCACCTATCTGAAATCTTCGAAATGCACATCAACAGATGTGGCCTTGAGGGAGGCAAGCTATATACTTCTTATTGATAGGAAACGCTAAGCTCTATATTGTGAGTGTGGGTTCAGATGCGGCTGAAATCCTCGTAGTGTCTCTGGTGTATGTCTGGGCAAGAATTTTGTGCACCAACTTCCTAAGTAATGTTTCATCTCCAAAAGGCAACTTTCATTAGCTGGTGACTCAAGCTGCTATAAATATGCCAGAAATAAGGCAGACTAGTGCCATATTGTATCAGTGTCTGCATAACAAGGGCAAGTGAGAACTGAGTCATTTTAGTGACTCAGCTCGTGTTAGAGACCTGGTGTTACGCTCTACAGCATAAAATCTACTTATAATTGTGTTTTGGAAGACAACTTGTATGATGATCACTGCACTGATCAGAGAGGCAAAAGATGCTTGGCCTTGTATATAGTCGAGATCACGTCCAAGCTGATTTTTTTCTTCGATGTTGAGCAGCCACAATTTCATAGCCATCTGGCCTTCCTGGAGGCACCTAGCTTATTCCCTTCACCTGCTAAGGAAAAAATTAACATTGAAATTGATCTTCATGAGAGGTGAAACTTCTCCTTCGGTTGGCTCCTGCAGCGCCTGTAATGCCACGGTGTGTTGCCTGACGTACCCGAGCCAATTTACACGAAGGAGCCACCGACAGTTGTGGTTTTCCACCTAGGCGATTCACGTTGTTATAGCAACAAGGTAATTCGTATATTGATTGTGTACAAAGCTGAGCTGCTTCCCTTTGAATCGTTTTGCAGGTTTGTGCAGACCCGCTCACACGACAGGCGCTGAACGCACCGTCATCTCTGTGCTGTGGCCGGCCGGCCGTTGGCACCCTTGGCCCCGCGCAACAAAAGCGGGCTTCTGGATTTTTCACTTTATCAGCGCGGAGTGACCATAGCGCTTCAGGGAGTGCTAGGATTTATTTCTTTACATGCACTAACCTTCAGTTTAAATTAAAGACTGAAGGCTGAACCACCTACCTTAATTACATGTTATCCTTCTTTTTTTAGTTTTAAAAGCCTCTCTTGTAGCCTTGCCTCTAGCTAATTATACCTTCTAGAGAAGCTGTGCAGCTTAGTAACAAAGAGTTCCACTGTACATTGAGAAAGTAGAGATCAGCTCCGCTGACAGGGATGTGTACGTTGTATTCTTCTTACTACTGATGACTCGCTCTTGGCATTTAAGTTTCTTCGTTTGCCAAAAGCATTCTCATCTGAGCCAAAGTAGGTGGAACGCTCACCAGCTGTGTCGAGTTTGATACCTGCTGCCTTTATTTCTCTTTTCGCCTTTCTTCCCCAACTAACTAACAAGAGGGCAGGCTCTCCCAAAGCAGAATGGCTGGGCTTCACTGAAATGTTCAACTCGCCTTCTGGAGGAAAACTTGGGGTGACTTAGGGAGGAGAAATGGATGGACTGGGGGGGGGTGGTGGGTGTTGTGAGTTTAGTCCCAACCACAGAGAGACTGTTTCCATGATGGATGGTACTGAAGTGGGATGGCTAGAGCCATAAGGATTTGAGAAGCAAGGCATTGGACTATACACCAGACATTCAAGAAAGCTTTTCTTGCCTACAGCAGCAGCGTAGGCTTGGCTTTAAGCGTATAGGTGTAAATACTCAGCTGTTTGCTTAAAAAATAAAAAAACCCCACTCCTGTTCCCTATGTGTATTAAACTTCAAACTGGGCTGAGAAGTTTTAAGGTTTAAAGGCATTTATCATGCCTAAACTGACCCCATTAGCCTTCTGCACTGAACCTTTTTCTGTTTACTTTTTATTTTAAGTCTGTCTTGCAGTTCATGCGTACACCTCAGAGCAAGAGCATGTGGTGCTGATTTAAAGGGAAAAAAAATCCACCTCGTTCTTTGCCATTCTCTCTCAAGGCATGACCTTCACTCCGCTCACCCTCTGCTGTAACACACGAAACGACACTTTTGTAGGATTTCTCAAGCTTGCTGAGCTACCTCAGGAGCCTGCTGGGTTTGTTCTTTCCATGGATTTCTTTCAGCAGTCTTAGCAAGTGTTGATTTTGCCCTACATAAGCAATCCACATGTATCTTTGTAATCGTCTTCAAGGCCAAAAGATTGAGAGTGTCTTGCAGACATTAAAGTTCTTTTAGTTGAACATTCACGTACTGAACTGTATCAGTTCTCAGTTTGGGCCCATACGAAGGCAGAAGGATACGCTTCTCTGACAAGGCATGCAATATTGTATCCCACGGCTCCACGTTATTTCCACTTATAAATCCTAAATATGAGGAATTCTTTTCCCTCCCCCCCATTAATTTTTAGGCAGCATCAGACGTAAATGAAAAATACTGCTTAGCCATAGCTCTTTAGTAAGGCTGAGTGGTCAGATGTCTAGCCACTAGCTGCATAGTTCATTGTAAATACAAGATCATTGTCAGAAAACTAGTGTTCTGATATATTTGCAGTTCTAGATTTTATTTTTTTGGTTGCATTTTAAGTTAGCCTAAAATTAGTATATTTTATGGAGTACATGTTACAAGAAATGCAGTTTACCATTGAAATAAAATGGAAACCGATTAACTTTGTTTCCAGCAAGAAGATTATTCCGATTTATTTATACTGGAAACATCTTTGAATGGTTTTTTTTGACAAGAACAAAAATAGCCTCCACTGCTGAGGCTTGAAAAACCTGAATTAATAGGTATGCTTTTTTGAAATTCATCTAGCAAATGTAACAGCCTCCACAATTATGAAAACAGAACAGATTTACCTACTGTAACTTTGAGCACTGCCTCCAGCACCATCTGTCTTCCTTTTGACTAGTGAAGGTGGCATATTGCCCTCGTCCTCATCACCATTCTATGCCGCCAGAGAAGCAACGCGAACCTCCAAAGATGATTATGTCTGGAAGTTGCAACTTAATAATCTGCCTGGTAAAGTTCCTTACATCATTTTTATTAATAAGCCTTCAACGGTCCTGCTCCTGTAAGGACGTGGAGTTGAGCCTGCCATGAAAAACAGGTTTTTTCTTTTTTCTGTCTTCTTTTTTTTCTTTTTTTTTTTTTTTTTCACCANTTTTTTTTTTCGCCAGAAGGATAACTATATGGGGCAAGACAGCTGCTCTTGCTGTTTGCTGAAAGTGTTCTTTACCTCGTTTCTTACAAAAAAGCAATCTTGGTCTGTCTGTGTTGGGCTGCGCTGGAGTGTTAAAAGGCAAGGAGAAAGGAATCGGAAATTATCCAAGGAATAGCTTCTGTGCAAAGTCTAATTAACTACACTGCCCTTCAGCCTGCGGAGGAGCGACTGGTGGGATGGGGGACTGCAAAAGGTCTATAGGATTGAGAGGTTTAGAGAGAGTGAGTAAGAGTTGATCGTTCAACCTCTCCTGTAATCATAGCTACTGAGCAGAAAATGAAGGCTGATTAAGAAAATAGAAGTGGGGTTTTTTTTCCCCACAAAGTCAAATAAAACTTTGCAGTACTCTAGCACAGAACACAGTGGATATTGAGTTCATGCAGATCCTCAAGACACAGTCATGGAAGAAATACTTACCCGGGCTTATTAACCTCTGAGACACTCCTGTGGCTAGGGAATCACTGAACTGTAAGTTCTTGGAAACTGGGGAAGTGCCAGCATGTGATAGAGTCACAGAATTGTTCAAGTGACTCATTTAAGTGACCTTGGAGATCATCTGCTCCAACCTCAAGCTCAATGCGGGATCAACACTGATATCAGACCAGTTTGCTCAGAGTTTGCCCAGTCAGACTCTGAAAACCTTGAGACGGAGGTTTCATAGCTGCTCCGGGGCGCTGGTCGAGTGCTCAGTTATCGTCACAGGGGAAAAAAAGTTTCCCTTGTTTGGTGAGGACCTCCCCCATGTCAGTTTGACAGCTGTCTGGTTCTCCAGGTAGGTGCCTCAGGGAAGAGCTTGGCTCCCTCATCCTCAGTAACCTCCTTGCAGGTATGGGAAAGCTGGTGTTCGCTCCCCAGCTTCTCTTGCCTTTAGGCTAAACAAACCCAATTCTCTTTCTTTTTGTCCCCTTCCCTGTGCATCCGTTGGTGCTCTGTGGTAGGTGTGGTCCACGGGACAAAATAGGCCTTGCCCAGCGTGGTGGTGGTCCATCCACACTTGGGATCTCCCCAGGAATCGCTGCCTTATACCCCATGTCAGAAACAAAGTTTAAGAATTCTTGTATTTTTAATTATTTGGGGTTTTTTTTTCATTTTTAAAGCTTTTTTTTTAAACAATGTTAGATGGTGATGTTAAATGCAGTTATGATACATTGTGCCTGAATTTTCAAAGCGTCAGACTGAAATGTGTCTTGGTGGTGTGGTTACTGCTCAGGGTGCTCACTATCAACCCACAACGGCTGCACAAATATACAACAAATTTATTTCATAATGTGCTGTTCCATTTTCAGACGGTCGCATAGGAAAGAGACTAATTGTTTTAGACAAAGTTATGTTCAAGAGGCTTATGGTTAGAATTAATTATAATATTTCTGTGGTTTATATTCCCATAGAGTTGCGTATTATATATGAAGAAATGGATTTGAAAGTGTTCTTCTTTTGAATTTCAAGAAGAGCTGAAAAAAAAATCTTCAAAGTAATGTATTCTAATTGTGTTGTTATACCCTAAAAACTGTGGAAACAACTAAAATATACATTAATGGTGTGTAACAACTAAAATATACATTAATGGCGTGTATACTAAACTTAAATATGGTAAGAACTTTATATTTCTTCTCAGAAATCATTTAAAGCAGCATCATTAAAACCTTTTTTAAAATTTCTTTTATTTTCTTGTGGACAAACACGGATTGCGTGTCTCTGGCTACACTTCTGGTTCAGTGCCTACCTCTCTGAAAACATCGGCACAACTTAGACTTGTAAACGGGTAGAGGTCAGCCGGTGTGTCTGTGTGGTGGGGCTGATTTTGGCTGAAGGATTAAGGGCAGGGACTGCTTCAGCGTATTTCTTCTCATTCCTTTTTACTTTAAAGAACATATACTCTGTAAGCATCTATAGTCATAGCTCCCGGTGTCTTTGAAAACTGAAGACAGGTTGGAGCGGGTGGTTGTTGGGCTTTGCTTGGGTTATTTTTTTATTCTTACTGCAATGAGCATGGTTAACGTTAAAGATAAACCTGTTCTTTGGTTAGGCTCTGTGTGTGTCCGGTGCCCCGCTCTGTCAGACTGCTTTGAGAGCTGCATCTAAGTGTGAATTCATCTAGTCAGGGAGCACAGCTTAATTCCCAGGCTAAAATACCAGCGTCAACACCTTCAGTTAACATGTGTACCAGAGCTGGCTGAAACTCAGTCCTCAACAAATGAAACTCGTTGCAGAGAATGCCACCACATCCATCTAGAGCCGAACTAAAACTTCACTTTTGAAATATTAACCTGTTGCTGTAAAGACACCTCTTTTGAAATGTACTGAAATACAGAGGGGAAAACACGGCTTCGTTGATGTAACTTAGTTGGCTGATATTTTACCTATAATGAAAAAGAAAATAAAATTGGGGAGAAAACAGTAATTCTTTGACTATCTTCTATCCGGTCTAGCTAATTAGTAACTGCAAGGAGTGCAGCATCTTGTTTCTTGGTCTTCTATTACTTGTACCAGTCAAAACAAGTCAGTAGCTGCTATACGTGGAGGAGAACTGAAATGGGATAAACATACAGGATTTCTTCTGTATTAATCATTCGGAACTGAAGTATCAGAAATTCTGAATTTGTTTCAAACTGTTTCTGCATATAAAATAATAATAAAATGTTCCATGCCCTCGACGCTGTTCCTTCAAACTTTCAAAGCTGTTGCCCCCGGTAGAGCTGCTCAATATATCACATTTCAGCTTGAAATGCAGAAGTCTGCTGAAGCTGTCCTGTGAAAATGACCCGTTTCTGTGGATGGACACTTGCTTGGAGCTGTCTATCTGTTTGTGTTAGTCTGAAAGGTCATTTCAATTACTTAAATATCTGCCTTTTAATATTTATAACTGAAGAGAGCTGTGCAGATGAAAGTATGAATAAATAAGAGATGTAATAGATTGAGTGCTCTAGGTGGCCCTGCCTTGACGGGGGGGGTTGGACTAGATGATCTTTCGAGGTCCCTTCCAACCCTTGTGATTCTGTGAGTCTTTAAAAAAAGTGTGGAGGTTTTTAGGATTCTTCTAGTGGAGCTCAACTTCAATGACATCTATTCCCAAGGTCGTTAGTAGCCAATATAGCTGCTCGCAAACAGGCGTGCTGTGATGGTGGCTGGCTTCCAAAAGCCTCTCGGAGGAGAAGCTGGCCAGCTTCTCCTGCTCCGGCTGCCTGCGAGAGCAGCTGCTGCACCAGCCTGATGCCTCTGCTGCATTGGGGAACGCTGGCCAAGTCCACGATGTCTGCTGCCAGGAAAAAGAACTGGCAAATGGTACTCAAGGGGTTTTTTTGTGTCTACAAGTATGTATTCTGTAGTCCTTCTGAGTAAATGAATTTTCTGTGTGCAAACTTGAATACAGTTATCTTTTATAGATGCACAAGTATTTTATGTGTTAAGGCTTTGGCAGAAGGACCTTGAGAGGTTGGATACTCGACTTTTCACTGTTAATGCACCAAAGAAAATACTGTACTGTATTGACTATTAGCTCTAGTTATCTCCCCACTCCCGTTAGAAGTACTATATTAGTTCTCTGCCGTTCAAATTTTAGGCATGTATTAAACAGAGAAGCAAATGTTGAGTGGGAAGGAAAAGGAGGAAGTATGCTTGATGGGTGTTGCTGGGATGTGGGATCCCCTCTTGGGTGAAAGGCCTTTTGATTGATATTTCAAACCAGAGTACTGTGGGTTTATTATTCACGCCTCTGAACAGAGCATACTGTGAAGCATGTGATTTGGATTCCTGTGCTAATCTTGACTCATCTCAAACCACCTAGGCTTCAGGAGAATGCAGGGAACAATAACATACTCTGGGTATTGGTGCTTTTGGATATTTAGGGCAATATGTGAAGCCCTGACGTGAATATTTTAAACTTCCATTGTCTTAAAACTGTCATAGATTTCCTATCGTAAATTTGTTGCAATTCTGCAGATTCAGCTATGGAGCTGTATGCATTTGAAACATCTGACCCCCTTGCTTTTTCTGCAGACAGATGATGAGGAGAATATTATGGATGCTTTTTCAAGTTTTACTGCATTGCCTGTTGCCTTGGTTCTGTACACATGCCGTATATTGATTGGCAGGGCTGTTTGTCCCAAGAAATCCCATTTGGATAATGCATTGCTCTCCTCCTTTAAGTAATAACTTCAAGTGTAGGCTTGCTGTGAACTGCCCTCTTTCTCCATTTCTTCAGCATTGATCACTTCACTGAGTGAAGTTGATCAAATCATTGAGTTTATGGACTCTGTGTCACCAAACAGCAGCAAACTGGTGTTCGCTTTCATGTTCTCAAAACTACTGAATGTTCTCAAAAAAAAAAAGCCTTTGTTGACCTTCCTTTAAGCTGAAAATACACTTTAAAACTTAATACATAAAGTGCATGACTTCCAGATGTCAAGGATAAGGTGGCAGGTGATAGGACAAGAGGAAACGGCTTCAAATTGCTCCAGGGCAGTTTTAGGTTGGATATTAGAAAGAGTGGTCAGGCCTTGGAACAGGCTGCCCAGAGAGGTGGTGGAGTCACCGTCCCTGGAGGGGTTCATAAAGCGTCTAGCTGTGGCACGGCGGGACATGGTTTAGTAGACATGGTGGTGTTGGGTTGACAGTTGGAGTTGATGATCCTAGAGGTCTTTTCCAACCTTAAAGATTCTGTGATTCTGTAATGTGTCACTCCTGGCACAGGAACCCCGGTATCGGAGTTTGACACAGACAGCTTTATAGCATCGCCTTCACCCTTGATCCTACGCCAGGACAGAGCTTCTTGGCAGTTCCCACGGTTTTAACCACAGGCCGTTATCTTCTTGCATGATCTGTCAGGAGTAGGGCCGCGAGCTGCTGCAGCCCACCGACATGTAAATGCAGATGACTGGCAGGCAGGTTGACCATCGGTCTTCCTAACCCCCGAATTGGCTGACGTAACCTATGACTCGTGGGTATACAGGTAGATCAATGCAGCCAACTCGTCCTGTTCTTGACACTGGGGGTACTCCATACAGTCTTGTCCTGCTCGGTCACCTTGGCATGAGCTCTGTAGTAGTAGTCTGTAGTGTTAAAGCTGATTAAAAAAGGGAGGATAAAACAAAAAGCCAACCAACCTTATGGTACAGCTGTGTATGTTCTTGCTTTGCAAATTCCACCACCGTCATTTCCCAAACGCAGCCAGATTGCGATAGTTTTGCAGCCAGGTGCTCCCTGGCATTTCCAGGGAGTGGGACTACCAGAGCCGTCAACACCCGGGACTCGGGAACTCAGCTGCAATTTCTTTATTACCCCCTCACGTTCTCCTATAAGCTCATGACAGTAAATTATCTGCTCACTGTAACTGTGATACCTGCTTCAGTCAGCCATGCGTCCATGAAATACCCTACGAGATTTTTATTTATATTTACCCTGGGGGAAAAGGCGGCACTGGTGTCTTTCTTAACATATTGACATAGTTATTGACATCAGTTGTCTTCAATCTTGTCTGTTTAATTAATATAATTGATCCACTGAACATCTAGCTAATAATTCTGAGGCAAATATTCTAACTAGTCTTGTTACTAAAATTCAGTTTCAAGTCCCTTGTTGTGGAATCTGCCATGGGTCTAGCTGCCAAAATAATTAAATGACCGTTAATTTGCAATTTTTTCCTCCATCTAAAATACTTATTAAGCTGGGTTTTTATTAAAACAATTAAGGACAAAATATTTAAAATGCCTTTACAGGAAATTAATACTAAGAAATAATAATGAAATGCCAGCTTATTTTTAAGTAGAAAAGATGAAGCAAATGATGATAATGTCAGTGTGTTATATAAGATCCATTCAGTAGCAGCTGAAGTCGTCAGAGTTTAAAGCTGGGAATAAAATGCCTGATTAATATGAACAAAGGATGTAGGAAATACTTATGAACTTTTTAAATTTATTTGTAGCCCAGTTCAATGCTTTTCTGAGAAGATGCCCTGGATTAGTTAATTATTGGGTAAATGACTTGGTACTTCTACGTTAGGTCAGAAATATGAATTAAAGAATAAAAACATCAGCAGTATCTAGTGCATTGTGATACCCTGAGCTATGGACAGTCACTTCTTCCGTCTCTTCTCAGATGATGTGTTACATCACATCACCCATTAGTTTGCTAATGCTTGTAAAACTTCTTATGGTGACAGATATGTCCTTACTTAAAGACCAGAAGATCCGCAGGCATTAATTACATTCTGCTCATTAGTATTCATTCTGCTGCTGATACTTATTTGCTATTTATGTATCACCCCGCATAACGGGAGATGCAGGCGGCAGAATTTTTCCTGGCTTTTGCATTTTCAGCTTCATTGTCCAAAGGATGAAGGAATGAATCTGAACAAATATTTTGTACTTATGTAGTTAATACGGGAAGAAATATATGTCAAATTAAAACTAGCAATCAAAAACTTACCCCAGTCTCAGAGAAAAATAGCTGCTTACCAAATACCTATCCTGGTGTGCCTCATTAACAATGTGGTGTTTTATTAAAGAGGGCAGCAGCTGTGACCTGATATCAGGAGGCCCAGAAGAGTGACTCAGGCCAAAATACTGTACCTAGTCCTTGTCCGCAACTGTTTCTAGGCTGTGTTCCAGGTATTCCCGCTGCTGCTTAGGTTTGGTGCCTCTGAAATAGCTCAGCCTTGGATTTTTCCTATGCATTTTGATCTGTTGTTCAAACGTACTCAAGCCCGTAACTTTATATTTGAGGTCTCTACGTTTACGACAGTTAGGGTATTGTCCAGTCAGGCATGTCTTGAGGTAAATATTTCCACAGCTGTAGAAGACTGTTCCAAAAATATTGCAGGCTCTGAAATTTTCATCTTAATAATGAAATCAGAAATTTAATTTCAAGTAAAATCTGGAAGTTTGCAATTCTACAAAAATTGCTTGAGAACGCTTTGTTTCATTTATAAAGCAATAACTTTGGCTGGGACCCACAGCTGTGAAAAGACTGGGAATGTCTAGTACGTCTGTGAGTTGCTTCTCATCCTGAGAATTCTCACTTGTGGTAGTAATTCTGGTTATGGGCAATCAAGCAGAGTTTATGTCTGATACTTGGAAGAGAATCTGTTCTTGCTGAAAACTCAGACAAGCCCTCAGCTGATGTAGTGCTTCTTGCCATGTGTTTCAAGAATATATATATAACATTAAAAGATGGATGGAGAAAGCAGAAGAGAACTACTGACGTGTGGCTGAAGTTGTGGGATTATACGATCAGGTTTTAAAAAAATTTCACCGACCCCTTCTAATTCTTCTCAGTTCAAAACATATTTTCAGCACTGGAAACGATAGCCATCTATGATGTTTTCTAAATGCTGTTCTGGTCCTGTGGTCCAAAGGCTGTGGAGTAGCTTTGAGCTGTTCAAATAAATTTGCATATAAAATTGAATAAACCTAACATTAATCTCACAGTCTGTGTTCTGGGAGCAGTAAGTCTGTAGGTTGGTACAAAATGCTGCTTAATGGAATTTTAGTGGTTTAATTTTGCAGAATAATTTTTTTGCTAGTTTGTCACATAAATGCTTACTGTGGGGTAGTCTTTAGCTGTTAAAAATTATTACTCTAAACTTTTGATTTTTCTGCCAGAGTTGCTGGTAATTAGATGTCTAATGATGTTAAAAGATGTGTTAAACTTCAGATACCAAAACCAACCAACCAAAAAAACCACACCACAAAACCAGCAGTGCTGCTTAAATGTGTATCACTCGAAGGGC
Organism: Psophia crepitans; assembly: GCA_013399095.1. NCBI lineage: Eukaryota > Metazoa > Chordata > Aves > Gruiformes > Psophiidae > Psophia > Psophia crepitans. The sequence goes on along the minus strand of VWZZ01014462.1, from coordinate 430,307 downwards.
TGTGCTGAAGCGGTAGGTCCTGGTTGTGAATTTGTATTTCGTGGTGCGCATGGATATTTGAAAACAGTTCTCTGACTTCAGGATATCTCATATGAAGTCTAGGGGAGTTTGTGCCTCGTGTTCAGAGTATGTACATCTCTTATTTGGATATAAAAGCAATAGCTGGTAACAGATTTCTATACATCAGTTTCTTCATAGCAGATTTTGCCAATGCAGGTGGATTACGTGAAAACTTGGAAGCTGCTTTTCAAATTGATTTCATCTGTTGTCAGCAGCACCACAGTAACATTTCTATAGATTTCACTTCTAAAATAAAGTGCTCTAATGACAAATACGTGGGCAAAGAGTTATTTTAGTGGGGCAGGTAGTCAGTGAGGTTTTTTTTAAGCTTTTTGCAGTTTTTTGTACATCTTTTGCTTTGTAGTTCAAGCATCCTTTTGTTTTGTTTGACACGTGGATAGAAGCAGCGCAGATACTGTTAACTGCAGTCTTCTGAAATGTTTCTGGCTAATTAGTATTTTGCAGACCCTATTCCTTCTCTTGCTCTTTAGCAGATATCGTAGTATGCCACAGACAACCCTGAGCTGGAAATACCTGTACTAGGCTGTAGCTTATGGAATGAATAACGTTAAGCTGTTTTACCTCATTCAGGATTGTGCCTTGCCCCGGATAATTCAGGGGAGATAGTTACTGGAACAAGGCGTACACCCATCCTGATGGATAAAGCAACCCACCGACGGGCTCTGCTGAGCCTCTTGTAAAGTAAGCGCTTAAAGTGAGGACTTGGCTTTCATTTCTGCTTATTGTCTGCCTGCTGGCGTGCACTAGCGAGTGTGCGCAGGTGACAAAGCACACGTGAGCCTGTGGTCTGCACGGGGGCACATGCCCTTCACCCTGAAAACAGGGTTGCTGCCCACCCTGAGCTGCTATCCTCAGCAGGATATGAGGGTATGACCTTATGGTCAAGCATCATAAGAAAAAAACAAAACCAAACAACAAAAAACCCACCCCACCAGGTAAAGTTTTTGCTGTGTTTTGTGCAAAGAAAGTTCTACTCTGCCAGCTTTGTGTCTCAGGGGAGATGTTACTGGTTCATCTGGCTTTTCTCATGGTATGCTAGTTCTCTCGCACTTGATTGTATTTGCTACAGTGAAAGAAACAGAATCATATAACTGAAACTGAAATGTATCAAAGGAGCATATGTGTACAGGAAGAATCAGGTACTGAGCATATTCTTCACTTGCCTCTGCTGCTCTTTACAAGCGAAATCCTTGGAAAGGTAAGCAGGAAAAAAGTCTATGACAGATACGGTGTTTGTAATCTTTTCTGGGCATACAAAGTGCCTGGAGAACGTGGTGTTTTAATACCTAAAATACACCAGTTTGTTAACTGAGAGTTTGGGTTACTTTAAAGAGGTGATGATCTCTTTTCCAGAGTCGTGTGCAGCGCAAGGGCGTTTGAGTAGTTTGCACATCAAGGAACAGGGCAAAACTGGTGTAAAACAGAGGTTCCAGAAAGGGGCCAGAGAGTTGAGGGTATTGGGAGCTCCTTGCCATGTGTATGTGTGTCTGTTAGGACTGCCTTATTCGACTACGAGGAGTTTTATTATGGTGATTGATTTAATACAAAACATTTTGAGTGAAATTATGTGTTAGGACTGACTGAAGGCTTGCAAAGTTATTTTTTTGGGGGTAGATTTTTTTTTTGTAGGCTTCCTTTTAAAATAAGCTGTTTTGCATAGTGGGAGGAAGTATAAATAGTTGTTTAGCGCCTTGTTTTAGCAGTGTTCATAAGCATAACTTAAAAGGATGCAGTTTCTTGGCTTAGGGCTTACATTGCATAGCAGAAAACAAAGGATGCTTTTAATAGTAGTATCAGTGTACAAATAGAAAAAGAATTTATTGTGAGCGGTAATATACAGATTTTTCCACAGCTCTGTTCTGCTGCCAGTAATACTTGCAGGTTTTTTCGTCGTGAGAGCCAGTAAATGAATTCAGCAGCTACTGAACTGATGTTTAGCTGAGGCTTCATTTTGGTGAACAGCAAGGACTTTCCAGAAAAGCCGATCGCAGGAGAGAACCTGCTGAGATTTAGTGCATATTAATTTGAGAGGGAGGGAGAGAGGGCTGTTAGGGGCAAAAGGGAGCAGATGCAGTGAGATCCAGAAACAAATGTGACTTCTGTAAGAAATGGAGAGGCTTGGAGCAATAAAGTAAACTATTTATTGAAGTGGTCGCTATGTAGTGTGGGAGAGGCACACACCGGTGCAGGGGGGAAGAGGGGGCAGCTCGGGTTTGCTCTTTAACGTGGAGATTATTTTGGCTGTGTTGCATAAAATGCCTTTTACTTGCCTCTGAAGCAGAGCAGCAAACACTAGCAGGGAAAAGTATTAGATCAAATAACTGCTTCTGACTAGATTAAGGGTAAATGGAATGTAGATAAGACAAAATAGATAAATGTGTCGGCATCTGTATGTTAAGCTCAGAACATACAGAGATAAAATTAGTCTTGCAAGGGAAATTCAACACAAGCAAACATGTATCAACTGATCAGTAACAACCAAGCTGAAAATTAGAAGCCGCTTCATATTGAAGCTTTGGGGCATCTTCCTCAAATAAATAGTAGGGAAAAGAATTCAGAAACTTCAGAACAGAGCTACATACATTCATGACAAAGATTTCAAAATGTGATTGAAAATGAAAATACTGTAATCTGACCTGAGAAATTTTTGGCAGTCCTTCTACAATTGTTCATTTTTGCTTTGAGCTTTAGTATTTTATCGCTGACGAGTCAGCGGATGTTTCACGGAGGGGCAGCACATGCTGGCAGGAAACAAAAAGCAGCGTTTTATCCTTTCCTTGAGGATCTCTAACGTAGCTGGGGTTTTTCCACTGTTATTTTGAGAACACATTCTGTACAATAAAAGTACAAGCAGATAGTGAAATAAGCCATACATTTCTGTTCTTGTGGCGGGCCGGCCTCGCCCAGCGGCAGGGGCGCCGCCAGCCTCCTGAGGGGCCGAGCTGGGGCAGCTCCAGGGGCAGCCGGAACCGGCCATTTCCCGCCTGGGGCGGCCCCCGCTCCCCTCACACAGCACCCTGCTGTGGGACACAGAAAGGGCGGTGATGGCTGACCTTTTGCCCGCTTCCCTCCTCACCGACGGTAGGGACCCCTCGACCGCCGTGGCCAGCGTTGGGGTTCGGCTGCTGAGGCAGTTACGGTGCTTGGGAGCCGGGCGCCTGTCTCGTTCATGGTGTCCTCTGACATGTTTGGGTCCCTGCCTCAGCCACGCTCCTCCAGTGCTGAATGGGGGCACTGTGGGCTTGGTCTGTGCCTCAGATTTTCAGAAATAGTTGAGTCTTAGGTGGCAGAGTGGATATATGGGAATTTGTAGCTGGTTATGGATACTTTTCCTGTAAAAATAACCTTTGTGATCTCTCAGATTACCAGCACGGTTGTCAGCTTTGCCCCTCATCCCCATACGCAGGGTTACCTCTATTGTCAAGCCACTCGGTACTTTATTTTTTAAAGACATATAGAAAATACCACTTTTTCTTCTTAAGTTCGTAGTCACAAAGTTAAACAAAGTCTGTAGCACATGTCAGGACCAGGTAGGTTAAACTTTCTTTTCAGTACCAATGAAGTGGGAGTAGGGTAGGAGGAGATGAGCAGTTCGTATCTCGCAGGACCGGCTGGTGGGCAGCGCTGTTAACCCTTCCCAAGCGTGTGGTGGACTGCAGTGCTCGCTCCGGTGGTTAATAGTGGGAGAGCAGTTAGTTACGTACCAGTGCTGATGCTCGCATGGAGCAGAGTGATTTGCCAGGCAGATAAACTGTGATGGCTGAGCCTTCCTGCTGCCGGGGACTTCTGTCGCAGCCCCCCGTTTTAGTCTTTCTGAGGATGTTGATGCTTTAATGGAATAAGGGCACTGAACTTTGCCCAGGTCAGACCATGTATAGTCTGTAAGTATTATTCTGAGGCCATGGAAATATTTCTTGACAGTGACGTTTAGAGAATGTCCTGGATTTCCAAAAATTAGTCTTCAAGTGATAAACTCACTTTTTGGGCAGTGATAATAGGGCAAGTAGAAAAATGTCTCAAACTGTTTAATCCATTGAGATAGAATTTTTGGACAAAAATTGGAGGATCTTTGGAAGAGAGAGTCTTATATTAAATACCATTGTAAAGCAAACAAAGCCAGTCATGATAATAGCACGCAACACAGCTGATCTCACACTAGTGAGATCAAAATGAGGTTTCAAAGGCTTTGTTCTGATAGCTATCCTTTTCATATTTGGAGTACACTTGTTTGGTTATGTGTTTGAGTAGGCAGGTTGAGACCTCACAGGGGCAGGGGGAAGGATGTGTGCTTTATCCCATGGGACTTCACTTGTAACTTCAACCACAAGCCTGGTTTGCTCCGGTTTTCTAGAATGAATTAATAGCTAAGCTTCTAGAGACCAAGATGTTGTTAATAAACACGAGAATACAATAAATGGTAAAATGGCTTTGCCTAATAGTATATACCAAAGCATTCAAGGTAAATTCAGACCTTCATTTAAACCAGAGCAGCCAGCAAATTGCAGAGAGTGATTTTGGTTTGTAAATGCCATCGCGTGGTATGTACGTTGGAGTGATCCTGCAGAAAGTATCCTGTATGGTATTGTTTGCCATTGCTCAAGGTGACGTGTTTATTCCTTCCAGTAGTGGAATGAACAGAAACCTCAGCAGAGAAAAATGGCTTTTGGGGGGGTAGACTGGGTGTGCAGGTTATCGATGTCGGTAGGGCTCTGTAGAACTGAATACTTACAGTGTCATGCTGCCCCTGCTGAAGCCTATGGGAGTTCTTCCCAGTCATTTCAGGGGAAGCAGAGTCTTTGTGTTTAATATTTTTAGATTGCAAACTCCTTAGGATAATGATTTGGGCATCTTATGTCTAGGTCTTTTCACACAAAGGTGCTGAGTAACAGACTGTACAAGTATCTTGCTGGTGTTCCCAATTCTGTCCTACTTACTGTATTTTTCTTCTAAAGGAAAGCCTTTCTTCAAAGTTAAAAGCTAAGGCTAAATAGCCTGTGCAGTTACTAACTTCTCAGTTTGTATTGTTCAATCAACTGTAAAACATTTAAATTGTCTGCCGAGATACAAATGTGGCCAGATTTATCCTATGCTTACTCATCAGGCCAACTACCTATCGTTTCAGGGGAGAACTGAGGAAGGCAGTGATCAAAAGATATATTGGCTCAAACAGCAGTTTGAGCACATGCTTAACATAAACTATGCAAGCCCGTCTGTTACCTCAAGTGAGTAAGGGCTCAGACGAGTTTAGAGCCAGATAGTGGTTTTCTCAGTTGTCGTTGTATCTGGACACATCAAAACAAAAACTGGAACCAAAACGAAAACTTGTACCAAACACGAGAAAACGCTATGTACTATAAAAGCTTCGTGACTATTATCCTGTCTAAAACTAAAGTTTCAGTGGCATTCCTTACAAAATAAGGAGGAATAGCTGTTAAATTACTGGTACTGCAGACTGAGTTACTGCTTTTGGGTGCACTTGGTACTAGAAGTAGGAAACCTGAGCGAACCAGCAGTGGGCATCAGCTCTGAACCTGTGGGGCTACAGAATTCAACATGCATGCAGCAGCTGAGAGCTTTCCTGTAGCATTACTGTTGCTGGAATCCAGATAATGCATCTTTCTTCTGCAATTTGCTTTTGCTTATTGATTTGACTTTTCAGTCTGGTTTTTGTATCCCTCAATACTGGGCTTTTGAAAAAATAGCTTAAAGAGTCTAATAGATGAATTTACCAAAACAGGGCATTTCCTCCTTGATCTGGAGCTATAATCATCCAGAGAGCACCTTTCTGAATAGTTGTCTAACTCATTCTTCACTTTTCATTCAACCTGTGCACTGCACTGCAGAAACTGGATTTAAAACCAGAAGAATCGAACCACGCTGACAAGACTGTATATTCTCTGCCTCATAGGCCGGCGGTGATCAAGCTGCTTGACTTTATAATAGGTTGGAAAGCTGTTTTATGGGACTCTTTATGGAATGGTTTTATTTTCTTAGCAGGCATTTATCTGTGTGATGTATTGATGGCTATTAGAGGGTTTTGGCTGTGATATGCAGTTTCACAGTACGCAAGCACCTTTTAAAATTGTACTATTTCTTCAGTGCTTTGCATTTGGTATCTGCTAAAAATTGAGGCAGTGTTTGAATCATGAAAAAGCTGCTCTGGAACAAGGGAAGATACCTATAGACTGTCTTCTGTGCAATATAAAAACCACTTAAGTCTGTATTTCTCTAAGTTTGTGGGAAAGATATTTAACTTGCAAGGTTAGCAGATACCAAGCACTCGTGTTAATGTCTTGCAGTGTTGTCTATGTGTGTTTCAAGGTGGGGATGCTTCAACTCAGGCTTTCATTGTGAAATGTGGTAATTTTGGTAAGGTGCCTGATCCATGCCATGAGCCCATGTGAGCTGGAGTTACAGGATCAAGCTCACAGGGAAGGTTTTCTGAACAAAACTATTTAGGAAATGTGCTGCATTAGGGCAGATTCTGTGTAGTTCGCTCTTTTCCGCCTGCGTGGGGTGGTGCCACATAACGTGCATGTTTAGGTGTAGCTTTCGTAACATGAGTAGTGGTTAAGTACCTGTTGATGCAGCATCCAAACATTACAGGTGGATTATGTGGAGGAATGGGAATTTAGGGTCTTTTCTCTCCCCATTAGCTATGGTTTCCTATTGCACTGATATAGCACTAAACACGTGGTGATGTGACTCCAGGGCTGTGGCTACCATGATAATTCTACAAATCATCATCGATTTTACCTATGTCAGGATGGAAGGTTAAGATTAATTGGTAAACCTAAGTGCATGTTTGCTAGATAAAATTCTATTGGTTTCCAGCGTAGCAGGAATTTGCATGGCAGATAAGTGGGGGTGAACGGGAGGTTGTCAAGTTAACTGTTCAACTTCAGGCAGATGACTGACCAAAAGAGTCATTAGGGTATTTTTACACAGAAGATATTTGTTTGCAAATAACTTTGGACCAAAAATCATAACTCCTTCTTTACCATTTTGGTTTTTTTGCAAAGTTACATTATTTAGCAGCATTTTGGACAGTTCACGCTTCTATTTAGCCTGGGGAACTTCATAGGTAATGCTGTGATAAGTAGCATTTGGCTGACCACCTGCTGTCTCTTATTCTGGAAATATTACAACTGGCCATGAAACAGCTATGAACTGGTCACTTGACCATGGCAAATGAGCTGCCCTCATCAGCGTGTTCTGGTATATATTTAACTTAATAATGTGAGCAGATGGTCATTATACTGATTCATGAAGCAAGGGAGGAAGCTTGGCTGTCTGATAACGTAAAGCCTGAGTGCTGAGCATTGGAGTGGGGGAAGAGGGAGGAAAAAAGGAAAATTCTGTGGTGTGATTTTTTGTTTGTTGGGGTTTTTGGGGGGGTTTTTTTTGTAGTTTTTTACAAAGTACCGCTGTGAACAGAAATCAAATAAAAGAGAGTTCAGATGTCTCACTGAGCCAGTATGTACGGTAATTTCCTTGGAGTTAGAGACTGTTCGTGCACAAGAATGATGATGGTGAAATATTTGTACCACTGATTTTGCTGAAAAGGGGGGCAAGGGGAGATGGGAGGGCAGTGGTTTGGAGAGCTGTGAAACTTCTCACTCTGCTATTGCTACTAGTGATGACAAGTCTTTTGAGAAAACTTTGAAGGGAAAAGATAATACTTAAGTAATAGTTTTTCAGTCTTTTTTTTTTTTTTGCAAAGAACAACTTTTTTTAGTTGTCTCCCCATTTAATAGGGTATAACTGGAGATTTGAACAGGCAACTGATGCTATAAAATATTCAGCAACTATCCTTGTTAGCTAAACTGGGAAGTTCACGAATTCCCAACCTGGATCAGCTCAAAGGAACAGCTTGATTTGGTTATTCATTTTGTAATTTTCATGTGAGAAATACTCTATACAGAAGAACATTCTCTTGAGCAAGAGCTTAATCTCACACGTTGGTTCCTGTTTCTCCTAGCTGCTGATTAGCTTTGCTGTCTTATCAGTTTATGTCATAGTATGTGACTATAAATTGACTTTGCAGTGAAGAGGGAATACGGTTCGTCTTCACAGATGCTGCTGTTACCATGGAGATAAAAGGACCAATGGCCTTTTCTTGGTTTGGACTGTACTACAGTGTTCGCACAGAGATGGTGCATTCGAAAATGCAACATTTGGTGCTTTTATATTTCAGTCTAAATATCAAATGAGAAAGCGTGCTGTTTTTTCTTGGTGATGAAGTTTAATAATAAATGCAGATCTGGGACTTTTTCTGGAAGCAGAAAGCAAGCCCACCAGGGATGTGAAAACAGTGTGACTGGTTTATGCTTGCTGAACCTCCTCTCTGGGAAAAACCTTTTGGCTTTGCAAAATACAACCCTGTAGAGCCTTTGGGTTTATGTGATGCAGTGCTTGATGCTGGTTACATCACCAGCTTACTTATCTGTGATGTTCCACCGTGGCTGATCCTGAATGAGCGTGCAAAAGCTGTGAATGTGATTTTATTTTTTTTTTCCTTAAGAAAGAGTTTTTCTACCTCAGATTGCCTGAAAGAAAATATAAATACCAAAACCACAACACATTCAAGGATGGCTTGCAGAAGGTGTTATTTGTGAGTACCTTTTTCTTCTTCATCTGTCATCACGTCTCTGATATCTGTGTTGAGGATTCCAGAAGTGGGAGTAGTGATCAGTTTATTGTTTGGTAGGTTTCTTTCCACGAACCATTTTTAGGGTGTTACCTTTTCGGCAGATGAGTGATCTGTATATCTGAAATGCACAGCTGATGATTGTGCTTATGCATATGGCTATTTAAAAATTTAACCTAGTAAAGTGAATAAGCCTATGTTTAGCAGTGAAAAAACAAACAACAAAACAACAAACCTAAATAAAACCTCCAGTTTGCATACAAGAAGTAATGCAGGCTGCTAGGAATTCTGTCTGTGATGAGTCAAGAATCTCTTCCATTTTGTTTCAATGCTTGGTCATATGAAAGTGTAATCTGTCTTTTAAATACATAAATATTAATACAAGGATATAGACTACAATCTATTATAAGCAATAGATATCAATACGGCAAAATGTTGCTGTGGTTTTGTTGTTGTATATATGCTTGTTCAAAACCTGAGGATAAGATGCATTAATTGCTTATTATTTACTTGAACAGTTTCTCAGACATTATAGTCAGCACAGCTGGAGTTTAATATTAATTTCATTCGTTTAATGCAGTGCAGCAGCGCTTCGTGAGTTGTCACATTTGGCACAAGAGCTCAGTGCTTATCCACTTGTAGCCAGGGGAAGGATGATGCTAAACTTTGCATACTGTTTGTGGCGTCAGCACCAGGTTGTATGTGGAAACCACACTGGGTGGTTTTATTCAGCTGAATTCCAGTGATTCCACATGACCCTTACTATAAGCGCTCTCTCACACCGTACTGCAATTTTGTTCCACTTCAGGAAAAATCAGGACAAAATAGACACGAGTGCGCAGTTAAGTTGTCCCCTGCCACCCGCCCTAGCTGCCGTCAGTGGTTCACATCTAATCCAGTGTTTTGACATGGCTGTACCTGCTGTTTGCGTTTCTGAACTCTGGTTAAAGATCCTCTCCCTTTAGGGTTAAATGTAGGTCTGCCAGAGGATCATATGGTAAGCAGATGCCGTTGTCATCTGTAGTCTTGCAGTTAGTTTAGTAGTGCCTATGAGGGTCCGCATTTGAGTAAATCTGCTGCATGTTCAGTAGCACTGTCCACACACAGGCATAGTAAGTTCGGCCATTCAAGAATAAACTACACAAAATGCGTACCGAAAGAGGACTGAAACCTGTCCTTAAGTTTTCTTTAGCCTTTTGTTTTACTGTGATGGTATGAATGGTTAAGTTGAAATGTTTCGAAATAAAAATGAATTTGGAACTGTACATAACAAGTTGAAATAAGAAAAGTGGACTTGGAAAACAGGTTGTAGCCTTCCAGGTATATGTGGCTCAGCTTTAGATATAATGCCCTATGTTTATACAAGGGACAGGTAGTAATGTTTGTGTTGGACTCCATTTTAATTTGAGTTCTGGGATTTGGGGATTTTGGAACTCTCAGCAGGGGACAGAATTTCTTACAGTCCTTATTGTGTGGTGTTAAAAGAATATTTAATCTCTGTAGGTTACTTTCTTTAACAGTGGTGGTGATGCAGTCTTATTTATAGAACACTCTTGTACAGTGCTTTCCTCTATTACTGCTTACATGTTTGATATCTTTTACCTACCTCAGCACATGGCTTTAGAAAACAACTTACAAACTATGACTTCTATAATTCCGTGGTTTAACTCCTGTTTAAGGAAGTTGATGCTGATAGTTGAGAAGAAGGAAAATGTAAGCCTGGGGACTATTTTACAACTAAGTCTCTAGAACATATATGTACAAAATCTTCATGTTCTTGAAAGTTCATCTGTTCTACATACTGAAGATGTATGCTAAACAGTTAAATACACCAGCGTTTTAATGCATGAGTAAGTTTTGCCATGAAAACGTAAGTACTATAAATCTGTCAACTTTCTAAGAATACGTAGGCTAAGGACTTTTGGCTTTTAAAAATAAAATCTCTCACACCTTGAAAATAAAAGGTGAAAAGCTAGATTGTTGCTGTTCTCAAAAAAGCTAAACTAGGATTAGCAAAAGCATTTTTTGCGATGCTGCGCTGAATGGAACATAGTCATTGTATGATTGTTTTAAGTAATAGGATTTGCCTTGCTGTAAATCTCTCACGCGGTCTGTATAATTTCATTCTTTGTACATTACTGTTTTTCCTCTTTTGTGAGCTTCAAAACCAGTATGTGTAGATGTCGCCATTTAGATTTGAGGTTACTGTGACTATTGCTTTGTGAAATTCAGATGTGACTGTATTTTGTAATGTGAGTTGTAGTTTCTTGAGAAATTCTAAAACCTAATTTAATCATGTAGGAAATACAGAAAAGATGCAGTGAATCTATCCATTTTCTGATGTAATCTTAAAAGATTTTTTTCCTTCTATCATACACAGCTTCGTGTCTCTCTGCGCCTCTTTATTTCTGGTTTTGAACAGCGTGAGGTTTTAGCTGTAGATTTTGAAAGTGATCCGTAAACACAGACGCATTTTATGTGCACTGTGAATTATTGTACGTCACCCTGCAGAAGAGATGGTTTGGCAGTAAGACTTACATCAAAAAGGAAGTAAATGTTCCTAATTGTAAGTGCCTACAGATTGGCAATCTTAATTAAATTCACCCTAGTTACAGCTAACCCAGTATTGGAGACTGCCTACAAACTCTGTGTTGGCTGGGACGCAGAAGAATCACCTCTTGCCTATTTATGTAGGCTAGTACTTCATTTTCATGAAACCAAGAATGTTGATCATAATTATTGTTAAAATAATTATCTATAATGTTAATAAGTGTTATGTTCAAGGATGGGAAAAAAATAACTGATGTTTCTTGTTTAGTGTGCTGTGATGGTACTGGTTTTCTTCTCCCAAGAGATGATAATTATTTTAAGGCCCTTCTGATGGAGAAGAGGACAGTGAAAGCGTACCTAATCATTCTTTTGAAAAATCCAGCTGGGGACGCTTGAGTTGGAAATACATAAAGGGGAGTATTACGCAAAACAAGAACCTATCAGTTTGCATTTCTGCTGAAACGTATACAAATGCTGAAATGTAATCATTTTGATGACAAATTTTCTATATTCTTGAGCAAAAGTCAGTGGTCTGTACTCTAGCCTACGTGTGCTGGTCTCTTTGAACTGCAGATGGTATTGAACATCCTTGATATCTAGTGAAACTGTGCCTAATTTTTATTAAGAAAAAATCCTATCCTATAATGCTTTTAAGTAGGTTATATGACTACTGTGTGGGAGGGGGGACAGGGAGGGAAGGAAGGGGAAGCCATTGTAGCGGGTCTCGGACATACGGTTGTGCTACGTTATGATATCTGGGCAGTTTTCTTGACCCTCGGACTACGGCGCAAGGTAATAACACAGATGTTTGCTTGCCATGAGTTGTCTTGTGACCTTCCTGCGATGTGGAGTCCGAGGAGCTGTGTACAGAAAGCCATCTTGTTGAAAGGAAATGATAGGAATAAAGTAGTGGTTGTAGTCTTCCATACAGGGTGATGATCCCTGCCAAGTACTGTGAACTGTAAGGTTATTACATATGCAGCCATAAAAGCAATAACAGCATTTAATTTTGTATAGTTGCCATGTAAATAAGTATGTAGGGGAAGGACTGTAATCAGTAAGAACACTGTGTAAAAACATGGTATTTGCTGTATGCCACCCCAGCCTCTCCTTGCCACACTTGGCTACGGGCTGCTGGACATAGTGGGATGAATCAAATAAAAAGAAAGTTTTTTCAGTGCTTCTTCAAAGGCCAGAACCATACTGTCCTGTGTATTTCGGGTCCTGAAAGCACTATACTGCTGTCAGAACAGTAGGAACTTGTCCTTGGAAGTGTGAATGGATCATCTGCTAAATCACCTTTTAGTGTCCACGGACACCTACAATCAGACTTTGGACAATGAGGAGACTGGGAGCTGCCATATAAAGCCAGCGGCTGTTTCCTCTGCTGGGGGGAGCTGCCAAAAGCAACCTGTCTTGTGGCCGCAGCCAGCGTGTTGATTCTGAAAACCTTTCTAGCATGTTAATAGACATGCTAATAAGCAAACCTTTCACTGGAGTTGATATGACTTTTATTGTTTGTGACCTATTTGGAGATAGGTTTGATTATATTTCAAATTTTGTTTCTCATTACAGAAGTGCTTAGATTTATTAAACGAGAAAGGACAGATGAACTACAGTCTTTTCTAATCACAGCTGCAGCCATTACTCTGGAATGACGTGAGAGAGAAAATTTTCAACTTGTAAAATAATGTTATTCTTCGTCAGGATAAAATAACGAGAAATGGAAGTATTCCTTTTGTTAGCTTGTAGGCATGAATCCAATCAAACAAATAGTTCTTGGCTACCTCAGAAGACATTGAAGTGAATGGACTTATATAGGGGATGGACTTGTCTACCACTTCTGCCATTTACAATCTAATTTCAGGAAGGATATGTGTTAACCAGCTATGCAGAGTGCCTGAGGCAGTATAGGAGGCTGTGCTGGTATAAATTTTTCCCAGTGCTTGCACATACTCCTTGGAACACAGCACCTCATGGAAAAATGTACCAGAAGAAAAGGAAGAATACTGGCAGATGGAGGTGAACAGATTGTTATTTCATACCAAGAGGAGGAATAGTGTATGCAGTAATAGAGCTGTAGAAAAATGCAGCAGTTAAGATGAACAAACTCCTGTCATCAGCCACATCATTAGCTTTATAAAAAGACATTACTTCCAGCTGTCTTCCAATACACTTTTACTAAGTATCCGTGAGACAGCAGTCTCCAGTCTCTTCTGTTTGAAAGCTGATAATCTTGTTAGGAAGAAGTTCTAACACAGTGATGATTTAATAATGCTGTTAACCTACTCACAGGTTTACACATGCTTAAAATTAAACAGTAGCAAAATAAAAAAGGGTTGGATATCATATCCTCTACTGAATACCGTGTGCTATTCGGAGTTAGGAGAACGAGCTTTCTCCAGGCTCTCCAGATTTCGCAGGATGGATGTGGTGCTTGCTACAGCAGCACTGCCCTGTTGCCAGGAGCAGGAGGAAGGTTACCAGCCTCCTGAGAGGACATTTTGAAAACAGTAAGAGCATAGCCTGTTAAAGCAAAAGTAATTCCAAGTTAATAGCCTGGTATTCTGTTCTCCCAGGTTGTTTTAAAACCAATACTGAGAAAATCGTCTACTGAGTTTGGGAGGCTTGTTGGTGATTGTAAGAGAAAAGGGGAAAAAAATAGAGTTGTAGCTGTGTGATGATCAGTAATCTTGTTTTTATTTGTACATCTAAGCAAGACTCTAGTACTGAAAGAATAAGAAGAATGGGCATTTCTGTTTGCTTATGGATATGAAAATGTTTTTAAAATAAGTGGTTTCTAATGGCAGACACAATGGAATTGATACAGAAGTGAGAGAAACAGTTAAAACCGTGTAGCCGTGGCACTCCGGGACATGATCTAGCAGGCATGGTGGTGTTAGGTTGACAGTTGGACTTGATGATCTCTGAGGTTCTTTCCAACTTTCGAGATTCTATAATTCTTTGAAACCTCCTTTGGGTCTGCATACTTATTTGTAGCTGGATTTTTCTCGTTGCGGTGGTATCATGAGGGAGATGTGATTTCAAGGTTTTGCTTCAGATTTGGTTCTGGTTTTGCTGGTTGACTAGTCTATTCTCCAAAGAAATGTCTTTAAATATAGACAGGTAACCACTTGTCAGTGAGCACTGGGGGAGAGCTGGAAGAAACACGGCCTGGAAGCAGGAAATTGCAAGGCTTCCATGTCCACTGGGATGTTGCAGTAACGTTTCAGAAACTACAATTACTGGAAGAAGCATTCATCAATTTAGCCAGATTAGAAACTAAACTTAATAGGGCCAAGTAACTGTGATACTGTGAACAGGGGAAGTGGTTACTTTTCCTCCAGACCATTTAAGTATATTTCTTCTGATGTCTTTAGGTGGTACAGCTTAGCAAATCAATTCTGGTTTGAATGCAAACTTGTGTTGAAAGCTGATTAAAAAAATCTAGCTGTATAGGTTGGGGTTTTTTTTAAAAAAAAAGGCATTTGAATCATGAACATTTTTCTGTTCCAGAGGAGTAAATGAATGGAAGTACTGTCTTAGCAGGTGACTGAAAGCACAAAACACCACATATGGATCTTAAATAGCACCAGCAGAAGGTGGATTTGCTTTGAGTAAAATGAGTATGCTATGACAGAAGTTGTAAAGCCTGAGCCTCATCTTTTGTCAGGCTGATCAGGCATAAGTTGGTGGGATCTAGGGGAACCAAAACACTGGGTCAGGAAATCCTGAATTTTAAAATGTGTTTGCTTCTGTAACCTGTCGGACAAAGCCTGTCTTTGAACACCCAAAGAAATGGTTGCAATCTAACCTTATGTATTGAACGAACATCTTTGTCATCTGAGAGTTCTTGCTGGAGCACAGCAATGCTGTGGGGTAACTTAATTACAAACCTGCAGTTGAACATTGTTGTCTGTTTTATCTACTCCACACTTGCACCTGTGACACACAGAGCGCTGGTGTAGTTACTCCTTGACAAACCTTTGACACTTCTTATTTGCTACCAAGGTGACTGGACTTTTGCATTTCTACTGCACCTTCAAAAAGAAACTCAAAGCAGTCGAGCTCCTAACCATTCTTGTGCGGTAGGTGAGTATTAAGCTTAACTGCAGATGAGCAAACTGAGATTATAAGGAGAACTTTCTTCTTTGTTGTTTAGATTTTTTTTTGAACCAGGGAAAGTCAGAGTAGGACAGGTTTCTGCAGCCTTGTGGGAAGGTTCTTTTTGGAATAGCCAGGAGCAAGCTCTGTTCAAAATGCTTTGAGCAGAACTGAATCCAGACAGATTCTTTCGTGTGTTTACTGGTTTATTCTCTGAAGAAGGAGGTACTACTGATGAGAACAGAGAGATTTGTGTGGGGAAAAAAAGGGTCGTGGGAAGCGAATCTGTGACACCTTCACACTAATTTCCTCCTTTTGCTTCTTCTGAAAAAAAGTAGGTATTCACAAAGCAAGAAGCAGCGATTTCATCAGTGTGATCTGTTTCCATACCCAATGTGAGACTATTGTGCAGTGCACACTTATAATGTACTACCCTGGTTCTGTGGATTCTGTGGAGCAACTCGGGTGAATATCGTATGCTTTTCTTGTCAGAAAATACAGCTTTTGCGTCTTCTAACTGCTTTTATCGTGGTCCATCAGTGTTTTGAGTTAACATTGTCCATCTTCCTTTAGAATTGTTCTGGTCATCTTTCCAGGTAGTTTGAAGGTGAATTAGTAATTGTGCGCTACAAGGCGTTAGCAGGGTACGTCCCATGATGGCAGTCTGCCTCGTGACCGAATTGTGTTGCGCTTCTGTTTTCAAAAGCTCAAGTACTTTACAGAGTTACCATCAGTTCCTATCTTTAAACAGAAAATCCAACTCATCTTGGCTGTGCAGTTGCTGACACACTGTTGGCAACACAAATCAGAACAGGCTGACCTTGTTTTTCTTAAAAAAGGCTTAGTAACTGACTTCTTTCTGAACAAAGACTGACTTTTTTTGCTCAAGCACTCTGCTTGATCTTAGAAGCAAGTGACCTCACAGGATTCGCTTTAAGCCTCAGGGATGCAGAAGAATCAAAATCAGTCATCTTGAAACATTGTCAAGATGCCAAGCAAAAGATGAGCGGGTGAAAAAAGGTGTATGTCTGTACACATACACACAGGCTATTTGATAGTTGGTTTGGAAGCTTTCAAGTTAAATGAGGATTTTTCAGTTTAATGGCTCCTTCTTCCACGTGTGCACATGGTAAGAGCTAGGAAATACTGATTAATTTTTTTTATGATTTCCTAGAAAAATGCTGTGTCTTAAGAAATTTGATTAGGTAGTTTTATCATGGAGGACTTACTGTGCTAAACCTTGTTTAATGTTTCCTGGCACAAACATGAAAAATGCTCAGAAGTGGACTATATGTTGGTTAAAGATTTTTTAGGCTTTACTTCAGATGCAGTGCCTCATCTTGTTTGGCAACTCTCCTGTGTTTTTAATGAAATGATGCTGATGTGGGGTGCAGAATATCTTTTTGTGTTGTAAAGCTTTTTTTATTTTCTCATGCTTTGAACAAATGACAGCAATTGAATTAGTATTGCACACTTCAGAATATTCTTTAAAACTTGTGTGAAACTTAGATTCATTCAAATTTGTAAGTGACATTGCAATATGTTTAGAATTGGTGGGCCTGAAGAAAGCTTATGCCCATATTCATCGCATTATTCCTCCTCATGTTTAAGTGCTGTGTTGGTAATTCCATTAACAAAGAAACAGCTTGACTGGTGCAGAGTAACGTGCAAGTATGAAGCTTCATTTCCGTAGGACTTCTAACCCTCAATGCTTAGCTTTTGCCTCTGTTCGGCATGGCAAGGCAAAACCAAAGTCTTAAATTGGCATTTGATCTTAATCTTGCAACAAAACTTTGGTTCTTCATTGCAACAGTTCATCACTGTCATTCTCGATGTGTGTATTTAAACCATGGGACTATTTCCCTCTTCATTTCCTGGGATCCAGAATTGACAGCTGTACATCAAATTTAATGAGTTTCAAATATACCTATTAGCACCTGCTTTTCCCTAAAAAGCCCCTTTCTAAACACTTGGTGTTTTGACTTTGTGTTTTTCCTTGTGTCGTAGGTCTTTAAATACTCTGCACCAGTTTTGCTGTCCAGCTCCATTGTACCATACCCAGCTAGCTGTCCCTGCCACACACTCAGAGTACAGGTAAGAGTAGATATGGTCCACCCACTTTTTATTTCTGAAGAGAGATCTAATGTTACGATTTGACATAAGAAAAGGAACAGTAGTTTAAGTTTTAAAAGAAAAAAGACTATTGGAAAAACATATCATAGGACAGTTCACTTCTCTCAGGCACTCCTCAACCATGCAGTAAAACGAGTTTCATGTGCTTTAAGAGGCACATCCCCCAGACTCTTTGAAAGGTAGGAAGAAGCTAGTTGTAGGTTTAGTTCTCACATAACAAACATATTTTACTGTTTATGTAATTTACGTAGGAGATTGTTGTTGTTCTGCACAACACTTTCTAACCCCTGCATATTTCAAGGTAGTACGGGAGGTAAGCCAGGTATTGTGGCATTCTCAAGGTTAAAGGCTCAGCACTGCCTTTTAATTTGTATGGAAGTAAGGGGGTTTTAAACAGATGCAGGCCCTTGATGCTGAGCAGAGTCTGCCCTGAATATGTAAAAAATATTTGTTTTCCAGCTAACAGTGCTTCATGTAACATAGATGTCTTTACTGTGTGTTTTACAAGCTCTCTTTGATCAAATATGGAGAGCAGTAATTACGCATCTTGATAGAATTCCTTGTCAGTGCGAGTGTTTAACAGTCATCTTCTAGAAGCATCAAAGGACAGCTGATCTAAGTAATTAGAAATCTGAAAACTTATCAAGAAATTGTGCATGCCATGAAAAAATTGTTTAATTTTTATTTTTACTATTAGTGATTAACTTAGTGATAATTGCCAGCTCATGAATAATATTAATATCAAAATATTGAAAGTCTGGTGCTGAAAACTCAAATTGCTTTGCACTGGTAATAAGGAAAGACAAAAACAAACAATGAATCCTAAATCTGTAAATGCATAAACATATTTCTGATTTGAATTTTTCACCTCTTAGTTATCTCTAACCATGCATGTTTGAATTCATTCTGTTGGTTTACATTGCAGCATCTGTTTGTATGTGTGGGTTTTTCTCCCATCAGAGCTTTTAGTTTTATTTGGTGGTAGTGAATCCATAGTTGAGTTGTAAGACAGCTTTAGTATTCCTTCAGTGAGGAGTAGGGCCTGAACACTGTTAGATTCCCCACTTGCTTTTTCATGAGGATTTTATTTTTCTTTGTCCTTAGTTCATGGTGCTTTAATTTAAAGGATTTGTTAGAGGTCTTCCTACAGGGATGTTGGTGGGAAAAAGTTGTTTCTTGAGCCCTAAGGGTGGCTGGATCTGTAAAGCTTGTACAATTTTTAGAACTCTAATGCGTAAAACAACATAGAGATTTGGATAATGCCCAAACATACACTGTAAGACCTTCAGCTTTTGTTTAAGGGTTGGGGGGTGTGAAGAAACTCATCGTTGACCTTGTTTGCTCTCAAGGAAGTTTAGGTCTCAAACTCTCCAACCATGGGTACATATATAGCCATAACTCAACCAGGATCAGCGAAGATGCGGGAGCTTCCAACAACTCATAGTGTCACTGCGTTGCCCTTATTCACCTAACGGTAGTGGAGCAATCAGTGGGTCTCTCACTGGCTGCCAGGGAGCTAAACGTGCTCTGCATCTCTCTCGCCCCCTTTCCTGGCTAACCAGCCTCGGTCTGCCAGCAGCACGTGATCTGTGCTAACCGCCTGGTTTACTGTGAGTGATTAGATAAGGGAGGTCAGGGATTAGATGTGACCTTGTTCTCCTCCTAACTCTTCCCCAGCCCAACACGTAAGTTACTGGGGTAAGATGAGCTTTTGCAAAAGATACTAATGCGCCAGCAGAGTGCAATAGGGGAAAATCCAATTAGACACAAGGTGGGGGAGAGAGGGGAATTGCACCATGAACACAGTGAAACACTGGAACCAGAGGCCAGGGGAGGAGGTGGTATCTGTGTCTTCAGCAATACTCAGTTCAACTGGACGCAGCCCTGAGCAGTTTGATGTAGTTAACCCTGCATTAGCAGGGGACTGGGCTGTACCCCCAGATGTCCCTTCAAACACAAATTATCCGATTATCCTGTGCTCCTGAAGCACTCTGTTCTTGGGAAGGCAAAAAAAGCTGCAAGTTTGCTCTGTAGAATTTAGTTTCAAATCATGCAGTGATTTTAGTGCCATCCCAGGTACCATCCTACACAGAAATAGGTGGTGTGATAGAGCCAGACTGTTACAGTCTTCCTCATGTCAGGAATTTGTTTGGTTTATGAGTTAAATTTCTGAAGCTGTTGTATCTGAACTGATAGTTACAAACTGACATCACTTATCTGTAACCTCTTAGTCAAGTACGAATTACGCACCTGTTTTTGTAGATGGCCTGTATATGGGAATCCTATTGCTGCAAATGAAAATCAGCTACTACAACACTAACAAGCCTGGGCTTTACATTTCCACATACGTTTAATAGTATTAAATTTAGCTTTTACCCTTCCCATTTATCAATTTATAAATAGAAATCATTAGAAATAAACCTAACAGAAATGGATCTTTCATTCCAACTTCATTTTTGAGGCTTTATTTAGAAAATATGCAGAGGCATTAATTTTGCAGCCCAGAATTAAAAATTAAATTTGCTCTGAAAGAAGCAATTAATGAATGCACTACAGTGAAATCTGGAGCATCTCTGATTTGCTGTTAGCTAATTGCTGGATGTTTTATTCACTCCAGCAGTTTTATTTCTAGTCAAGACGATCTTTGGCATCTGTTTTGAATTGTTAATAGGGAAATAATGCATTTTTAATAACTGCAGCTATTGCAGCAGTCCCTTGCTTGCTCATTTTACAATGTTCAAAATAGACAGAAAGAATACGAGTTATCTTGCTTTCTCCTTTTACAAGAAAAGCCTTAGGAAGCCTAAGCATATAATGTACTTCCAGTTCGTTATTTGTATGTTTGTGTTCCAGTTAGCTTGCTCTTCTGGTTTATTTTTGGTTGGGAGAGGGCAAGATACCAGTGATGTCTGTAGCATGGCTTCTTGGACTCCCTTTCCCTTCCTGCCTCCCAAAGTAGAGCCTTAAAAACAACCTGCTCTAGTTGGAAGTTGTAAATTCCTGAGGCTCATTTGCATACAGGTTTTATGGCTGCTGTGAGGGGCAAAGTAAAGGAGATGGTGGTATGCCCCGGAGAGGCTTCCAAAGGGCCTGGATCCATGTAGTCTTGTCCTTCAGTTGCTGAGCCTCTTGCTTGATGTGGCCTGCATTATCTCCGTGGCCTTGCGGCTAGAATATGTGCAGAGCAAAGCCCAGACACATAACGGCATTCAGAGAAGGCAAATCTAATCGTCTCTGCCTCTTGTTTGAAGAGCAGTCAGTTCCCAGCATTTTTCTAACCACATCTGTGCAAACAAACTTCAGTTAGTACTTCGGCCTGTCTGTATAGGTGCTAGGTACCTTCTGCTAGTGGCACACGCACACCTTTGTGCACCCCGTAGTTGTTGACTTTGAGTATATCACTTGAACCTTCGAGTTACACGGGCTGTTTACACCACTCCGGAACATGCAGGGGTCGGTTACAGCCTGAGGGTAGTTCACCAGCCCACCCTTGGAGAACGCTTCCTACTCTGCTGAAATTAAGGGGGGGGGAGGTGTGGTTTTGTTTTGTGTTAAGGCCCTACAGCCCTAATGCTGCTGTAGCTGTCAGCTACTCAGGCTGTTGGCTGATGAGTGTTACAGCAGAAGTGTCTGTAGGATTAGCTTCCCACAGGAAGATATAATGTAGAAGAGTGCCCGTGCTTGGGAGTATAGTGTCTTCTTCATATTTGTATTCTTGGTATGGATACGTAATAGGCTGATACACACAGCTACAGCTGTGGACAGATTTGCTCACCACTAATATCTAAGCATCTTTCATGTGATGTGTTTATTCATAACTGTGATTTCTGTGTTCTGATTTGCATGAAATGTTGGCTGTCACTCATTCCTTTCTCCATCTGCTTTACCTTCCATCCTTCTAGTATTGAATTAGATGCCCTTATCATGTCCAAAGATGATTTTCAAAATCTTGAAGCTAGAGATTTTTCTTTTCTTTTTTTTTTCCCCAGTGATACCTGTGAAAACAAAAAGATAATGCAAAGGATGTTATAGTACCAAAGAAATCCCATCATTTTCTTGCAGTCTCTACCTGCTTAATGTTTAATCAGCACCTCTGGGAGGTAAAAACATTATTCTGAAAATACTGTACTTATGTGAAATTTTAATGTGGCATTTTTGTTTCACCAGGTAATGTTGGCTTACATGCAACAAACCACTGTGTGGAAGATGATAGAAGGATTGATTGTGCTATTGCTTTTTGTCTGAGCCACTGGTAGGCGTTGTAGCTGTTTTGTTACCAATACTGGTAAACACAGAAGCTTAACACGCAATGATGCCTTGCTGACAGATGCTTCTATATTGTATTAGAGTGGTTGGGTTTTCGTAAGTCTTTTTACAAGAGCACTCTGGGAATTCTTGTGCACTAGGCACAGTCAGGGAGAATTGGGAACTTTTTTGCTTAGATTCCTGAAAGTGAAAAATACCGATTGACAGATAAATCTGGGGTTTTGCAGTGCTCGGTTTACTTTTTCAGCTGGTGAGCGCTGTAGTGTTTCCCAGGCTTAGATACATAGCAGATATTTCATGACCTTCATACGAGCATCTGTAAAGGCATCCCGCAGTAGACAGCAGACTCCTCAGTCTGGGGGTTTCCCACTCAATGATCAGTCACGGGTGACGGGTGTAGCTGCAGGACCCGTAATTCAGAATCCTTTGCACTATAGATATGACTATTTATTGTGGTTTTCTACCAAAAAAAATATTGTTCAATAGGATTCTTATTTCTAACTGAACGCCAATTGCCTAGCTATATAACTTGGCACATCTATGCACTGTAGCCTCTCTTTATAACATGCAGAGCTTTAGAAGCTTGACAGTCTTTTCAAATTGAGCAAAGGAGTGAAAGCAACAAGGCTGGGACCAGCCAGCATGTTGCAACCAAGGTGCAATATGCAGATGAACAAAGCAAACCAGATCCAAACTCTGACCAAATCGTGTACTCTGTGCTAAGTCAGTATGGGCTTCAGAGGGTTACGTAAGGCATCTGTGTTCAAACCCGATGGCGAAGGAAAGCTGGCATAATTATAGTAATGCCTGTTATTTTCCACTTGATGCCTACGTGATCTAGCGATGCAAAAATGGTGAATTGTGTTCATACGCAGCAAGCTGTTTGAAAACAATCAGGAGTTGGCAGAATATCATGAAATTTACTATTTGTTTTTGGATTTTCTTGTTTTTCTTCTTTCATTGTATTCCTTTCCATCCTCCTCCTTTAGCTTATTATTTAGTTTAAAGGAAATGACCACTCGTGGTTGCGTTACTGATAAAGAAGTGACCTTGTACAAGCTTCCTGCTAAGCCGGCATCCCTTCCTCCACCCGCCATAACGCACATTATAGCATTACAGATGTAGGTATTCCAAACTGCTACTTTAATAGCCTTTGTGCCTTCTGGTTTGTAGCACCATTCATGATGCTGGCAAGTCTGCATGGAAACAGAGTTCTTCTACTTGAAAAGAAGGTGGGGGGAGGAGTAAAGTGCAAATCTGTTCATCATCAATATTTCTGTATGTAAATCACCAGCAGAAGGGGAATGCATCTGTTCTGCATTTTCAGTGGAATATGGGCAGTGAAAATACCTGTGGAAAGTTTCTTTTAAACATGTTAGAAATAAAGGGGAGCCATGGCCACGGTAGGCTGGGTATATGACTACTTAATGTAATTTTTCTTATGAGAAAACCAGAAATTGCCCTTTTTGGCAAAAAAAACCCAGCTTTTACCTCAGTTTAAGTGTTGGCCTAGGCTCATGTAGCTGTTCTTCATTGTGTTGAAAGTCCTGTCTCTGAGACTGAAACTGGTTAATCGGATGGTATTTACAAACAAGTTGCACAGTTCATGGATTTAAAAACAAAACAAACAAAAAAATCTCAAGCTTAATTTTCCTAATGCTGTTCCCTATGATTCTGTTCCTCTGTCTTTTTTCTTTCTTGCCCCCCTTTTCCTTGGCAGGGAAGATAATGTTCTGCACCAGTTCTGCTGTCCACCTTCGGGGTCTAGTAGTCCGTCTTCAAGATAACAGAGAAGCTCGGGGTCGCTAAGTGTGCAGTCAGTGCTACATCTGTATAGCCCATCTCTCCTCTCTTACTGGTGTGTATGGGACTGACACTTGCATGGATGGCATAGGATTCTGATTCATGTCAAGTTTGAGTTATTCAGAATGGCACAGCCATAATTTTTTGCCATCAATGCTTGGTAATCTTCTCTCCATGCTTTTCTACAGCTCTCTTCCTTGTGTCCAGTACTTAAAACACACGTAAACTGTAAACAAGTACGTAAAATGCACAGTTTATTTTGAACTAAAATAAACAGTACCATAAGTATTTAAGTGTACTGTGAGTTTTGTTACTGTATGTACATGGTCATGTGGTATGAAGGGTACAAACTAATGTGATTTCTTCTTCCCCAGATATTGAGGATATGGGGTGGGGGGCGAGCTGTTTCTTAGCAACTGTCTTAGGTTGTTTTTACTGCCAACAGTCCTAGAAGTTTGTTTCAAGGTTGGACAAGCACCAATGTGACATTTTATGACTGTTACTGTATAGAAATTAACCATTCTTTCTTTGCTTTTTGATTATTCTGAGGAACCAGCACATACGTATTACAGGAGATATTCTATCTATGAGTGATCACATTTCTGATCTTTTTTGAGGTCTGTCTTCTAATTTTGTTTGCCTGTGTTTGTGAAAGTCTTGTATTAAGCATTAGCAAAAGCACACAATCATTATTCATGTTCTTCTGTTACCTAATTGATGAAAATATTTTTCTCCAAGCTGTGCACAAGATTGTCATCAAAGGAACGAACGCGTAATCAAATGGCCCCGTAACTCTGACGAGATAAATGTGAATGTGTCCATGGGTGTCTAAGAATAGAGTCCAAGTTACCATTGCCCAAAAGGCACTTTGTTGATTACATCTTTCCAGACACATCTTGTAGCTCTAATGTAACTGCAGGATTTCTACTGGTTGGATCTTCCAAACTTAAGCAGCCCAAGCAGCTATAGCAGGAAACCGTATTTGTATGAAGTGGCATTTACTAGCCTGAAGCTAGCAAGAAAGAAAAACTGACTGAGGCGACAAAAAAGGCTCTTAAGTCTGTTGTTGCTGTCGTGAGCTAAAATATTACTCCAAACTGCCTGGAGCTCATGTAAAGGCTGAGGCGGTTAGGTGGAGGGTGAAAAGCTGATCTTTATTTGTAGCTACTTGTAGCTTTGAGGATGGGATAAAAGGAGAGTCATCAGGACCAAGAAGGGAAGAACTGTGAAGGTAGCATGAGGCTTATTCGCATCCTGTATAATGTGCTTTCTTTATGACCCTGAAGGAATCTGTATTAAAAAATACCAGAACATAGGTTATTTGCTTTTCAGTTAGATTTGGTCTACTGTTTCTATCCTTCCTGTTAAGTGTTTTCTTGTGCCTGCCTCCGGTATGACTGTGAAGCGTCCAAGGCCTAAGGAAGAATTTGCTTGCAGAAGGCTAATGTGTCTTCATGATTTTGCAAGTTTGTCTACGTCCTTTGTTCTGACTGCAGACTGTAAACAATATATGGCTGCTTCTGTTACTTGTTATTGTATGTTCCTTACTTTCATGTGTTCCTCAATCACTTGCCATTACAATATATATGAAGTACTTTTATTCCCAGTGTAAAATTTGAAAATTATATATGCAAAAATTGTGTAGTAGATTACTACAGTTTATTGTATCCCTGGAAGTGCTCTGATGTTTACTGAGCAGGGTAAAACATTGACATGTTTGGATGCTGCTCACAATTTTGGTCTTTTACTGTTTTTTCCTGTTTCTCAGAGTTGCCTGCTAAGATAGAAACAGTAGGAATTTCTGATATTTTGACTTGCTTATCTTCATCCCAAATGTAAACAGTAATTAACTCTCTCTACTCAGTGTACTGAACTGAAGCACTATAATTATTCTCTTCCATAGGGTGGGATTTGTCCAATCTTTCAATAAGTATCTTTTATATATTTGTGTAAAGGAAAACAAAGACGATGACTATTTGAACATGAAAATTAAACCCGTCAACTCTAGGTGCTAGCCCTTTTGCCTTGAAGAGACAGTGGTTGATTATCATAAGTGTGGTTGTAATTAATGATGTGTCTCAGGAGCAAATGAAGTCAACAACTGATCTGTGTTATTAGCTGTAACGGGACACTGTCATTGGTTGTTTTCTATCCGGTAGTTTTCCAATTAAGGGAAAATAGTGTCATTAGAAGTTGCTGGCATTTGAAACAGGTTGAATTGGTGTCTGTAGCATCATCAAATCATGGCGTTTACTCTTTGTGGAGCAAATAGAGAAGCTGACCTTCCCTGATGCAGTGAAAATCAGAAAAGCAGAAGTAAACATTTTCCTTTTTAAATAAATCATGGCTGGCTAAATAAAACATGCTGTGAATCTCAGGATTTAGCACTAGAACCTAGTAGGGATTCTCTTTTAGTTAACCAGAGTTTAAAAGTAGGTGACCTAAATGCTGTGCACATTATTATAAAACCGAGAAAGGTACCAGTGGACAAAGTTTGGTTTTCTCCTGAATTCCTAGATATATTTGCACTGTTTTTGTGAAAAGCGAAGACTGTCTTACTGTGCATTCTGGTGTGGAAGGTGGAGTAGAAATGGCGGTTTTCATATTTTTGTAGACCAAGTTTCTTCATTCAGGAACTCAAAGGATTGAAGAGAAGCTGCTGCTTTGGAGGAACTCAGTTAGGGAACTTCTCCTTTGGCACCTTTGGGCACTTGCAGCTGTTAGGATCAGGTTATTTGGGTTTTATTTTGCGAAGGACGAGTTCTCGCCTAAAATAGGTGAGTGGGACTTCAGTTTTGGAGAGTGACTACTCACTTGCTGTTGTGTTCTACACGTGTTTTATTTCCTCTCCGTAACTGATTGTGGGAATGAATTAAAACGGCTCAGAGCAGCGTGTGTGGACGCTTTGTGCTCGAATGCTACAGATTTTTAGGCACCACTAGATGGAGCAAAATCCAGTTCAACCGTGATAAATTAGAGACTCATCTCCCAAAGTAGACTTTAAAATAAGTAGCTGAAGCAAGGTATTGTATAACATGAGGGGAAGAAATAATCCTCTGAAAAATGTAATAGAGTGTAGATCTTAATCATGATTGAAACCAAGCTTTTAAAATTTTCCCTTAGCCATTCCACCAGCTATGGAATTGAATATGGATTGCCACAATTTCAAGGAGCTCAAGATTCATAATGAATTTGAGTTATGGGTATAGTTTGTGACCAAGGAAGCTCCATACTTGAGCAGGTGCCTGCGGATGGCAGAATGTCATCTGCTGACCAGAATGAAGCAGCACTGAAGTAGCGTTGAAGGTGAGTCATGGAGGCCGTTGTCAGGAGGTGGGGATTTGGCTGCTCAGTATGCACGTTCAGAAGGCGCTGCCTGCCCGAAGAGTCTTACTCCCCTCTGACACCTCCTGACCCACAGTTTTGAAAGGGTGACATTTGGGAGGCGTCATATCGATATGCCAAACTGGCCATTTTGAAGCGCAGCACCAAGTCCTTTTTCACCTCAGACACTGAAACGGAGCAGGACGTTCTCAGAAATGTAAACTCCGAAATATCTACACAAGCGTCTGTGAAAGAAGGTACTTGCTATCTTTACGTTGTTGCCAGGATTGTTAGAATTTTTCGAGGTCTTTTACAGTGATTTACTAGTTCCTGAAGCGGTGGCTAGAGGGAGCTCCAATGCAGGCCGTCTCCGCTCTCGCAGTAAGTCAATCGTTACAAATATGGCCAGTTTCATTAGGTGAAGCTGTAGATGAAAACAAAAGAGGAAGCCATCTACATATATACTTTAGCCTGCTAGTAACGCTGGAGATGGAGAAGTATTTGATCATGTGGAATGACAAAATGGATATATATGCCAGCATGCCCTACAGCCAATGTCATTTATTTATTTTACAATTATTATCATAAATACATTGTTTGCTTGTGTAGTGTGGTCTGCCTCTGCCTTTCTCAAGGTGTAACCCAGACTGTTCCAGGCAAGCTGCACGTGTCTCACAGCGTAGGAATACCATATGGGATATTCGGTATCCTGCTGTCAGATCTCTTACGGCTGTGTAGAAAGGAATATAAGAACTAGGCAAACATACACTGAAGAAACTAAATCATGGCTGATGTCTAGTACGTTTTCAGATTAAAAAAAATTGATCATTACTGTTTTTTAAAAAAAGCGTGAAACAATTTCAAAACTACAAGATAGATGTTTCTGCTGCCAAAGCAGCAGGAATTCTAGTTTTACTGTTCTACTGTCTGAATTACAGTGACTCAGTTAAGTGTACCAGGCTGCTGTTCACAGGGCATTTGGCTTTAGGAACTTTTTCTTTCATCTGCAGGTATGGTTCACATTTTCTTTTGCCTTGACAAAATGTGCGCAGCCGTTGCTCGGTACGGGGTGGGGAATGTGTAAGCGAGCACAGTGGCGCAGAAAGTTTGAATCATCTGCAACAGTAATAGCTTCATGTGACTCAGCTGAACAGCAGCTTGAGTTTTATTCTTCCCCTTCCCTTCCTGTACTTCTCGGTGAAGGACGCTTTGCCTTCCTCTTGGAAGGGAGGGCCTGGCACCGGGCAGGATTACCTCAGTGTGCCAGTTGGTGACCTCCAGGCTGGTTTCTAGCATGTCTAGCTGGTGAGAGGATTACGGGTTCTGATGAGCTGACAAAAGTGGATAGATAAAGAGGAGACAGAACTTAATTGAGTCAATCCCCAAGGAGAAACAACATCTAATGAGTTCAGTGAGAGTTTGTCCTGGCTGTGCGTGCATCAAATTCAGCCTTCTGCTCTCTGCTACTGGTTGACCTTTTGTGACTCAGTCCTGCTGCATTTCAGCTGCTGCTCAGTAACAGAGATGTTGGTTTACTGACCCCGAAGAGGGACTTTGGAGACCTTCCTGGGAGTGGCAGGGGCTCGGGACGAGTTGGTTATGTTTTTCATTGCGGAATGCTACAGGGTCAGAAGGAAAGAGTAGCTATGCAGTTAACATGTTTTGGTTTGCATAATAATTGTATAGCAAACATTTGGGTACTCATTAAAGACTGCTTCAATTAAATAAAGATTCTAATAAGGGTGGGAGGTTTCAGAGACCCTGATTAGTATGGCTTCCTTCTTTGTGCTCAGCTAGCATCTTTATCTGCAATTAATGTTTTGCCTTGCTAATTTCTGTACAGTATGAGTGTTGCTGTTTTCCCTTTAGAGTTGGCAATGAGACTTTAGAAAATTTGAAAATAATTATCTGTATTTACTAAACAAGCTGAGAAGCTGAAATTTCAAATAACCCAAGACCGCTTCTCCCTATAGTTATGTTTGCTTTCCAAATTCAAGTGAAACTGTACACAAGATATTTTTCATTAAAAACATGTCCCTTTCTAATTTCTAGAGTTCCAAGCAAGTGCTTTTGTTTCCCCACCCATTAAAGTTCTTCGTTTTCATTTTTTTTATGTTACTTGTATGCTCTTTGGCCTTTAGTGATTTTTGGCTACTGCATTCATAGAACAATTGCATAAGATCAACCCAATTTATGACCTGTTAATGTAAGCATTTTTCCTAAGGAAATAATGTCACGTTTCATTCACCTCTGATTTTTTTTCCTAGCCAATCACTGGAGCATCTCACACCTGAAAATGAGATAGTATTGAAATCTGTCTTGCTCTCTTCCTCAATTAAACTCATCTTTATGGAGAATTGAATTAGTTGTAATTGATATTTTATGACAAGATTTTGCCAGAGGCTGCTATAGTACAGATAATTAATCTCAGTCAGGAAATGTTACTTAAATAATTTTATTTTGTAATCCTACAAGCAGTATTATTAATCAGGTGACACTGGAGAGAATGGGCAGCCAGCCCACTGCTCACGCTCTTAGATGTAGCAGATGTTTCTGACAAACAAGTTTGTTTGCTTGTTGGTCACGAGGTGTCTGATTAAAGCAATTTCGCTCCGCGTTGCTCTTTGTTAGTGGGCGAGCTCTCAGCTGTGCCCGCTGCTCTCAGCTGGCCGTGGAAGCCACGAGATTGCTGGCTGTGCCCCTAGGATTCAGCATGAAATTGAGGTGCTCTTCAGAAGCCCACCAAGGCATGTCTTCTGCTTTATAATCAGACTTTTTACTGAAGGCTCCTTTTTACATTTTTTTTCTTTTTTGATTTTGGGGACCTCGATGAAAATGTATTTAATCTAGTGCTGCAAATACATACTGGATTCCAAGTATGACACGAACAGTCGTAGTTCGTCCCACAAACTGTTTGGTTAGATTGCTTCAGTGCTTCAAGGCAACAACGTAGCCAGTGCTTTTTAAAATAAAGCTGAAGACAACTGAGTAATAGGCATTGTCAACTCATTTAACATTTTTCATCAAAGACTTGAGGATGATCAAAGAGCCAGCAAGGGAGGCAAAGGTTTAGGTGTGTAAGTGGAGCAGCAGGAAGCCTGTCACTTTATTATGGGTGAGGCTAAATGAATCCTGAGCTTTGCTTTCATGTTTCATTAGGCACTTGTCTCAGCCACAAAACTTAGTCCAGCTTGAGAAGTCCACAGCTGGCGTAGCCATGGATAGGAAGATTTGGGAGGGAATTTTTATTAGTGTCCATGTAAGATGCTTTATCTGTCAGAACTTGGAGTGGTAAGATACGTAGCTGGGGGAGCTAGAACTGGAGACGAAGGGGTGCCTGCTCTAGCCAGATATGCAAGTTTCTGCCATTTGTTTCATCTAATTCTCTGGCACTCACAAGTCAAATGGTGTAACAGTCTTTGGGTAATAAGTATGAAATTGAAGAATGGGGAAGATTGATTTAAAGCTTACTCTCTTAGGTACTTTGACATTTTCTTTCCATGCTTTTTGTGTTTGAGGGCTTTTCCAAAACAATTTCACAGTGTTGTGTGTATAGGTACATATACACACGCATACATAGCAGCCTCAACATGTACAGCTGCCCCCATATGGCAGTCAGGACCGTGGGCCCTCTCAGGCACGTCTGGCACTGCACGGTCTGGTTTCGTGGTTTACATTGAAGCTGTGCTAGTTCCCACGGGTACACAGGCACCCTGAGCTGTTCTACCCTAAAAACTGTTTGGACCTGAGAATGAATATGGCAATCGCTTTTGAACGCAGAAGTTGTGTAAAGCGGGTAGCCGTCGTCTTAGGCTTTCAGCTGGCTCCTTTTATTTTGGAAAGTCAGAGCAGTGAAAATCACTGTAACAGTACAGTCAATTTTTATATGTGCTATGTAAATGTATGTGTGCATGTACATCAGTATGTGTTATATATTTAAAATCTGGTACTTACACACTCCGATATTTGGACAGTTTCCCAAAGCTGGGGTTTCTAAACATTGGACAGGAGCCACTAGGAAGCGGGCCTGTGCCGAAGCCCTGACCTGGGGTCCGGCGGCCGGCCGTGGTGAAACCCAGCGCTGTGCAGGTCTGTAGCCTACGGCATCCGTTTGGTACTGTCGGGGAGGTGCCTGGCAACGGACCTCTGTAAATTTGCTCAGCACACTTGATAATGTAAACTGCCAGTTAGCTGAAAAATCGTGTTCCTTTCTATGCATGAGGCTGCTCTGTAGCTTCCCCAGCCTGCTTCCAGCGTGCACGCTACCAACCCCGCTTTTTATTGTTCTGCCGCAGACATGCTGACGTAGCTCTGGTTGTGCTTGTTTTCGGATTCTGTAGCAGCTTGCTAGTTGCATGTTATTTAACTTACATTTGTAAGCCTTTTCTTCCAAAAAACTGATGCTTTTAAAAAATCTCACCCTGCTTCCAGTTCATTAGGTTCATAGCCTACAGAAGGAGCAGAATTACTGAAACATGCGCTGTGCATGTGTAGTGATAAAAAGGTTGGTTTCCGTATTTAAAAGAAGCATCATAGCCTCTGACAGACTGCTACAGTGCACTGCAATCTAAATCATTGCATCTGCTTATGTGGATATCTCTGTCAATTCTCTTTTTCAGAAATGATGAAATTAATGGAATAGATGCAGGTTTACTGAGTGATAGGGAAACAGCACATTGATTGTAGGTCTTTGAGTCCACTTGACAGCTTGTGTAATTCTGTTACATTTCCTGGGAAACAAAAGGGTCGTGCATGCTGATCTATAGTATCTTTCTTGTAATCTGCTCCTTCTTGTTACATGCTAAATAATCAAAGAAAAACATCCCTGACATGTAGAGAAACAATCACTGACTGCAAGTGAATGTGTTGAAATAGGTTGAAAGTCATATGAATTCTTACATTGTAATACTGATGTTTGTGGGCAGCTACAGGAACAAATCGCTTTGCCGTGGTCCACGATAAATGTGCTTCTGGCAGCACAGCCTGTGGCTCGTGCTGCCCGCAGATCTGCCAAAGGGAGTAAGGCTCCTCTTGAAGCGCTTTGTTTTTCTGTACGTATGTAAGCATTTGCAGTGTGCAAACTACAGGGAGGAGCCTGCAGCATATGGTGATACATGGGACATACTTCAGCTGCAAACTGCTCTCAGAGCACTCGTTCTGAGCTGGGGATTTAAAATCTGCTGATGTGAGGCCGAGAAACAAATTATTAGTCTGTAAACCAGTATGAAAAGCGGAGTGGGGTCTGTCACTGAACTGCTCCTGTGGTGCAGCCCTGTGCTTCTCCATGCCAACAGATCTTTTAGGCTTTGAGCTGTCTCCGATCATAGTGTTATTAAGTATGCATGAAGGAGATATGATGACTATTTCTGTTGGGTATATTTTAAAGGATGGTCATAAGTCTCTGCTCCTAGGATATCATGTAATGGAGCCAATTTGATGTGTTCATTTTCATATTCCATTCGATGTGGGGTTTTTTTACTTTGCTGCATCACTTATACAGAGCCATTACTAGCTGGTTTAGGACAGTAGTAATGCTGTAGCTTGCAAAAAGACACGTGATAATGAAACACTTGTTTTAAATTACACGTCCATTTTAGGTTTACTCAACGGCCTTTATTTTCCATTATTTTTCAGTCAAGCGGTCTCAAATGCCATGTGAGAATGCTTGCAGAATTTAGACCTTTGTGGTACCGAGCTGGGCACTGGTATGGGGACTTGTGCAGAGAGTGCCCTTGTGTCTGTGCTGAGGCTTCTGTGCTTTTTCCCTGAAAGTCGTATGATTGTGCTTACACTGTGGGTAAGCAGTCACACAGCGGATAGCAGATTAACTTGGTTACTGTAAAGGCGTAATTCACAGTAATCAAGGAACCTTACACATAATATTAAAGTGTTCCCAGATTTATGACTCTAACAAATGGCACTTTCTTTGCTGATGATATGCAAACACAAAAAAAAAGGAAAGGTAGCTGCTTCTGGCCAGTAGACACAAGTGAGAACAACTAATGGAGAGTAAGTTTGTCCAGCCATATTGTTGAACTAGACATTTTCAAACACTTCAGTCCTCAGATTACATTAGCATGCTGGACCTTTGCCTCACAGAGAATTAAACATAGGTCTGGAAACTTGAATGTCTTCAAATTGCATTATATACAATTGGCGGCTGCTATCAGCAACCACGCATTCTCTTCCTTCTTTGGAAAACCTCAATTCCCATGTTGCATGTATGGGTTCGTTTTGTTTTCATGGCTCTATATTTGAGCTGCAAAAAGTAGTGAAGCTTGTTAATAAACATCTGATGTTCATGTAACTCTGGGAATAGTGTAACTTAAATATGGGCTTTACTTCTAACAGGCCCAAAACCACATCACTGCAATATTTTAATATGAAATCATTTCCTCTAGCAAGGTATCGCCTTGAAAACCAGTGCTGATTAGGTGTTCAGTGGGTAGTAAATTCTAAACCATCTGTTGTCATGAGGGTCATTCCTTGATAAAGATTTTTTTTTTTTCAGGGTTCAGGGCAGGGGAACTTGCAGCTCCTTTGGAAAACTTGTAAAAGGCTGGGGTACCGAAATACAAGGCATAGATGATTGGTGTGAACTGTGAAAATGTATCCTAAGACGTAGTGGTGAAGGGTCTTAAATGGCAGGGCCATTGACCTTTAGGTGTTGTTGCTGGAGTTAATGTAGCTGGTGGGAGTTTTTTTAAACTTAATTTTTCAAGTAACATCTTTCACTGCCCAATGTGTTACTGCAAAGCTGAAATTAGAGCACGTCTTGACAAGGAAGCTTCTTCAAGTCCCCCCATTGTTACTCTTGCAGATTGCTCTAGGAGCCCCAGCCCCAACTTTGTAAGCACAAACTGCATTTTATTTAATATAATTCTGTTCTTTCTCTACAGAAATTCTGTTTTCCTTCTGCACCGTCTTCTCAAATTAATAAAGCAACTGCGCTTCCCAGTCTGGCTATTTCCTTGTGGCCTTTAGGTTCTTGTTGAGATGGCTGCTTTTTTTTTTTCCTAGATACTACTTTTCTTATAGATTTAAAATCTCTTTCAAATGCTGTGATTGTACTTGTACTTTGATTTGGAAAACACATTATAAAAATGAGTGTTTGGGCATGCTGTGCTGAACGCTCCCTAAAGTACGACAGAACCCTGTCATGAGAAGTGGAGCCTCCTGAAGAAAGCTTGCGCATGTAGCTTGCACGCAGCCCAGCCCAAGTTCAGTTATGTTTCCAGCACGCCAAGTAGACAAGTGTGTTCAGAGTTTTCCTAAAGCTCTTCTTTTTCTCAGATCTGTTTCTGTCTTTGAAGCAAACCTTTTGGTCACTTAGCCATGTTGTGTCTGGAAGAGATCCAACAAAAAACTCTTAGCAGTTTCTGAACCATCAGTTCCTGCTTTGCTCAGCTGTTAGCGACCTGGGAAAATGCACGTGAAGGACAGGCAG
Organism: Psophia crepitans; assembly: GCA_013399095.1. Lineage (NCBI taxonomy): Eukaryota > Metazoa > Chordata > Aves > Gruiformes > Psophiidae > Psophia > Psophia crepitans. Next base: position 395,949 of record VWZZ01014462.1, on the reverse strand, counting down.
GATGGGCTTCCCAACTCAGAGCTGCCCAAGACCGCTAGACCCAGCAGAGCTCTACATGGGAGCTTAAGTCATTCAAACCCCAAGTGAAGAAAGCTTTGTATTTCTGAGAGCAGCATTAAACATGTATTTTGGGCCCCTCAGCTTAAGAAGGACAGGGAGCTGCTAGAGAGAGTCCAACACAGAGCCACTAAGATGATCAAGGGAGTGGAACATCTCCCTTATGAGGAAAGGCTGAGGGAGCTGGGTCTCTTTAGCTTGGAGAAGAGAAGGCTGAGGGGTGACCTCATCAATGTTTATAAATATGTTAAGGGTGAGTGTCGGGAAGATGGAGCCAGGCTCTTCTCGGCCTCACTAAGAGATAGGACAAGTGGCAACGGGTGCAAATTGGAGCATAGGAGGTTCCGGGTTAACGTAAGGAAAAACTTTTTCACTGTGAGGGTGACAGAGCACTGGAACAGGCTGCCCAGAGAGGGTGTGGAGTCTCCTTCTCTGGAGACATTCAAAACCTGACTGGACGTGTTCCTGAGTGATGTGCTCTAGGTGGCCCTGCCTTGGCAGGGGGGGTTGGACTAGATGATCTTTCAAGGTCCCTTCCAACCCTTGTGATTCTGTGATTCTGTGATTTAAGTACGTTCTTGTCTAAATGGTTCATTAAAATATTTGGAGAACAATGTATGAGAACAGAAAACTAGAAGCGAGTATTTCAGTGGTATTCGGTAAGTTCCTAGTCCTTCCTTCTGAATGCTGCCTGTTCACAGGTGAGCCGTGCAGTTATGTCAGGAAAGCTGTTAAATGGTATATCCAAAAGAGAGGCTTAATTTGAGCTACTTTTTCAGGTTTTGTTCCAATGACAAATATCAGTTGAGTGACGTTTAGTTCTGGCCTACTTACGCAATTCAGCAGAAACCTCTGGAGTTGGACTGTTCTACTTTTAGATCTACGGTTCAGACAGGCTGCAGCGAGACAGGGTTTCTGTACTGAACCCACACGTGAATGTAGCTGCCAGACGCACTACGCGTTCTGAGAGCTTCTGCCACTGTAACACACCTTTTTTAAGCGTGCAACCTGTCCTCCACAGAACTGCACGGCAGCACGGTCATGAGTTGGTGGTTGAGGTCGAAATAGCCGTGCCACATCAGGGCAACATCCACCAGGGCCAGTACCTTGTCTGTGGCAGTGGCCCAAGCAGTGCCAAGGCAGATGTAGAGGAGTAAGACAAGGTGCTGTTACACGGGTCTGCCTTCGGTTCTCGGAGATATCTTGATTCACTTGATTTGCACTAATTAATGCAGGACACAGCTGCATGTCTGATAAATGATGCTCCAGCCAGAAAAGACATTACGGCAGAGCTTCTAGCCACATATCCATCAGATTCCTCCTAATTTCTGGGAGGGGCCTATTCTCTTCATTAGTTTCTGCTCCGTGATATTCAAATTAGAATTTCCCACAGCTTTTCTTCTTGAGGGCCATTTGTTTGGGCCATCAGGCAAAGGGCTGTGTAACAAAAGGGAATGCTGGGCTGCTAGCCACTGGGTCCCTTTAGCTGAGGGCACTTCTGGGATTTTTTGGAAATGTGTCCTACCTGGTGGCTTGGCAGATCTCTGGGCAAAGCCAGTCTCCACTGGTGAGGGGGAGCTCAAGCTGAGACCACGTGCTGAGCAGAATTTAGAGGTGGGAGGCTAAAATTAACACAGATTTTACGTTTTTCTGTGAGTTCTCTGTTAAGTACCTTCACCCTATTGTGGGTGCTTTGAGAACTTGGTCGCTAAGCAGCTGTTCGAAGGGGAGCAGGCTGAAGGTGACACAGCTTTCTGCATGCTGCTGAACTGCAGCGTTATGAAGAAGGCATGATACTGTGCAGTGCAGGACACTTCAGTGATTGTGGCTTTCGCTTGTAGCTAAAGGGTGTTGGGTGTCAAGCTACACATCCTGGAATCATATCAGTGCTTAAAAAAGTGGCTTACAGCAAGGTCACACAGAACATGATGGGATGGTTTTCTTTGATGATCAATGTAAGGGCTGGAATATCACTTCCAGGTTTGTTTCTGTGGGAGGACGTTCTGGCCGAGTATGATCCTTCTGTTACCTTCTTTCTGCCCATTAGGATTAGATGCTTTGGGCTTACCTACCAAGTGGAGTACTTAAGCCTGGGAGCCAAAGCGTTCATCAGTGCTAGGTTTCTGACTGTCCTCAAGCAAGGGTAAATATTTCCAGTTAATGAAGTTGCATTTTAGAATATAAAGAAATCATTTGGTGCTCCTTTGTAACTGAACATGCGGAGTATCCCCGCATCAGCCTGTGGTGAGCAGGGTTCCCTTTCTTCTCTGTGCCGCCAGTTTGTGCAAAGAAACTGTAACAAGCAGCTATTATTCACTGAGCAATATCTAGCACAGTGTCTTAAATATTTAATATACTATTCTGCCTTCCTTTCCTCAGCATTAAAAAGATGCAATACCATGCTGCTTCAGGCACCAAGGGTTTGACTGAGCTCAGAGCAGTCTCCTCCCTCACACACATGCGCTCGGAGCTGCCACTTGCAGACCGCAGATCTTTGTACTGTGGTGCTCCAAGTGAGTTTCACTGCTTAGCCAAAAGGTGATATAAACAATCTTTATTTGGGATCAAGCTGTGGATTTGCTTCAACTGCAAGTATTTAATCTGTCACTATTGTGCATTTTCATGCCAAAAATGCATCTTGGCTTTTCTCAAACTGGAAATCGGTCTCGCTGTTAGCAGAATGCCTGCTTAGGGTCTGTAGTTACCTGCAGGCTCTGTCAGCAGTAAGCTCGGTAGTACTGCGCTCTCGTCCGTCCGCTGGTTAGCAGCCATTTGGACTGATGGCAGCGGACCGCTCCTATCCCAAATTCGCGGTGTTCAGCAGGGCAGCCTGTAGGGCTGGCAGTTGCCCACGGGACCCTGAGAAGGGGAGGGAGCTGTACCGAGCTGTCACAGTGTGGGGCCTCTCACAAGATTATCCACTCAGCGTAGTAAGAACCTCCATGTAACTGTGCACTCCATCAACAGAGTTAACAAGTACTCTGTGAAAGGCTTGTAGCACGGACTCAGTGCTGGACTGCTAGAACTGCCGTATTCTGTTTACGCAGGCAGCAAGAGCGTAGTTCCTGTGTGGTTCTGTTACACTGCTGCTCACTGCAGTCACATTGACGTCTGCCTTAGAAATGTCTTAATGATTTACATTGTCACTGTTCCATACTGAGAGACGGAATAGTTTAAATTAAGGTCCCTGTAGAGCTGTCTCCCAGATCAATAGCACTCCCTGTCTAACATCACAGCTGAGGAAAGCAAGTTTTAAGATTGTCAGTTCTTCGAAGTATTAATTCTCTACCTTCTCTGTGTCCATATGCCGTAAGGAACTCCATTTTATTTACCCATTTCAGAAGTAATCTTCAATAAGACTGATTTTTGTATTCCTGAACAACAGTTTCTTTCACCACAAAAAAGCAAAATAAAACAGAACTTGTATCGTTGCACAAGGTACCAAGCAGCTACTTGGGTGTCTCACATCTGCTAAAACATTTTGGAATATGATCTTTTAAACACCCAATTGCTCGGAATCCCGTAGCCTCAGGTTTGTTCCCTACACAACCTTCATGTGCAACGCGTATACGCGTTGTGAATAACAGATGTTCTAGCCTGTGGCCGTGCTTTTTGCTTCAGGATACAACTCTCAAGTAGAATTGTATTTACTCTTCCTGTCTAGGGATACCTAAAGCCTACTGAATAAGGCAGCAGCTGTCTGAATTTTAGAGCAACGATTCCTTGGTAATGTTTTTTTTCTCCTGCATAATGCCTTGCAGAAGTGGGCTATTTATGATTTCTGTGCTAGCTGATGAAAATAGATGCAAGCTCTAAGCAAGTTTATCATTCAGGAGTTGCGTGTATGCATATTTTGTATAATTCTTTTAGCCTTGCAGGAGATTGTTATTGCCAACAATTCCACCCATTCTTCGAGTTTCACGCTGACCATGTTAGCACCAAGTAATCCAACTGCGTGTAGCCCAGCGTGCCAGGTTTGGTTACAGTTCATGCAATGATTCCTCTGCATTTTTCTCTCAAATGTCAGGAATTTGCATGAAGAAGAGATGTCATTCAACTGACTCATCAGTGAAACTGGTGCAGATTTCCTCAACTCCCTACCTAGAATGCCCTGGAAGCTCCATGGAAACAAACTCAGCCTGCGGGGTGGTTAGAGCATTTCCCGGCTAATGTGGGATTGTCCTGCCGTTTGCTTTCTTCTGTTCAATTTTTTAGCTCCGCTTTCAGCCGATCCTTTGGCATAGTTCTGCAGTTAATACTTATTTTTTTCATTTCTTGTGTATGTACAAAATAGAAATTGTACATATGTAGACAAGTCTAGTGTATTTTTAATAGCTTTATCGTTAGACGGTGTATGGATTTCTTTCTGGGCTACAAATGGACTGAGTCAGTGCCCATTAGGAAAAAACAAATAGGATTGTTAGGCCTGCCTGCTTGCTTGCTTTAGAGCAGTGCAATATTTTTTTCCTGTCCAGTTAATTTGGTAAAAAAATAAAACAAACAAACCTTGTTTTGAAGTAACCTAAAATAGATATATTTTTATTTTTCCTGAAGCAGACATTCCTGAAATTACTTTGTGTAGAATGAGATATTTTGTTTGCTGTAGCTTAATGATGCTGTGTTCAGGAATTGGGTTATTTTTATGTTTTAAATTAACTTTCCATCTTTGAGCAGTGTTTGGAAAGAAACCAGAAGATTGAAATGGGATTTTAGATGTAAAGAAAGAAGGGGAGTGATTATGTGATTATACTAAAATTATTCTGTAAATTCAATAAGAATTAACTAACTTTCTGTACCCCAAATCCAGATCTTTCGATAGATTTTAAACTTGATTTCTCCTGTCTCTACTGGCTTTATATTCTTGGCCACTAAATTTTGTTTTTCGCTTTGTCAGTCTACACCTGAGGTTTTCCACAAGAAGTAGTTGGATCTGTGGGTGGGTGAGCAGGTTAAAAGGCTGGGCTTACAGCTTTCTCGGGGCCTGTAGCCCTCCTTTGTGTGTGTCCTGCTCTCCGTCCTGCTCCCCAGGAGTGATCTGTTTGTGGCTCTCTTCCAGGGACATTTCTTCAGTTCAGCTCATGTAGCTTTTCCTGTGTTTGACACCGCTTTCATATCTGATCTTCATGTAAGAAAAACGGTAATAAGCCTTTCTCCATAGGGCTGCTTTGGTTCGGTATTTAACTGAAGAAATTAATTGTGCAAGGATGGAAAGTTTAGCATAGACTTTACCACAAGAGACTCCGTCCTCTCCCTCTCTGCTCCCGGCAGCACAGTGCCGGGGCCAAAGCTGCAGCGGGGTCTCTCCGTGCCGAGCGCTGCCCACCACGTTCGCAGCTTCTTTAGAGCAGATACACTTTTGACGCCCTTCCGCCGCCGCGCTGAGCGTGCTGAGCGCGTTGGCAGCTACTGCGGCTCTGCGTCGCCAGCTACCAAATTGATCAGATCTGTGGCTTTTTGTGTTTTGGGCTTTTCAGCTGCAGTTACCGAGTACATAAACGCTGTTACTAATAGCACGCTGCACTGGTACTAGCGGCAGCAAGGAAATTTTTAGAAAACCATCTCAGTAAAGATAGAATCCTTTACTCATGTTTCCGGCCAGCCCCAAAACGGGTACTTTTGCTGTATGAACTGTGCTTTTACCTATATATTTGAAAATACACGCGTCTCCTGAGTGAAGCTTTGGGTACCGTAGGTGTCTGTCTTCAGAAAGAAAATGAGGTATTTTTAATGAAGCTGTAATCCCGCTACTTGTGATTGTCTAAGGAGGAGTCCCTGAGGTCACAACGTGCTCAGTGTCATCTGGCACCACAATCAAGGTTGCGCCGGGGTGGAGGCTAATCAGTGCTGCCTCGTGTCTCATTACCATCTCTTCTTTATGCACAGCGTATCATCGCTGCACAAAGACGGAGTCTGTTAAATATTTATTTATAGTAAGAAGGGCCAAACTGTTAAGATTTAAAAAAAAATCTGTGTTAAAAGCGAGGCAGTGAGTGAGCGGGTTGGCATTTCCATGGCACACTGTGTTAAGCAGCAAACTTAATTATAAGTAAATTAAGTTCACCCTTTTCAATTGTTAAACTAATAACAAGCCACAAAGCCAACATATGTAAACCACCCCCTCAAAATTCATCGCTATTCACAAATCTTGAACTCTGAAAGCAAACAAATTACAGGGTGGAATAAGCTCCCAAAAGCTGTTTTAAAGCATTAGTGCTTTAGTTAAAAGCTATTTGGACAATACGGTTTGTTTCCGTTCTTGTACAGCTAATTCTTGCATATGCTGCCTCCACCACACAAACCTGTTTATTTTTGTAAACTTACTGGTGATCTTGGGATTAAAGGTAAAGATTTGCAACTAATTTACAAATGCCCACTGTAAATACAATTAATGAAATTCTGATGCTAATGTTATGAACCTCTGTAGACCACACACATTTATGGCCGCATGCGCGAAAGTTGATCTGTGGCAGTTTGTGTGAGGGGTATAAATGGATAAATACAAATAACCATTGAAAGATTTCTAACACGACAATGGGATGTTAATTATGAGGCTTTGGCTAATGTTTTGCTACAGCCTGTGGAAAACTGTTTACACCCTAAAAATTTAACACTATATCATGTATATGTTTATATTAAACCTGAAGTCATTCACAATGAGAGCAAGTCTAATTAGTAGTACTGGACTGCGCGTTAACATACTGCTGTGTGAACGTAAGGGTAGTTGTAATAATCTCTGTACTGTCAGTATCTTGAGTAAATTTTCTGCTGCAGTAATTCTTCAGGAAGGTTCTGTAGTTGCCGGTTTGGGTAGCGAACGCTGCTTGTTGTTCTGTTAGTGAATAAAGTAAAAGTAAGGCGATGCCCAGAGTGAGAAAAGCCAGCAAGAAGGCAGAATATAAGAACGGAGCGTAAGAAGGCTGTCACAGAGTTGTGCCCAGCTCCCTGACCCATGCAGCTCTGCTGGTCTTGCTTAGTGGATATACCAAGGATGATAGCAGTGTGACTGGGAATATGGACTTGTAAGCTGCACAGTGCGATTCTTCTGCAATCATGATTTGCTTGATGTGCACTGCCATGTGCTGGTGCTGCTCTTTGCCAGTAAGCCTTCTGGTGAGGACACGTCTTGCCTCTTGAAATTACATACACCCCTAACCTAAGCTTCAACCTTAACTTCGCAGTTTGCTGAAAGGCAATTTATGCTCAGGGACAAATTCCAGCACATGAGGTGAGAGGGTAATGCAGATGTGTCTGCTGTGGAACAAGCTCACACCTCCAAGAAGGATGTTTGCACTGCCTGAAGTTTTCAAGCATTTACAGCGTAAAGGTTTCTGACGCTTCGTAGGGCGGCTGTAACATTGCATACGCTAGCGTGTTCCGCGGTTCCGCACTGATACAGGTGAACTGAGCTGTGATTTTACTGCGAAGCATATAGAGTGCAAGACTGAAAGGAGAAGACAGGTTCTGGAAATGCTTAATGTAATGGCGTATACAGTAGAACTTGTGTCAGTCATCCATAGAACAAAATATTGTCATTCATGTGTAGCAAGTACGGAAGGGTAGAGTGCTTTTAGAACAGTGGAAACTCATCATGTTTTGACTAGTTCAGCAAAAACGTTTCTGTAATTCCGCTTTCTCTAGTGTATAGGAAATGGTTGTGGGGGTTGAGTTGGGTTTTTTTAATCCATGTTAATATTGCGAAGTATTATAAAATGTCAATAAAAAGGAAGAAAATGTAAAGTCATTATGCATTTGTCTTTTAAGAACACAGTATTTTTGAATAGTTTTAATACTGTATAATTTTATTCTTTTGCTGTCACCTCAGGGCCTCATTGGAGACACAAAGCAGCATCTCAACTGACCCGCTCAGGTACTGTAGTAATACCGGCATTAAGTTACTTCTGTATCAGCTGTACATCGCGTCTTACAGTGTACAGCCAGGAATAGCGTTGCCCAAATAGCTGGGTTTTTCTGAGGGGATAGTTTGCTCCCTTCCAGGATTTCAGTGAACTTGACATTTCAGCTGAACCTGAAATTCAGTTCTAGCTTCCAACACTGTGTATTCATTCTCAGAGGAGCACGAAGAGGAAGGAGGGAGGGTGTGCTTGTGCCCACGCATGGGCACACCATGTCTCTCAGATTTTTACAACCTTAGATTGTGCTGAGAGCATTTGACTTTCCCTGCAGTTTTATACTGCTTTAAGTGAACAATACTGATTGTGTCAAAATGTCATTCATGTTTTCCATTGCTCAGCATTCTGATAAAAGCACGTGTATAAACTTCAGAGAGTACTGTCATATGAGTCATTGCAGTAACTGAGATTTTACTTTGATCACTCGACTTAGAAAAAAATACTTCGAACTGTTAACACTGCATATCAAATGGGCACCTTGCATCTTTTATTCTCATCAGTGCACATTAAAGAGAGCATCAAAGTCACAGGCTTCCTTTGATTAAGTTGGGGCAGAGTCCCTTCCTCTCACATTGACAGTTGTTTTGGTAAGTCTTCCTTCGGAGATGTTACGGATTGAGGATGGGACTTTTTCCCACACTCTGTAGTTATAACCTTGTTTGAAGAAAACCTTAGCGGAAACTATTCTGTTTAACGTTATTCGATTTAAAGGCCCTTTCTGGTATAATCTTCCATTATTTCCCCGTGCATGTTCTTCTGAAAGTAAAGTGTATGCCTTATTATCATTCCCTAAAACCACCCCCACCCCCATGTTTGTTGTATTATCTTTGTCTTCAGCTCAGCATAGCAACACCGGACAATGTTCAGTCATGATTGGAGTTTTGTTCCCATCGCCCGGTTTGACTGGAACACTATTGCTTTGTGCAGTAGGACAATGCAGGAAACAATGTCAACTTCCCCTCCGCCCCGCTTTTCTGCAGACTTATGGCAGCAAGAACATCGTGTAGCTGATTTGTGATTTACCGTTCTCTGGGATAAGATTCCCTGAACCACACATTGCTGCCATCTTTATTCCAAGCTAGATAAGTCTTTGTGAAAATAGCAGATTTTATTACAGTGGGTTTTTTCCTGGTGGATTTTTTTTCATCAGTGAGAAAGATGACGAAGAGTGAGATAGATGCAAGAAGTGGCTGAATTTTAGCATTTGGTGGGAAAAGGAAAAGAGAATATTCTTTGAATAGGTTTAGTTGCACTGAATAGATGTGTTTCGTAGAAACTGCAGTGGTTGAATCATTTTAAGTTGCTTTGGGATCGTATGAACATTTCCTTGTTTTGAACTATTTTCAATAAAAAGAGACCACGCGATTTAATACCCAGCTGTGTGGCCGCTGCCGTTGCTGCATGGCCTCACGAACCAGAAAGTTTAACGCACACAGTTGCTGTGCTCAGTTCTACGGCAGTGGCTCTCGTCGGTATGCGGTCGGTGGGTAACGCCTCCTTAAGCCTGCAACAGAGACACGCAGGCTGGCACGGCATCCTTGGTTGCACTTCTTTATATTTCAAATAACACTTTGCTAATAGCTTATATTCTACCTCTTTTGCAACATTTTTAAGCTGCAAATTATCAGAGATTTCGAGACTTTCTTCTTTGTCCAATTCACTTTTATAAAACTCTGTGCTCAGACTTTTCCTAAACTATTTCAAACAGATAATCTTGAGAATACGTGTAAATTTTTTTGAGAGAACTGTCTTTATAAAAATGTATTTGGAAATAAATGTGCTTGCAGGCGGTAAGTCCTTTTGAATTCTGAGAACTGGGGTGAAATAATGTCTGGGAGTTACTAGATGAGAATGTAAAAATGCTACTCTGACTACAAATGAAATAATTGTATGGTATTTAAAAACTCTGGAGCAAAACAATCATAGAGGAGATATTACAGAAATTTCCAGATTATATCAGATAAACCAGTGGATTTTTGCTGCAGTTAAATAATTATTGAAGAAACAGCATGTAAAATCTTGTTGACTTCAGTACCTCAAATAAGCCTGATCTGGAGCTGTAATTAAACAAAATTAAGGCTATTTTTTTTTTTAAGTAAAATGAAAGCTAGTAGAAGACTTCTTGTTACTGAACGTGTTCTCATGAACCTGTTGAGCTCATTTGCCTTTGAATGACCCATAAAATGGAATATGCCAGTTAACGTGAACCCATCCAGTGTCCTGTCAAGCAATTAGTATTTTCTAGTCAGGCTACTTTTCTGGCATTTTGCTCACTAAGTTCCTGTCCCCACCAAGAAGGTGAGTTTGCCCTTGAGCCGCTCCTCTAGTTCTCACCTGCCCTGGAGCACTGTAATCCCGACTTCTGATTGTGCTAAATTTCAGCTGTATGTAGATGCCCCACCAGACATTCATTTGGATTTATTTAGACTGCACTTGGATTCTGTAGGTTCAATTTGAAGGTTACATCGTTGTGAATCAGAGTAAAGCTTAGTGTCATAAAGAATAATGTGAAAAGTTTGCTTATGTCCTTTAGAAAAGAGAAAAATCTGAACGAGTTGGCACGCTCTCTATGTATGTATGTATATTTTGTTTTGTTCTGCACAATTTCTTTCACAGCCTGCACAGTATTTATTCTGGGTATTTTGAGTTGGTATCTGAAGATACTTTGTTTCCCAGTATGTAAATCTTAATGTGGGCCTCCTGGAGCGTTGTATTATCAGACCTGTTTCAAATGATCCAGAAATTTAAATATTTAAGCTTTGCAGATATTTGTGGCATATTTGTCGTCTTCTGTAACGAATGGATCAACTAGTGTTGGTATGAGTTTTGAGAACAGACATGCAGAAAAGATACTCAGCATTAAGGGAACAGCAAATTTCTTACTGTTCTACTTTGTGAAATTTTGGCAGCTTAGAGACTTAGTAACCAAAAATGAAGGTTAGTACCAAATGATGACTGATATTCTTCTGTGGGGGAGTGCCTAAGTCTGAGAGCTGTTTGAAGCAAAATAACTTTGTTTTCAGTTACTGGAGCGTTTCTGGGCTTCAAGCGAAGAGGTGAGAGGGCAGAGGGCTTTGTTGTTACAGCCCTGATTCTCTGGGTGCCTCTGTAGGGCACGTGGCCAACGTGCCCAGGCGTCCCAACAGCGCAGCAGAGCCCGAGCGCTCTCTGCAAGCACAGCTCTCCATTTTCCCTGACTGGGGAGGGATGCTGGCTGGAGTGACACCCAGAAATGTGCGGAAGGGCCAGGAAGAGAGATCTCATTTGACAGCACCTTTAATGTGAAAGTCTTCCTTGTTCTTTGGATCAGCAAGCTAGGAAATTTTCCCACGAACTGCATGTGGAGGCTCTTTGCTTTCCAGTATCAGGAAGGGACCCAGTGCAGAGGAGCTTTGTGCGCAGTTTTTACCTGTGAGCAGTTAGGCCTTTAAGCCTCCCAGGAGCTAGTTAAGCATCTTGCTTTGTACCCCTTCTGCGATCCCCACTTTTTACTGTGGTGTGCACAGGGAGTGCCATGGAATTAGTATGGGAACCACGCTGTCTTGGTCTCATGATATTCTTGAGCTCCACAATCACTAGCAGGAAGGGTTTGTGTGTGGCTGTTGAAGTATTTCACCCTGGAATCAAGAAAGACTCGTGGAAAACAGTTTTCTTACTGCAGGCTTCCACTTTCTGTACTCCATGCAAGTAGGTGGACACACTGTTTTTTCTGGGCAAGCGAAATATTTTTCAGGAATGCTCCTAGTATATCACTATAAGGGCGTAAGTAACAGTAGTTTATGTATTTTATGGAGGGTTAAAGATGTAGCTAGACAAATCAATTTTCCTGATTTCCCCAACCCCAAGAAATCAGTGTACTAGTAACTCTAGCAGGTGCTGGCTTCATGCTGGGGTTATTTTATACAACGCTCTCCCTCCTCAGTGGGTTGTTTTACGTCAGCCTCAGAGCTTCATGGATTGACAAGACAACCATCCCTTTAAAAAAAAGAGGCATTACACTATAGGATTTCCACTTTGCCCTTTTTTTAGTGCCTGTTTTTGAGAGCCTTGCCAGAGGCTTCAGTGCATTGCTGCCAGAGCTGCCTCTGCATAGCAAAGCCCTAAAGGACTATAGAAATTTTCAGCAAACTGCTCACTTACGGTACCAGCGCTGAAGCTACAGCATGTCCAGAAATTCCCACTCTTGTTAGGCCTGGGAATTCTCAGTCAAAGGTCTCGCTAAATGCCATTCTGAAAGAACTAGTTTTAAATCCAGGGTGAGCGTGAGATGAAGCTTAATTTTCTTTGTTGTTTTCCTCTGGAAGACAAGTAAAAATGAAGAACGTGTTGAGAGCATGGTGCTTTTCATTTGCAAAAGTCCTAATTAGCATTTTCTCTGCATGCAGTGCAGTATAATCAGCGTTGGTTGCTGTCAGAAAATTCATGGGTACATAGCTTCTGCTCACTGAAAGTCCAGTATTGAGAAGTAAGTAATTAAGCTAACAAATAGCTGCTTTTTTTTTTTTTTTCCTGGAGAGGGTGTGATGTAGAGAACGACATTGCTTTGCAGTGTGAACAGTCAAAGGATAGGTCTTCAGAAAAGTCTCATTTCAGGATCAAATCTTTAGGTGGTGTCTTTTGAGCTTAATTGTCTCGGCATGCCTTTCTCTTTCCTTGATTCTGACGATAGCTTTTCTGGGTTATGGGGCGAGGCATTCCTTGCTGCTGCTGCTTTTTTAAATTCTTCTTGCTTTTTTTTTTTCTTTCTTTTTTTAAAGAAACCTCAAGAAATTCAGGTAGAAGAATGTTCCAATAGGGAGAATTCAAACTTTTTTTTTTTTTGCTATCTGTTTGTTCTTGGAAATAAAAAGATTTCTGTGTTATCCTCTCGGCAGCGTACTGTGGCCTGTGTAATGGACCAGCCCAGCCCAAGCTGAGAGGCAGGACTGGGGAGGGCTGGGGCTCCCCAGGAGGCACCGGGTCCCCAGGGCCTTTCATTCAGTTCCTCTTCAGATAAAACCATCCCTGCAAAGCAGGGGCTGATAGTAGGGATGGAAAACTGGGATGGAAGATTTTGATATGAAAATCTAAATACCCGTAGCATGACGGCATCGCTGTCTTCAAAACTGCCAAATTACGGAAGCCGGAGGGAACATGAGTGCAGGAAGAAAAGCAGAGTTAAGCTCTGGCAGTATTTAATATTGTGGGGCGCTTGCTTCTCAGAAGTAGGCAGTGGTGTTTGCTTAGAAACCACTGCAGCAGTACCAGCTCTGAGGCTGGGCTGCAAGACATCGGTGGGTAAATGCAAGCGTTGCAGGCCATTGATTGTTTTAAATTCTTTAAAAGAAATTATTTTTTAAGAGGCCCAAATGAAAGGCACATCATGTTCGTGCTTTTTCCTGCAAGTTGCTTTTCTCACGGTTGGTTTGTTTCCACCACTTGCCCTGTGCAGTGTATTTTTAGGGAACTGCCAGGCCAGATGTGACGTTGTCTGGGCATAGTTTACCTATTTCTATACTTCACTAAAGAAGGTGCCATTTCTTACTCAAATATATTTATCATTTCATTTCAAGTGAACTTACACAAACCAGTTTTCTAAGACGTTGCGAAGGCCCTTCTGTAACTGAACAGTCACAATGAGTAAAACCAGAAGCCAAAAGATCCCTAAATACAGCTTATTATCCAGGCTCTTGGGGAACTAGGTGTGTGTACACGGGAAAGAGCCCCCAGTTAGGCTTGGGGGGGTTGGGTTTCCTCCCCTGTTTCTAAAACAGTGTGAAAACTGCGTGGGGCTTTTTGTGCCGTGTTAGTTTGGGGGGGGGGGGGGGGGGGGGGCGGGGNNNNCTGGGTTTGCTTGTTTGCTGTTTGTTTGTGGCTTTTTTTCAAAGACCACCTGTCCGAATGCCAGAATCTCTTTTCAGTGTTTCCTCACATTCTGGTTGTGGTTTTGTTGTGGTTTCTGTTGAACTCTGAAGTTCCTATTACCTCCGTGATGCCGCTGCGGGCTGTATCCTCAATGTTCACTGCTGGCGAATTTCTAAACTCAACCAAGCCGAGGTTTTGGAACGCACGTTGAACAGGAGGCCGGACGTAGGGATCGGCCCGGCTCCCCTGGGACACTTGTTGTTATTTAACAACAGCTGCTTTTTTTAAAAAAAAATNAAAAAAATAGTTAATTTGCTATTGAAGCCTTCTCTTGTGCCAGTAAGGTTCCCCGCAAAATAGCAGCTCCCCGCTTTTGACTGGGGGGGTCCCGGGGCGGGGGGTACCCGTTGCGGGTAAGCGCGCCCGGGGGGATGGGCAGGGGGTAGCGCTGGGCCGGTGTCTTTCGCACAAGGTGTGAGTCCAGCTCGGGCTCCTGTCTGGCCCGCAGAAACGCAAGCCGCTTCCACCGCGCCCGCCCGAGGTTTCAGGAGCAAACGCCGCTGATCCGGAGGTGCCCTGCAAGGCGGCGGGGGGGCGCCGCGGGACTGGCCGCAGCCGAGGCCGGNTGTGCCGCCCGCGGTGAGCCGTGCTTCCCAGACCTCGCTGGCGAAGTGTGTTGGCAATAAGATAAGCTTCATCGGGTCTGCGGGTGGGGAGGGTCCGCACTGCTGCCTGGCGGGGTTTCCCCTTTTCCTTTCCCCTCCCCTGTCATAAGGAGCCCCCAGCTTCCATAGGTGCTGGCAGACAATGGAGCTGGTGGGATTTACACAGGAGGAGCTGTAACAGAGTCGTGCGCTGCTCTATTTAAACGAAAAAAAACCAGAAAGAGGCAAAAAGCGTGCAGTTCCCCTGTGCTGGGATCATAGCGGTGCCGTGACTGCAGGGCAGTTGTTGTCAGATCTGATTGAGATAATCGCTTGCGTTTTCCGAAGTTCCCTGAGCTTTAAGGATGCTTTCCAAAGGTCCTTCAGAAACCGCAGCCGGAATATGTGCGCATTGTTTGGGCAGGGGGCTTTTAGAATGGCCTAAAATAGCCAAAAGGAGAAGTGGCATTTCTGTGCAGTAACGGTAGCGTTGGGGACTTTGGGAAAGACAATTCGCAATCGGGATCAAAGAGCGATACAAAGAATTTGTATCCTTTGTGCAAGTGCCTCTTTGTATTAAAGTCGGGTACTGTAACCGTGCAGGTGCTGTGCCATGTGCATGCCTGGCTGCATACAGTGGTAGCGATTAGAAACACTTATGCTGCAGCAATAAGGAGAGGAGTGTGTTGGACTGGGTTTGAGTCATTCAAATCATAACAAAAAGAAGTCTGGTGGTGTTAAAACCTAGCTGCAGACTACCGCTGCTGCAGCAGAAGTATTTGAAAATGCTGAAGTTAAAGGCCTTCTGCTTGGATTACTGGCAGTTTTTGTGTCTCCAGCCTCTTCACGGTTTCTATAAAAGGTAAGAAAACATTAACTCTGAAATGCTTTTCAGAACGGGGTGGCTGCACATGATGCCACCAGCGTTTTTCTTGCTGTTCTACTCTATTGCTGAAGGGGCAGATATGCAGGGAAAAGGGAGTGGTAGAGAATTAATGGGAACTTGTGACAAAGATTGTAAAGCTGCTTTTTTATTACATTATCAGCTACTTTTGTCTCTGTGCATGCAGATGTGAAAGGTGATGATGCCGTTTGGTTTCAACATTTACTTTAAGTCACATCGTCTCAGCTAAGACTCAGTTAGTACTTTCTTCTCTGAAATGTTATCCTTAGGCACGGCAGCGTGTGTTGTGTAGTGTACAGGCTGTAAATAGCACTAGGAGATTAATTGAAATGCCATGGAAATTTATGTAATGCAGAGAAGATCCTTTTTTCCCAGAGATATTTAGTAATAGTTCATCTTTCATCTCCCTCCCAGCGCAAAGTGCGCATCACAGCCATTCAGAGCAACGGCGCTTTGCTTAGGCAGGTCTGGCATCCGGCTTAAATGATTGATGGTGAATAGTGGTCGTAAAGAATAGGACCGGGTGTCAGATGCACTGAGCTTGCCTATTTAATGGAACAGCAAAATAAGCAATTCCATTTAACATGTCCCTGAACTTACCCTGATGCTTTTTAATCTAAACTTGTGTTTTCTTGCTCTTGATTTATGCCACTAAGCAGAAGGAATTATGTGTATTTGAATGTTCTGGGGAAAAAGTGGGGATCACTTTGTTAACAAAACTCATGCAATTCTTTAAAATAGGATTCTGTTCTTGTTATGTACACTTTCTGGTCTGACTACCTATTGTCAGGCTACAGAAAGTGCTTTGTACAAAATGCTAATTGCAGTTGAATTTTTCATGCGGTGACTGAAGGCTGGAAAAGGGAACTGTTCCAATCTTTTTCAAGGTTTAAGGGGTGCCCCGCACTTTCTGGCATTGAGTAACATGGGACCCTCGTCTGTGACCATTGGCTTGTGAAGTTTCAAAAGATGGCTTTATTCTCCTCTTCTTGCAGCTTTTCACAGATTTCATTTCTAAGCCAAAAAATTTCCACCCTATTCCCAGCCATTGTAATGTCTTCGTTGGTGAGAAACCATATAAAATAATAGAAATGTAGCCAGACTGTTTTGACACAGATAAACACAACTAAACTGAAGCTTTATGTCTTAGATTCCTGGCGAAATCCCAGCTGTGTTGCAAATGAATTACTGTAGAGTTATTCTACATCTCCTGATGGAAATCTCTGTGATATCTAAGGAGTGCCCATTTATTTCCTTCCAGATAGTTAATTTATTTGTCATCAAAACCTAGATGTACTTGAGCCCGCCTCCTGGAGTGTCTTTGTATGAACGGAAGTAAAAAGAGGACTTAAGCACTTAAATATCAGAGGGAAGCACTTTGCTTCCATCGTTTTGAGAAAAGAAAAATGGAAGGAAAGTTGCAACTTTCTCATGTTTTAAAAAGAAAAAAACCCCTCCTACTTTCTTGAGACTTTCTTTCAATTGCTTTTTATTAGTAATTGTAGATAGCTTAAAATGCTCTTGGAGAAGAGACAAGGGGCTGTGAGAAGAGTTTTGTGTGTGCTTGGGGGTATCTGTTTCTTGGGTTTGTGTATAAAATGAGATAACCAAAACAGGACTTGAGTAACAGTTCCATTGCCTGGGTCTTACTATGTGAATTTTTAGTATCAGCGTTAGGGTTATTGCCCCCCCTTCCGCCTCTGTTATATCTCAGTGGTGTGGGGGAAGATGTGTCAGAGGAGGTGAGGAGGAGCAATCTTCAGACACCCCTGTATGACGTTTCCTCCTGCCACTGCTCTCGCCCGGTGACCAGCACTGGCTTTGGAGGTGCAGTACCAAGCTGTGGGGCAGCAGTACCAAACCCCTGAGCCTTCCCCATGTACAGGTAGTGCTGTGGCAGCAGATGGCCTTTCAGGGCAGACATCGGAACACTGTGGAACAGCTGCCCACCTCCCCCTTAAACCGTGTTCCTGATCCTGTGGGGTGACTCAGACTCACTGCTTGGCCATGAGAGCTCTGCTCATCGCTCCTCGTGCGCTTGCCCTCCCCAGCAGTGCTTAGCAAGCCGTACATGACGAGATGTGACTGTTCTCTTTCCTTTTGTGGACTAAGCAGAGCATGACTTCTCAGTTGCAGTCAGTGCTCAAAACTGTGGTAAATGTTTCTTGTTGCTTCAGAAAGCCACAGCTTCTCTGTGGCTTTTGCTGCTCTGCCTGCAGGAACCAAGCTGTCTTTTTCGGCTGTTGTTACTCAGAGAAGTCTCGTGGGATCGTGTCTGTTGCCTGACCTGGACAGTTCGGATTTATGGTATAGTTTTGTCTTACACTGGGAGCCATTTGGACGGAACTGTGTGTCAGTATTGAAATCCATGGACTTCAAGAGAAGTCCGTGCAGGGTGCGTTAGGTCTTGCCTAGCAGTGTTCAGTGCTGGCCGTGTGATAGCGTGCACCCACACCGCGTACACCCTGAAGTGGCAGGATAGGGCTGGCACACTGCGATGCTAAGTGGGCCTTTTCCTCAAACCCTTGAGAAGATGATGGCACCGAGAGGCTCAGGCAGGCTGTGGTGGTGGCCTGTCCCTGCTGCCCAGGGCTGCGGGCTGGAGCAGGAGAGGAGAACAGGGCAGATGAGCAAGTCCCCTCCCTGCCTGTGACTGTAGTGCCAGTTGGGACACTGCAAGAAAACAGTGATTCCGGGTGATGGGCCAGAGTAAAACCAGGACAATTTTTGCCTCCTGAGGTGCTAGCTCTCAGACGTATTCAGGCATCCAAGGTAAAAATTCAGTTTCCGAACTCTTTATAGCAAGCCCTGCATGTGACAGTCCCAAAGAGAAGCCCAGCCAAGGGCAGGCACCCAACCTAAAGTGGAGGGCTCCTGTAGGGTCCTCCACAGGAACTGATTCAGTGAGGTGTGTTTCCTCAACACAGCAAGGGAAAGGGCAAATCGCACAAAATAAGCCAACTGCACTTTTAGTTCATTTCTTAAATTTGGCAGTGGCTTCAGTAGCCAGAACTTGGCCCGTCACATGCATATTCACAAAATAAAGTTACTGCAAGGTAATGATGCTGATGCCTCCAATAATGTGTATATAAACTTACAGCCTGCTTCTGTCCAAGCTGTAGCACATCATACACAGCAAACTGGGGGGATTAGGGGTGAAACTTGGTCCAAAAAAATGTTTGCTAATTCACTGATTTATGAAAATCAAATTTCAGCTCTCTGTTGCCGTTAACACTGGGAACATTTTGGTCAGTGCTGTGTAACCCCTCGCTAAGGTGCTGGGTTTCAGTGTCCTTTGAATACAAACACTACAAGTGTGGAGATGTATTTCTGTAACGTGGAAGTGTAAGGTGAGCAAATCACTGTAGGGTTTCTGTGGGATTTTGAGGATGAGTGTCTCATGCTTTACTCAATGGATTATTATAAAATCATGTGACTTCAGGTTTCGCATGTGAAAGTGAAGATTTTCTATAGCCAGTGGGCGCATCGTGCTGTGCTTCTGCCAGCTGGTGTGTAATAGCCCAAGCGAGAAATCGTTACCATTAGCATTGCATTAAAGATAAAGCGTAAGGTGAGAAAATTTGTGACAGCAGTGAAGGCAACTGTAATCTGTAGTTTGGGGGGGATTTTTCCTCCCAGAATGTCTTCTCTTCTTGCTAAGATGAGAGTATTTTAAAAAACATAAAGAAAGTGCCAAGTTTGTAAAGGCTGCTTTACTGGAATCCAGTTGCTTGACAGACAGAACAGTCCTTAAATTATTGCTTCTCACCTTTCTTTTTTTTTTTGTCAATTTGACCTCTCTGAAGGATATCTGAGTCCCTTACAGAACCACTAGGGCTGTTTCTAACAAGCATCTGATTCCAGCCACCCCGATGGAACAAGTGAGAGATGACTTCTTTTGAAGCAGGGATTAGTTGGCATTTTTTCTGCTAGTCTTCAGTTGGGACTGGTGATTCCATCATGGTGATTCAGGGAGGATTGAGTCCCGTGCTTAAGCCCATCTCTGGACAAGAACAGGTCTGTATCGTGGTGTATGATTCAGTCCCGTTCGGATGTTTCAGTGATGATTATAAATGGAAATGGTTTCATGGATTTGCTTGGTAGGAGCAGTTTATTGCTGCCATACAGAATATCACAAAGGAACCGAGGGCCAGAAGCTGCTCGAAGCCTCTCTAATCTTGCACTCTGCAGGGCACCTACAGCTCTGGGCTCATCCTCTTTCCCGCTCTGTTATCCAAGACAAATTTGTAGCATTTGAGGCCATTAAAGGAATTGCCAACCTTAATTTAGATGCAGTTTCAAAGACAGCACATGTGCCTTAAATGATCTATGTCGGGATTGTCCCCTAGGTTAACTCTTTGTTAAAAAGAATGTGCTTTGATAGTCTTTGTCCCTCATTTCTGGTGTTAACAGCATGGACTCTGCGTCTAGGATTATGTGAGGTGGGTTCAGATGTGGCAGATAACATGCTTGCTTACAGGCACGGAGCGGTGCTGCTGTTCCCTGTAAGTAAAATGCAGAGTAAAACAAAGATGCGAAGCACTCAATGGTCCTGTGCTACTACATAGTTAAAGGGAATGTTATTGTTAAATTAATTATTAAAACCAGATTTAATAAAGGAAAAAAGAGTTGTAGGTGGTTTGTAACATACAATGCTATAATCCTGCATTCCTGGAAGCAATAGCTGTATACTAGTTACAAATCTCAGGAACAGTGAGCAGGGAGGAAAAATCCTTAGGTTCCAGTTCACAGGAGCAGGGAACTTCTTTTGCGCCCTGTAGCCAGCGATGTCGGCTGGTTTCCTTTGCTTCTCGCCGTCACTTGAATTAGGAGCTCCTTTGCAAGATCCTGAACAAAACAATAGCAAAGCGGGTGGGAAAAATTACTGAAGCTTTGCCTTGAACTTGCATTTAGAGTTCACCATATATGTTGTTAGAAACAAACAGTTTGCTTTCACTTGACAGTGACTTCATCCAGAGCAGGGCTGAGTCATGTGGCTATGGTACAGCGCTCTCTCCGGAGGTTTGTGCTGGCAACATTTACACAATTGCAGAGCAGCTGAGAGCATAAAATTCTCTCCTCCTCCTTATCCCCCCAAATCCACTATCCTCTTGAAGTATAGCCTGCAAACAGTATGGATTGCAGAATTCCCATGCTCAGCATAAAAATCATTAGGAGGAACCTCTCAAATAAATACACAAAGTTGCAAAATGCCTTAAAAGCAATCAGAGGACTTGTTTACACTCAGGGAACTAAAGCGACTTCATGCTGAGAAATTTAAATTAAAATACCCAAAATACCTGCTAATCTGGTTGAAGCCTTCATTGTAATGTAATTAATGCTGCTTCGTATCTAAAAGAGAGTCTTTGTGCAAGAGCTCAAAATGCATTGTTCCTGGGCCTTAAATTCATACTCCTGGTTTGTCTTAACTTTCCAGGGTGCTCTTCCTTTCTACCTGGCGGACAGTCATCTTACGGCACCCCTTGACTTTCCATCCCTGATCTCACCAAGGTGTGCTGCGGGCCTTGGGCACTGCTGAGCAAAAATCCTGCGCAAACATACAGGGCGCTGGGGTGCGTCTCCCCTCACCGCTGCTGTAGCTGATAGACTGGCTTTCAGGCTGGAGACCGTTCTCTGTGTGTATGCTTTGCTTTTTCTGCCTCTCTGCAGCCTTCAGTAGTGAAGGCTTTCTGAAACCTTCCTTCGACCCCTTCCCACTCACCCAGGAACCATCTGTCAATCCTCAGGTTCTCCCTTCTTCACATTCATGTGAATTTTAACCTTCCACAAACAGAGCTTCAAAGAGTCATGTTAGGATTTTGGAGAACCGTGGTGTCTGCGCTGGGGCTCTCACCGAGGCGTAGCTGGTGGTGCCTTGCCCTTTCGCTGCCCCCCTGGAGAGCACGGTGTTTGCCAGGCTTTCCTCTCCCTAGCTGGTCTCTGCTGTATTTAGATGCAACTGATGGGCAGCCCCTAGAGCAGTCACATTTTAATTGTGCGTTTGGCTACGCGCCCTGCAGAGGGGGATTGGAAGCTTTCTGAATTTCCTTTGATAGCCTTCCAAGATTAAGTCACAGAAAAGGGAGTCTGGGAGCATGATGGAGGCCTGGAGACGTACGAGGAGCCTGTCAGAAGCTGCAGCTGGAGGGGTGCTGGAGGGGCCTCTCCGAAGCCACACAACCTTGCCAGCCTGTCGGGGCTGACAGGGGATGCCCTTTATCAAAATGCCAAAATCATGCTGACTTGGTTCCGCAGGAGGACTGGTATGTGGCTGTCGCTGCTATAAACTCCCAGGAAACCCTGTGTTTTGCATACTCTCAGGAATGTTTGTGAAAAATCAGAAAAGGAAGTTTAAAAGGAGAGGGAAGACAATACAGTGAAGGCTGAGGAGAAAACGTGTGGTGAAAGCAGTTTCAACCCCTTCCGGGTGCTAAAAATGTTGGCTTGTTACAACTTGAAGGTTTAAAGATACTCTAAATTGTGTAAAAAGCCAGAATGTTTTTCAATCTAAAAATTTTAAACCCCATCTACGTGCAATGCTCCTTCCAGTCCTTAATTGGTAATAGCTGTTGTAGAAAGGGAACGCTACCTGGGTTAAAAATAGGTCTGGAACCGTCCTGACAACCAAAACCAGGCAAGCTCTAACCCTCACATCTTCCTTTTGTCAAATGACCTAGAAATACAGTCTATATAATGATATAAGTGCTGTTAAATTCTGATCTGTCATTGTTTTGTCCTGATAGAAACTTCAGGAAATAAGCAAATTGCCTTCTTCACTTCGGAAGGCGGCACTGAACTCGTTTCCATCTCCATAGGAATGTTACACTAACCTAATTTAGGATGAGCCCGTGCGCAGTTGAAGTAGTAAGATGATTTTAGCTGTGTAAAGTGATGCATGCGTCCGGAGCAGATGACTTTATCAAAAAGCAAATCAGATAAGGTGTCCTGGGCGCTCCGTTTCCCTGAGCCGCTTGATAGTAACTTCCGTGGCAGGGGCCTGACACTCGGCTCCCCGCGCTGGCTGTGCTGGCAGAGCACTCTGCTTATCGTTCAGGCTTTCGTGCAAACTGTGAATGAATCTCAGGAGAGGGGAGAATAATAGAATGGGAGACTCCAAATTAAGTGCTCTCTTTCTATTAATATCATTTAAAAGTAATACACCACCTACAACTTGTAAAGGAACCTTAGCTCTAGTATTTTTAAATACTTAGTGATTCATGTCCCCTGTAATATCTTTGCCTGCAGCAGCTTAATTTCCAGTGTAAAATAGCATAAAACTGATTGAAATCCTCCAGTTCTTGTCTGTCCATTACCTCCCCACCCTCCCCACCAACATTTTTTAATTTATCTTTTTAAGAATCCTTAAGTACTGTCCATCCCATAGTGGGCAAGTAGTGGGTCTGGGTTCTCTTACCGATCAAAAACATTGGGAGAATTCTGTTATTGTTACTAAATGTGCGGTATGTGCTTGAAAGTGGCCAAGTTGAGGGCTCTGACAACTTCTGGTGAATTCTGTTCCAGCGTTTTGGAGCTATCGATTCTTCCAATTGTTTTTGCTTCCCTGCAACAGCTCACTGCTTCTGTGTGCAGGCAGCAACACAAGAAATGTACATCTGTCTCGGCTGTTGTGGGTCGCCTTGGTGCAAACTCACCTGCCTCAGCGGTTTCGGCCAGCGCTCCAGGCTGCAGGTCAGAGCAGCCGAGCAGCAGACAGTCCTCTGCGCTGACTCTGCGATAGGCAGCGCTAACCCGTCAGCGAGGCACGGATAGCTCAGGGTGAGGCGTCTTCAGTGGCCTCAGCTGTTTGCTCAGTTCTCCTAAGCCACGGGAGAGTGACAGTGTCATAGCATCGTCTTTGAATTAGTGGTTGCGGCTGTTTGAATTAAAGATTTCTTCCTAAAAAAGGAATTGGGAATTGCTTTCCCTGTTCTACAGACAGTGAAATGCCGCTCCAAGAGACCCGGTCTGTCTGCTCGATCTAGAAATGTGGAAATAAACTGTGGGGGAAACCTGAGGACAATGTGACCTTCTGATGCAGGGGGCAGCACTTCGTGATTGCACCCATTAATACATCCACTGAAATTAAAAGAGTCAGTGACCTAGGGAGACATACTGATGCTGGGTGTGGAAAAGGCGGCATGCTGAAGTGGGAAGAAGTTTTGGAAGGAGGCAGAACTTCTTGCACCTTCCTGTTGCAAGTTGGCAGGACAAAGACAGCTTGTAGTACATGAACCATTAGCAGGACACTGTTGTGGGTCCAGGCGCAACGGTGCTGACATGGCTACTGAGAATGAGGGCTGTGCTGTAGAGGCTTGCAAGCAGGGCGTATCTAATAAAGATTTCCAAGGAGGATAATGAGAGAAGAAAAAAAAAAAAAAGAGCAAACTAAGTATATCTGGGGAGTTCTGCCTCATACGGAGCATGGTCCCACGCACAGTGTGGCTGGGTGGATGCAGTGATGTCCTGTGAATGGAATCTGTTGTTTTATTTCAAGGGAAAGAGATAACTGAAGTTTTCATTGCCACACCCAAAGAGGAATAATAAACCAGCCAGGCGGCAACTGTCTCCAAACAGCCCTCGTTACCAACCCACAGCCTCTGCATTGGCTGGGGTTTCTTGGCCAAGCGCGGCAGTGTGGGAGAAGACTGTCACTGGAATCATTACAATAGATTATGATTGATGTACAAAATGGAAAAATCCATGTCAAAGACAGACGTGATGCCAAATGGCCCCTGCAGTGCTGGGACATATCTTGACTTGTCATACAGTGAAAGCAAACAAGGCTTCAAAAAAGTGAAATCATTTGATATGCTAATCTGTGCCTTGTTTCAGGCATAGTAATGTCATTGTGAACAAAGGAGAAGAAAGTAAACAGCTAAGACAAAAGGGCTTACTGTCTTACTGCTGCTGGAGAAGTTCCTCTGTTCCCGAATCAGACTTTTCTTAATAGTAAGAAGTAGTTGATCAGCCAGTTTCCTCTTTGATACCCGTTCTGTCACCTCCTTGGTAATCATATTAGGAAGGAGCTGGTTTTAGGAAAGGCGGCCCATTATGAGAGACACAATTAGCTGTAGGTTTTGATTAATCACCAGTTCTTCACATCTGTGTGTGTACTGAAATCAGCAGCTATTAGCTGATGCTGTTAGCACCCAGGCTTGGTCAAACCTGGCATTGTTCTCCCTGCCTTCCTGAAGCTTTCCAGGATGCTCTTAGGTTTAGGCATACCTCTCCAGTGTTATTCCAAGGAGCATTTCACAGCAATCTGTCCTGCCTATTTACACCAGAATAAACATTGTTTATTTACATCCAAGATTTAATCACAGAACTAAAATAGAGTCATATGAACTGATGTGATTTGCATATTATTCAGCATTTTCTGAATGTATATTACGTTGTCTTTGCAAGTTGTCTGTCCGTTATATATATTCCAAACTAATGCCTGACGTTCCCTGCAGAATTAATGCTTGTTTAGTGGAGGGCTATCTCGATTTTCCTAGGTCGCGTTGGGAATTAGTGGACAAACTCAGCTCATGAGGACAGGAGCTGAAATACTCTCTACACTATTTCATAAATAGTCATCTTACCCTGGGAAATGCTGCAGCCATAATTTAAAAACAGAACGTGTGTGTTACCCACACACGAGCCACCCCACAGCATCTCGCTTCTGTCCCGTGATGCTATCACGTGTTACTTTAATCCCTTCGGTGACCGGTTGTGCTCAAATTTTAGAAACATGGATGAAGAAGGTGATTAAAATACTGTTCTCTTGTAGATCTAATCCACCTTAATCTATCTTTAGAGACAAGTAAAAACAGTATTTCTGCAGATGCTGATAATATCAAAATGTTGCGGCTGAAGGTGACGCATTTCGATTATACGTTCCTTGATTCAATTACACTGAAGCCTCAAGTATAAGCTCAGAGAGAGATTGTTGGCACAGCTGAGCATGCTGTTTGATACCTCCCTACTACACAGAAGTTTCATACTTTGTATATAATGTATATATTTATGCTAAATGAAGTATTTCAAACGTACGCCATACAAAAACCCAGAAAATCTGTCTTTTAGCCACTTCATCTCCCAAATTTGCAAGCTGAGGTGATGGTCAGGGTTTAGCTGGTCTGCCTGAACTTGGGTAGCTTTTATTTCAGTGATTGTGTTAAGGACAGAGGTACAAGTTTTCTAATGCAAGTTCTCGTCATGAAGCCTACTGATGTAAAATGTACAACATGCTGTGGAACTTGGGCTGACTTTCTTTTATGAGCCATCAACGCTTGCTCCAGCAACAGTTGTCAGAAAATCCCTGAAAAAGAATACAGTTCAGAGCCACGAGATCCTAGATAAAATGGTTTTACACAAAATGCAGTTGTGCAACAGAAAACAGACTTTTAATCATAAAAGCCTACAGTTCTATGAAGAGTAGCATGAGCTTAGTTTCTTGCTTAATTAAGTTTAAGAATATAAACATGTGTCTAATGTCTTTGATCCAGAAGAGCCCCTGGTCGTTGTGCTGTTGACCTCTTTGTAGAGAAGAGCGTGTGGTCTAGTGGGCTGAGCGGAGGCTCAGGATGTTTTAATCTGTCATAGCAACAACACTAACTTTCAGGGTGGTCTTGGATAGATCAGGGCAGAATTTAAAGGGCTTGTCCTTCAGTTAAAAACACTAACAATAATTACAACAACAACAACAACAAACAGACATTCGCCTAAGTTTGATTCCTTGTGAGTGTGTGTTGAGGCTTAAATTCTCTTCAGACATTCAGCAGTAAATGCTGTGTGTTTAAACTTATTCCTAGAAAAGCTATGGGCAAAATTCTTCAGCTTGATTTAAAAAAAAAACAACAGTGTAAATATTTGCTCATAAATCCCCATAATCATGGAGAAATTGTGTGCTGCATCATGGATGGAGTTCGGGGGTTTTTGAGGGGTATGTACTGTCACAAAGACAAAAAAAATGATCATTTACCCATGCACAAGGTTTCAGCAAAGTAAGAGAATTCCATGTGAGTAATGAATAAGTTGGGGTTTGGTTTGGGTTTGGGTTTTTTTAAATCAGATCTTGCCATTTATTTTTTATGTAATTCACAGGCGACGTGTCTTAGCTGATAGTCACAATTGAAAGTCATAACTTCATCTGTGTTCAAATACAGCTCTGGAAAATGACTCATTACTTCTTTTGGCACTAGAAAGTTTATTACAGTACACAAGAAATTTTTGCAAGCAGTTGAGCGTTTATTCAGTCTAAACCATTTGATTTAGTGTGTATTTGGTAAGCATTTACAGCTCTTGTAAGTGATTTTCTAGAGCCCTGTTACTGGACTGGTTTTTTGAAGTGAAAGAAATTAGGATAACTTTTTGTCGGTGCTGCATAGGTAGGTTTTTCTTACTTGACAACTTGGAGCAATATCATATGTAGCATTCTGAACAGCCTCTAGTAATCTCTTCTGGCTTGCAAATAATGTAAACAACGAGACTTCTAAATCATGAAGAAAGAAGTAACCCGAGACTTCAGACGAGCAAGCTGGCTTCTCTCGGAGTGCATTGGAGTGGAGGTCGGAGGAATCACTTGGAAATCGTGAATCAGTGCTTGGCTGCTGCCTGAACCTTGGACTAACTTTGTCGTGTGCTGCTGAACTGACTTGTTCCTTGAGTTACTTGGAATCTTTTTCACTTTGCAAACACTTCAGAGAAGGTCATGAAGGGAGATGGCAGTGCAATGTGGAATCTGATGTGGAAATACTGCATTTCTGTCAGGACAATCAGGTACAGTAAGAATATATGAATATATGTATTACTTTGTGGCAAGTCTGAAAACTGCATGCGTTAAATCGACTGTCCTACGTGTATTCTTTCCCCCTGCGTAGTTAACTCTAAGCAGCCTGAGATGGCAATTTGGCAAGATTCTTGCTTGTCCTTAGGCTAAAGCTGTGAAAAGAAAAATACAGGGACATTGCAAAAAATTTTGAAGGAAAGTGAAGGTTTCATGATTTCAGAGTCTTGGAAATACCTCTGTCTCATTTACAAGCAGGCAAAAGTTGGAATGTGGAAAACCCCTTATTTTCAGGAACATTTGCCTGTCAAAACCTTTTACTTGCTGCATCTCCCAAATCCAAAGGTACTGCATGTGGTCTTGGCATACCCCAAGCACCATTTGCTTCAGACAAAGGGGAAGGGGGGACAAAAGAAGGTGGCTTTTATGCTAGGATAAAACTCAGAAGTTTCCAATGTCTCTGCACTAGGGCAGCGCTACGATCTTACCTGTGTGTTGCGTGAAAACGCAGCCGACTGAACTAAGATGACAGGCTGGGGCTGCTGTGTGTCCCTGGTCACATTCTTTGAGCGGTTCGTGTTTGACATGCTGCGTGCTCCCTGCCAAGCGCAGTTGCTGAGGATTCCAGCAGAGTTTATTCCAGGAATGGAGCTATTAAGTGAGACGTTTGGTGATCATGCGTTCTCACAGCAATTTTATACATTTAAAAATAGCCAGCCATTTTCAGGCTATAGTTCCTTCGCGTTACGTGGTTGTATGATTTGAATGGTATGTTTTGTCATGCGAGCTTCCCTTGAGAAATCACAGAATCAAAGTAATTACTGCATTTCACACTGCATAATTATTCTGTGCTGAGGAAATAGTTTGGAGAGCCTGAATTCCTGCATGAACTTTCATTACAACTGGAATGAGACTGTGCAGAGCTTTTTATCATCAGGATCTCGAAATAAAACTAAGACGTCCCTTAGTTCCCAGCAGACAGTGAGTCAATATAATGGAAACTGAAAATAATCCTCGAGAGAGGATTTGATTAAGATAAAAACCATTTATTTATGATCCAGGTCTAGAACCAGAAGCCCAGGGAAAGCCTGCAACAAACTGGATCAGTGCTTGTATCCAGAGAACCAGTCTTTACAGCACAGTTGTTCATCTGGACCTCAGTACTGCTGGAAATGTCTGAGAAAAGTCCAGTGCGGACCTCCTAAGTTAGATAAAGATGGATGTTCCTACTAAGACTAAGCTTCGAAGGTTCCTTTGGAGCACCTGGGTGTGGCTGTTAGGTTTAACATGGACGTTGCGCTTACCTGTGAACAGCCACTTCTTCCCTTTATCAGTGACCTTACTGCTGGTCAGGATGTGTAGGGTGAATATTAGATTAATTGCTTACAGCAGGGTGTTTTTATAAAGCAGCTTGCTGGCTCCCACAGCTGATGTAATGCAGAGTGATGTTCCTGTCTGTTACAGCACTATGACTATTTCCAATTAACGTTTTCGGTTGTTTTAACAGATCCTATTTTCTTTGGCAGCAACACCAAAGAGTTTAGGAGCATAAAAAAAGAACTTTTCCATTGTGGAAAAAGATCTCTACCACGTTAAATTGCTTTTCTGATATCCTTCAGAAATCCTGAAACACGCTCTGTGTTTTGGAAGGCTTCTGTTCTGGCTCACGTTCTTATCCATCCAGTCCTTACCCGCCTCCTTCCCTTGCTAGAAAACCGTGAAGCCCCTGCAGCCCCTGCTGGAGATTTCAGTCAGCCTCGGTGTGTTTTATACCAGTGGAGTGAGTTTGGGTTTTCCCTCTGCGTGTCAGCTGCCCGGGTAAAAGCGTTTCCACACGCCCGTAGTGCCGCCGCTGAACAGCAGCGTACTGCATCGACTACACTGGGCCACTTGTGCTGCGGCTCCCCACGTCTGCGCAAGGCCTGAATGAGGGGTTTGTGTCTCACTGAGAAAACAGTCCCACTCCAAAAGGAAAATTATTATTAACTGGGGCTTAGGGTTGGGCTTGTTTCCATTGGACTCCAGCAACTTTAAAAAAAGAAAAATTGACTGAGTCTTTGTTGTCTGTTCTAATTAGACTGTGTGGCTTGGGGCAGAGAGATCATCTACATCCATGCTATGTGTGTTTAAGTTTATGTGACTAGACCTTAAAATGATGGGGTCGTGCCTGTTAGGAAGGTGTGCAGTACTAGAAGAAGATGCAGTGGTTTGGGTTTTGCACAGGGGAGCTTCAGGCAGTGCGGCAATAAGCTTAGGAGGGAGCAGGGCAGTGTAATGTGGAAATACACTGCGCTGTCCAAACGATGTCTTTGTAAATTCTGGGGGGTGCTGGCCTACTGCTAGAGCAAAGTCGCAAAAACTGTAAAGACGAAGGGATTTCATCTTCACTAACGCACCACAGCTGAGCTCGTGGCACTGAACACGAAACTTGTGCCTTTTCAGAGAGCTCGGTTCGGAGCCCGTGTGAAGCCTGTGGTATTATCAGGTTATCTGCCAAGGCGTCAGGGTCTGGCTACGCCCCAAGTGGGGAAATCCCTGAGCCCCGGGCCAGTGCCTGCCTGGAGCTGGTGTTCCCAGGTATCCGGGGGCAGGGTTGTCGTTCCTGTCCAGTTTGTGCTGCCTTTCCACATTATGGGATACAGGATCATGAGCCTGTTCCCTTGGCCAGGCCAGCAGGGACTCATGCCACGCCGTGGTATTTCTGACTCTCCTTGGCGACAGCAGGCACTCCCTGCACAGGAGGTGTTAAGTGCTCCTGCCCGGAGCGCTGAGTTGGCTCCGATATTTCTGGCAAGGGGAATAATGGTGTTTGTCACCGGCACAATTCCCGAGAGAGGGGCAGAGCAGTGTCGCTGGCTGTGCTGTCACAGCAGCCTCCGCTTCACTCGCCCTCCTCCCCGAGCCCGCTGCTGTCCCGGTGCATGTGGAGGGCAAACACGGCCCTTCCCACTCCTCGGCAGTTCGCTGCGAGGGAATATTGTGCTAAAAACAGTGCTTTCCTCTGCTGGTGAATCTCCGCTTGTGACGGGATTTGCAGGTGGAAATCTCTCCCAAAATCAGAGAGTTGGCAAAGCGTGAAAGCAGCGCTGGGGCTAAAGCGTCGGTACTCGTTCTCTCCTGTTAAAGTTACAATTCAGTAACCGCCGTAGCTGGGGAATAGGCAAGTATACAATTAGAAAATTGTTTGTCAGCGTATTCAGATTAGCTGCTGTGTTTATAGGGTCATGTCAGTATTAAAGCAGAGGAACACGTGTTACGTGAAGTCGGGGAGCAGATCCGCCGCGTGTGGGATTACTTGTTCCCTCAGTAATGTGCTACATGCCAGGCAGCCGGTAAGGATGGGGTTAGTGGTGAGAGGAGCAGACTGGAGCCATCTGAATCAGCAGATCCACAGCCCACAGAGAATAAATTAAAGGGTTTATAATAATGTAACGCATAGTTTTCGGCTTGCATCTTAAAGTTCCATTTGCAAGTAATGGAGGAAAACAGGCAATAGTTCTTAGTGCTCTACACATCTGGAAAAAAGTAAGAATTAGTCCTCAGTGTGAGTTGTCATGGAGTCTCTTCACTTATTTTCCTTCTGCTACAAACATTTTCCATCTTGGTTCAGTCATACTTTATTTTTAGTTGTCTGCTTTGGGTTTTTTCCTGAAGACTGACAGAACAGTGCTGCGTTTTCTTCAAGGAAAAATAACACCCTGACAAGTGAAAGGGTCTCAGTTGGGCTTTAATTGCATTTTGGGCAGCACGAGCTACTGTAGGTGTGGAGGGGAGGGGCTGTCATGGAGGTTTGGAGCACACAAAGGCAGTTTGGCATATCCTGTGTAGGGGCTTATTCATAAATGTTCTGAGCATCCACACTGCATCATGAAAGCTCAAACTGCGCTAAATAATAATGCATTTAACAGGGCTCCATGTGAAGGAATGACGTGACGAGTATGTTAGTCTGCGGACCACATTCAGTGACGCTGCTGCCCCATGTGTTACTGCAGCTCCTGCTTCCAGACTGCTCGTGCGCAGTGCTGGCAGAGGTGGTGTCCAGCCATGCAGGAACGCCCGCAGGAGAAAACGGGGTGCTGTTCCGTCCAGGCAGTTGCGGTGGCAGGGTTCACCACAAGGCCCCACAAAAAAGCTTGTGTTCCCCTTGGGCAGGGGAGTATAATGAGCAACGGATGGGGCAGCCTGGGGGACACAGAGCTCACACAGCTCGAGTTTGACTTTACCCAGTGGAGTCCTTTGTGAGATTAGTGGTTTGTGATTTAAGTTCAGGAAGGGCCGGTTACGGGTTACAGATCTGTTAGAGCAGAGGACCTGAACCTCGTCAGCTCCTTTTGCTTTTCTTTTTTTCCCTATGAGCACACTTTCCCCACCTGTCATTAAGGCCAGCCATCAGCAAACTGGGTTTGCTATAGCTGTTTTATGGCTTAAACACTAACAAGAATTACTAAAAACTCACTTGTAAGATTTAAAAAACCCAACACCTTCCATCTTGACTCCTGTATGTCCTGAGCGTGTTTATTTTTGTATTCAGTTTCTGTGTGGGTTTCTTCGTCATCTGTAAAACGCTGCGCTTGAGAAGCCACAAGACAAACCTGAATGCAAGTCATCTTTAGCAGTCTGGATGCTGTAATCTTCATATAGTGCATGGCTCTCTGTAGCCATTAGTCTTGTATTTTAATAGTGTACAACTGTAATTAGCCTAGTGCAAACCTTCCTTTGGGTTAAAAGATCTCTTCAGCATGACAGTGCCAACAGCCAGACAGCACTTAATGAATTTTTAATAAGCTCTTGATGCCAGTATAACAAATCATTGTGAGGTTAGGATGAAGTTGTTATCTTCAGAATCCTGTGTTAGGAGTGCGTGCGTGAATGTGTCCTGTACATTTTGCATAGCAGAATGCATTATTGGGGTAAAGTGTACCTTGTTTCTCTTACTGTCTCTGGTCTGTGCGTAGGAATCTGGAGAGGGAATCATGATGGTGTGAATTCCTCTGAACTCAGTGGCTCTACCTAAACCAGACTTGTTCAAGGGCTGAATTGCACGTTGCTTTGATTTTGATTTGGATTGATATTTATTTAACTCATTCAGCTGTCTTTAAATGTTGCTTGTGTTCAACTAGGGCGTATCTGTGTTTACACGGCTGGATTATTTCAATCTGATTGTCAATGGAGATCAGTGATTTGTGATTTAAATTCAGGAAGGGCACAGTAAGCTTAAACAGATTACAGATTGCAGATCTGTTAGAGCAGAGGACCTGAACCTCATCAGCTCCTTTTGTTTTTCTTTTTTCCCTATGAGCACTCATTAAAATGCTCCTCTGTAGTATTTTCATGTGCTCTTTTTGCCGCTTACCACGCTCGCTCTGTCTTTGTGCACCACTTGCTATATTATTGCTAAAAGCTAAAAATGTTAGGCAGGGGCTGCTAGAGAGAAGTGATTTCAGTTTATTCCATGCTTGAGTTTTAGTGTAAAAACTACCACAGCAGTTGTAATATTTGCACATGATCAAGCCTTTCTTCACACAGAAAACTCTCAGGTGAGGGGCAGCTGCCTGGGAAGAATACGGAAACAGCAGCGCTTGTTTGTGTGTTTCCCTGTACAAAAAGGCAAGGTACTTTATGGACTTGAAGAGTGTGTGTTTAAGCAGGGTCAAAGAATTGTAAAATATCGAAGTGATGGACCAGTGTGAGATCTGAAGGCTCTTTTAGTCACTGCCCACATCAGTTTTATTCTAAAAGTTCTGCTCTTTTCTTTTAAGGCTGTGTCACCTGAGCTGTTCTGGTATAAAAGGACCTGAAGCCAACTTGGCTGTTTAGGCAAAAATGGAATCAACTTCGAGCCCTTTTCTGAGTTTCCGTGTCTTTGCATTAAAATAATTGCATCCGTGTTTAGCTCAAACCTTCAGTTTGGGCTACGAGCAGCCCTGCGTTTAAGCTGTGCTGAAGCTCTGTCCTTTCATGACGCAGGGTATAATGATATGCACTGAAACCCTAGAAGTCCGAAACCTAACCCAAGGCAGTCTGGAGAAGTTAACAGACTGTTTTATTATTTATTTACACAGCCCTTTCAAAAGAGCGTGTTGATGCAGAACCGTAGGTGACTGAGCTGGTAGAATTGTTTGTCTAGTGATGAGGGGGTTCCATTATATTTAAGGTAGCTTTTTGTATTTAAATGCTTGCTGTAGGTGATGCATATGGTAAAAACATGTGTGGCAACTTTTAGAACAAAGCTACTATTTGAGGTTTATAATACTTCCACTGCTAGTCCTATTGCTCAATGGCTTCTCAGACCTACCTAGAAATTGGCATTTAGGATTTGTTTTGAAAGGATACCACTTCCGTTGCTGCTCTTAGATTGCCCAGTTGTTTGCCTTGTATTTTTTATATCTTAAGAACTCCTGAAGCAGCTTTTCAGCATGTGTCTTTCTGCTCTGAATATATAGACAAGAAACAAATGATATGGAAGTGTTACCTGCTCTTCAGTTTGAACGGGATGATCTTCTAGTGGACTGTAGAGCAAGTTAGGTAGAAAGAAGCAAAGCTCTGAGTTTATCTGGTTTTAACAAGATCATGCATTTTCCAGAAGGAGTCAGATGATGTTTTAGTAATTGGTGAGTACTGATCAATTTAATGCTTGTGAATCGTAACTGACATCAGTGGATACTGTGAAATGATCGTAGCATGAAAAGCACAGCATGAAATTGTTTTAATGAAAAAAACTTCTGCTTGAATGCCTGGTAAAGGTTTTATTCCTCTTTTAATAGGATTTCATTTTGCTATACAAGTGTAATTTCTAATTCTTGATGTGTTTTCAAATACTATGTAAATAATTTCTTGCACTACCTGCCTATTAATAATTTTCTTTGACAATAATCATAAAACTAGCAAGGATTTATGCAGTAAGCAGTGTCCTGCGTTCAGTCATCTTTTAGCAGGAGACAATAAATTCCTTCATATAATTAACTGCCTGACAGGTATCAAGTGACTGAAGTGTTTGAAGTCTTATTAGATTGTTGGGTTTTTCCTGTACTCGCCACTGGTGGAGGGAACAGAACCGCTTCATTAGGAGAGTTTAGAATCTCGTGACAACTGCAGTAATGGTGCAAATGAAAAAGAAAAATCAAAGCTCATCACCTGTGTATTTACTTCAGACCCTCTGAGTGGTTAATGGAACTTAAGCAATACTTGGGGTAGGCAAGGCATGACTGCCTGGCATGCTGCACTCACGCAGCGTTTCCACGCTGAGCCTACTGAGGTGTAAAGCTGCAAGCTGCAAACCGATCAATTAAAAATTAAATATGCTCTTGAGTTAGTCACACCTGCATTGATCTCCTGGAAAATTCTCGGCAGCATGCGTGGCATTTTGCATTTAATGAATTGTCATTAGTTTGTGATACCAGAGTAATGAATAGAATTCTTTCATGTCATCAGGGGGCCGTTTTCATGGTCTAGCGGGGCCTGTTTTGTACAGGGAGCAACGCCACGACTGTAAGTTGCACAGGGGGAATTGCCACCCTGTCATGGAGCACTCTGGTTCAGCTCTCCTGGAAGTTGTTTATTTTCACATACATTGTTTTTCTAATATGGAAGTCTTCTTGCTTACAGTTTTGAGGACTAGGTTATGTTCACAGCCACGGTTCCGTCACCGCTTCCTTTCCCAAGTATAACGTCTCAGTATCCAGGTATCAAGAAACATGATCTTTCAGAGGAGATCCTTCATGAAAGCATCCGAACACTCACGCCGTTGCCTGAGGTAGTATGAGCTACTGTGCCCAGGTGGTACCTGCGATCTCTGTTCTGCTTTGCCTGCCAGTTGGCCGAGTGTCACACAAAAGGGAACACTACTTTGACAACTCAGTTGTCCGGGGAGCTGCGCCGCTGTTGGCGCTCCATTATGCAGTTAGCGTTAGCTGCGTATGCTGCCACTTCCTTGACAAGAAGCGCTTTGCCACGACCTTCGGCAGAGGTCTGATAGTACTGTTTCACCCGCAGCCCGTATGGGTTTTGCGTTAAAGCAAGAGAT
Organism: Psophia crepitans; assembly: GCA_013399095.1. Lineage (NCBI taxonomy): Eukaryota > Metazoa > Chordata > Aves > Gruiformes > Psophiidae > Psophia > Psophia crepitans. The sequence goes on along the minus strand of VWZZ01014462.1, from coordinate 360,797 downwards.
GTTTCGAAAACTGGGGCAGGTTGTGATAGCTCTGTCAAAAAGGCAGAACACAAAGCCAGTGGAGGGTGGTGCAAGGGGAAATACATCCTTTTTGTTGCTTGGGAGCCTTCGGCATGTATGATGAGTCCTATGGATAACGCATTTTTCTCTTAAAGAGAAGACCCCCACTTAAAAGTGGGGTTGCAATCTCATCTGCTGCCCCCCAGCTTTGGAAGAGGATCTCTTTGGCTCACATTTTATGAACGTCTGTTCCGCCTCTGACTTTTAAATGACTCTCTGGCGGTTTCTCCTCTCTCCGTAGCTGGCAGGGGGAAGTGAGTCTGTCCGTGGTCAGTGCTCCCTCAGGCAGAGGGCTTTATTGACCGCCTTGCAGCAGTCCAGCTGGGAAGCGCACCCAGGCCCTTGGCTGCCGCAGCTCCGGGTAGAGCAGCTGGGCAACTGAGAGAAAGGAGATGCTGAGCTTCTGATGCCTCCTGGAAGATCAAAGGCACGTTTGTACTTTTGCCTGGGATCCTCTTATCTAAGAGCAAGTCTTGCTTGGCTTTGGAAGAAGTGGATGGAAGTAATAGCTATTATTGGCAGATATAGTGATAAAAAAGCTTCTATAAAAGCCGTAAAAACAGCTTCAATGCTGTTATTGTTGGGTTTTATTGTGTTCCTAAGGAAATGGAAGCTGCTTTAACAGAAATTTGAGAACTAAATTAGCAGTTACCATTTGTTAAATTGCATATTTTTAGTCTTAGGCATTCAACTTCGATTTAAAGCTCAGTTGCAATTTACTTAGAATTGTTGGATGTCCGCAAGATGCCTGCAGGCCTGTATGCTGCTAAATAGGAATTCTGCCTAGGGAGATGTATTTGTATCAGCAGATGTTTGTATGGCCTAATTCCCTTTCGTGCTTAAATTGGGAAGAGTGAACTATTCCACTAAATCAATGCAATAGGGGTTTTTTGATTTTTTCAATAGCTTATCATCTGTCTGAAGTTATCTTTTGATATTACAAAATAAGTGAAAACTTAGGAAAAGCAGACTTTTTAGTCTGACCATTTCAGAGAGCTGCATCCAAGCTGCTATAGACACAGCTCTGAATTCAAGGACTTTTCCACAAGTAGCAATACTCGGCACTTCTGTCCTGCAGTGTGCTCAGCTGTGTGATTCTTCTGGACATGTATACAAAGACCTGATGATAGAATTTCACTGTCTGTATATTTTCAAGTTAATGTAACAAACACTTGTGGAGGAAAGGGGCCAGTGAGATGGAGATAAATACTTGAGCTCTTTCCAAACGGCCAGCATTAATTCTGTAAAAACAAACATATGGAAAAGAACCCAAACCTTTAAGGCAACCTCTTGAAAAACGTGTCACGAGTTGCTGATCCTCTTTCAGGCTCTGAAACCACTGCATTTTACTGGTTATTCCACCTGCATATTCTAAGTACTTGAGCAGATTTGTTACTCCGATGATTGAGTCTTGCGTAGCAGCTCATGCCCACACCTTGTGAGCTTGTTCCTCTTAGTACCCGCCTTGCAGGGGCAGGCATAGCCTTGGTGTTTCTTGGAATACGAGCGGGATGGAGAGTGAGAAATCGTGCCGAAAGGGGTGTAAACGATAATTCTTAAGTACTTTTTGTGCCTATGCTGTGCTAGCCTGCTTCCTCTCGTCTCATTGTCCCAACACGTTGGTTTTGTGGGTATAATGATCCATTATGCTGAATGGCGATAGAGAAGGAAAAGAATCCACAGTAAAAATAGGCTGCCAAAAATTGGGTCAGGGCTACTGGGTTAGCATGAGCAGGGCTTCTTACGCCATTGTCGCTTCCGGAGGAAACGTTGAGCAAAGAAAAGCATAGCCACACTGGCAGGGCCCTTTCCTCCACAACAGTGAAACCATGAAACTTCTAAAGAAATTGGGGGTGGACTCCGTTAAAGTGCATGTGCCATTCCAAAGCCCAGGTGGAGATGGCTGTTCATGCACGGATAGTCAAACTGAATATCATACGCTGCTCAGAGACGCACGGATCCCTTGTTAGCACAAGGCCCAGGTCTGTTAAGAGGACCGGAGCGTTAACCGCAATAGTGGCAGGTGTGTGGCTGTTCAGCTGCTGCTTTAAACCAAGAAACAAAAACAAGCAAACAAAAAACACACACAAAAAAGACCTTGTGCGAGTTATTTCTGTGTCTGATCCTGTATGTCATAGTATGTATTCAACCGTTAAATCAGCTTACTGACATAGTGGTGTTTTGTATCACTATTTGATCGTTTCCTCAGCCTTTAAAGGAAAGGTGGTTGTATCTGGGGCACGTAGGAGCCTTGCGGGAAGCCTGTGCGAGTGGTCACTATTGCAAGGCTGTTTGGAGGAGGGAAAGGCACTTCGTTTGTACGTATAAATATGCTGAAGAGTTGCTGTTTGTTTGGTGGGTTTTGTTAATTAAGTAGTTTAGACAGTCATGTTAGGAAGCCCACAACATGAGGGCTGAGAAGGCTCTGGGAACAGGGAGTCCAGAAGCCTTAACACAGTGCATTATGTTATAGAAACTTTAATCTGCTGTTTAGTGAGTGTAACTGATCTGAGGGCCGGGTCTGCACCGTATCTAGTATCCTGGACTAGCTGGTTTTCTGAAGTAGTAATTCTGAGGTAGCACAAAGCTGAATTTTCTAAACCGAAAATAAATAAGTTCAGGAGTGGAGAAGAAAACCTTTTCTGACTTTCTTATGCCTTTAGAGAGTGAAAAAGGACTGCTAACACACTTCCCTCCCTTAGGTCTAACCTTTCAAGAGACATTTTCGCGCGAGGTGATGACCTGCTATCTATTGGTGCCTGCTCAGAACCATTAGCTCACTGGGGCTGTTCTGTCTTTCATTTTCCAAGTGGTGAGGTCAGGTCCCTGGTCTTTGCCTCCTCCATACCAGTGGCTAATGATGCCATTAATAAGAGGAACCATGTACCTAATTTTCCATCGAAGAAATAGCAAAAAGTACATCTATGTCCTTAGGGTACCGATATCCGTATGTGTCTAAACCAGATGAGACTGGTAAGAAAACAAGAGATCCGTGGTGACGGTCACAGCCTTTTCCATATCTGTCTCTAATTTTTCAAGTCTATCAAAGCACAAAAGATGGATTTCACTGTCTCTGCATCTGCTGAGAGAGAAGGGAGGGAAACATTTTTTCCAAGTAGTGGGTGTTCATCAAAAAGGAAGATGAACTTTGCACAGTGCTTTAAAGAAATACTTTAAAATCTGGCCCCAATGTGTGCTGTTCATTCATTCTTCATAACTTTCCTTTCAAAAAGCTTTTAAAACTCCTAAGCACAGGGCTAGGATGCACTTTGGGTTGTGAAATTATCTTTGCAGACCTTGGAATTTTTTTCCAATGGTAATTTCAGAGCTCATATGTCAACAAATCAGTGTATGGTATTGTCATTTCCCTCTGGACTTTTAAAGTCTATACCTCCAGGGGAAATCTAGGGACCATATGATGTCAAGGCTGAATACATTAAATAGAATGAAATGTAACATTTGTTAAAGATAAAGTCCTTTCATTGGAGAAACATTCTATTTTTCGATTAAGTGGTGTGTCAATTTTACATCACATTGACTTGAAGTTTTTGGATATCAGCTAGTTTGACAAGCTCTAACCAACTTTAAAAATACCTGGAATTCTCCTCTTGGCATTGAAATGCACAAACATTTGCTAAAGTAATTACTTTTGTTGAATGAATCAGTGGTGTGTCTTGGGAATTTGCTGCTGGTGAAGACCTTTTTTTTTTTCTTCTTTTTTTCCCCCCCTTCCTCAACCTACGTGTCAAAGTAATTCATCACAAAGGCTGCAGAAGGCTTAATATAATTAATCCACATGCAAATGAATAGAACTACATTATTTCTTGAATGGAAGGAAGACACTGGAAGAATCTCAAACTCAAGCATATTGTCCTTTGGCAAATATTTTTCAAGTGTTTCCTCCTCTTCGAGCTGGGGATCCTTCTAATTAAACAGCTATGGCAACAAATGCTGTCCAGCCGAGGGTCAGGTACAAAGTTCAAATCCCAGATGGTCGATATCCGTACATGACTTATCTACCAGATGGGTTCAAATGTTCTGCTGGCTTCTTTATTCTTTTCTCTCGCCCTTTCAGTATTAAGGCAATTTGTTATATTCCTATCAAATATTTATATTGTTTTCTATTGCCTTTTGCTAAGAATTATTTAGCTAGGAGGACAAGTTTCCCCAGAGCGTATGTTCCTCTGCTGGAGAGGTACTTTGTTCAGCATTCCCTTGCTATCAGTTTCCACAGTCAGAGTTTCCAAGGGTGCCCTAAAAAAGAGACAGGAACAAAAAGCACACGATCATGGGGCTGTGAGGAGAAAGGGGTCACAGCGTTAGTGTTACTTGTACCGTTTCTGTGCCTGGTTAAAGCCTATATGCTTTTATAGGATAATCAATAGAAATTCAAAACAATATGGATGACTCCCACTGTTCAAGCACAGGCTGACTGTAAAGCTTATCATCACTGGTAGCTATATAAAAATAGCAATATAGTGACTGGCTTTGGGTTTAGTTTTTGTTATGTGCTACTATTGATCAGCCAAGGTAATACAAATGGTGGCATGTTGATTTAATTCTGTATTTTTTAAAAGGTCTTAAATATTGTAGTGTGAGCTTTCTCATGGAGGTGAAGACTTAGATTTCTAATCCCTGGTGTTTCTAGCCTTTTTGTGTTTTGGAAGGCTACATGGTAGGAGGTTACAGTTTCTCTTGGTTCAAATTCCAAAACCAGAGTGGTTCAGGAGTTTACATATGAGCAATAAGCAAGACAGAAACAGATTCTGAACTCTAGAAAATACGGCAAGGAGGCCTTACCAGGAGCTGGGTATTGCATTCGTCAGGTTTGTGTAATCTGTTTTACGTTGCATGAAGTACAAAGGCCAAACTGGTGGTATTCCCAAACCGTGGTTAGTGTTCAGAGTACTTCTAAGCTTCTGATTCCAAATCTTAGATTAGATTAGAAACTGAATTAAATGTTGAGAGAAATGGTGCTTCAGATCTTTTGTGGGTTTGTGTAGTATTGCCTTTGTTGCTAGAAACGCTGTGTCAAACATGAAAAGAAAAAAAACCCAACCGAACCCCACCACACGCACTTTTAAGGTTTAAGCTTCCATACACCTGGAAGATGGATTTGCTGGAATTTACCCAGCTTGGATGTTTATCCCAAGGTTGGTGGGCTTGGCCTTTGCGTTTGCAGTTGCTCTGGTGCTAGTCTGTCCATGCTGTTTGTATGCTGCACTTGGCATTAGGAGTAGGGATTTGGACAGGATCAGGATTGGAAGGATCGGTTTCTTCTTTTTTTTTTTCATTCTGACAGGTACTGCGATCACACTTTTGTTGAATCCATCTCTCAATAAGTCTGTTGTATAAATGTGGTTCAAACGCATGACAAGGGCAATGTATAAGGGACTGGTTTGGTGCTGCTGAAATTCAGTGGGGAAACTGAACTTGGAAAATTATATGAAGTGTGCCTGATCTTAGTATCCTTGAACTCATGGCTTTTGAAATAATTCTGCTGCCTCTCAGGTTTGTTATCTTTATCTTTCCTTTGTTTTTTAAAATAAAACAAACTTTGGAACTCTTGCTGCAATAGCAATAAAATATTTCTCACATCAACTAGTTTGTGAGCCAGTCTGTTCTGACCGTACAGAACTGGGAAGATGGCCTTAGAGATAACCTGCTGTCCAAAGCAGGAGGAGTTATCTGTTAACAGGATGTGTGGAAGAGCCTCTTCCGACGGTACAGTTAACAGTCCCTACTCAGGTGGCCAATTTTGTGGTGTCGCTTTTCTGCTAATTTTACCATCTTTTTTAGTTTTAGATATTATAGATGTAGGTTTAATTAAATGCGTACAGCACCGTATTTCAAGTCCAGAGAAGCATTCCTTTACAAGGGCAGACCTGTTCGTCTTTTCTTCTCTGCCCTCTTCCTGCGAGTTTATGGCTCGGGGGGAGAAATGCAGTGATTGCGGTAGACAATTCTGTGTTCTCACAGAAAGCTGCTCAAGCAATTGGGTTTGGGATGCGCCGAGTGCCGCAGCAAACCTCAAAGCTAAACACTTTGATGAAGAGACAAGCCTCATTTTGTGCAATATTGCTTAGTTTCTTTAAGTAGATTTAGGATCTTGGAACAGACCGTGTCAGGCAAGGCAGCAAAAGTGTTGGTCACTGAAACCATCCTGCTGCAGAGCTCTGTCAACAAACCGTCATCTGGGCTTGTAGTAGAAGGGTATTTCTTAGTAAACACATTAGCACGTCATAAAAAGGATGTGTTTAAAGACATAATAAATCCAAACTTGGGGTTACGAAATACTGTATAAGGCAGGCCATAAAAATAGATGTTGCGGTCTATCTTTAGGGAGTTCTTTTTCTCCAAATAGGTGTTCAGCCCTAAACCTGAGCTTGACGCGTGATGCGCGGAGGTGAGGAACACCGCTGCTGCGTGCTTCCTTCCGCTCGCTCTGTACGCAGCGTCCGTGTACTTTGTAGAATCAGCTCTGCGGGGCATTTCTGAATGCTGCCAGTCGAGTTTCCTCCCCGTCCGTAAGCTTTCTGTGGGTGCGGGCTAACTCCGCTGTCTCTTCTGATGTAACTGGTGCCACGGCCGAGCACCTTGCTAAAGCTGTAAGCGCAGGTGCTGATAATCTGGTTTAATTATAGTTAACATGCTTAATTTCCAAAGTGATGTGAAAGCTGACAGGCAGTTCCAAAGAGCTTTCCATCCCAGCTTCTGAGCCTCGCTGTAGTCACACAGCCTCCAGCTCACAAGCCTTTAAATTATTTACCCAACACTGTCTTTGAAGGAAGAATTTAAAAAGAAAAATAGTCTAAGCCTGGATGTATTAAGACATGATAGAGGAGTGGAACGTAAGTAAGAGCCCCTGTAGGAGCACTGTGACTTCTGCTGATCTACAGGGAACTCGTAACGGGTGAGTTTGGAAGTCTCAGTTGTTTGTTTGGTGTGTCCCCCACCCTGTTTCTCCCTGTCCCCCCCGGTCCCATCCCTGTTTTCCCTTTTTTCAAACTAAGCACTCCATTTATTTTAAATTTTTAGTTGCTTTTACAGCGATCAACCCTGTTACCAGATGAACAGATCTGTTGTCTTTGTTGATACCCTTTCCAAATGGCCGTCCTACCGCGTGTGATCAGCTGGCTGTTCTGCAGATCCAAACCCCTCCTGCTTCGGGGGGCTGGTTCTTTAACTTGGCTGTAAAAACAAAAGCTATGCATGTGTTTAACTTTGTGATTGCTTGTCGTACCAGAGGGGACTGACAAGCTGCCTGGACAGCTGGTAGGCCCACTGCATCATTTTTATATAAGCTGTACCCTGCTCCCACCCAGTGGTCCACATAGAGCAATCTGTCTTCCCAGGCTGAATTAAAAGCAGTTGTAGCATATGATTAGCTGTATAACAAGACAGTGCAAGGGGGGTGGGGAACAAAGAGTGTAGGGAGGCAAAAGGACATGTGTGCTATCATTTTGTGTTCTGTGATTCAGAAAGGAACAATCAATTTCTAAAAATTACACCCATTCAATAGGAAGTGTTCTAAACTAGGGTGGGTTTTGAGCAACAAAAGACGCCAGACATCAGCCTCTAAGCTGCAGTGTTGCGTGGGGTTTGAGCTTACCCCGCGGGTCCTTCATCCGGTGCCTCACGTGGCTACATGGACTGTGCGAAGGACTGTGAATTCAGAGTGCTGTGCGATAACACTGCAAGATAGGCTTCTTTCTTACATCTGTTTAACTCTTTCTGCTATTTAATAGCATCACGTTGTAACCTACATGGTGCCTAAATACACTGTCACACTGAAAAAGGACTTCTGGTCCTTTGGAGCTGAGACGCTGAGATCATTACTTCTTCCAGCACTTGCCATGGACTTGCACAGCTTTTATATCTGTTTCCCTCTTCAAAGTAACCCTCCTTCCTCCTTCGATATTCCCAAGCACGTCTTGAGTGTCCAAATGATTGGAAATCCTATCAAGACAATATTTAACTTTCAGATACTGTAACCATGTGACACATGAGTAAGTTCCTTAGTACCCACAGCTACAGATGTTGGAAGAATATAGTGTGTGTTGAAAACTATCATCTTACTGCACGAACTTCACCTGGAGACTGTAGAATCTGTCAACTCATGTTTATAGTTTAACAGTAAAGCAATAATTGTATGTCTTACGTGATTTCTATGGCTATTAAATTATTTGTATTACGGTGAGCAAGCTTTCAAAATCTCCATGTAATGAATTTGCAGATGTTTTGTCGGCAATGGGAACTTGGGGTTCTGATAATTCCTCATCAGCTACTGGTCCCTCTTGAGTTTTGGGGTTTGTGTGTTTGTTAGCAGTTTTGGCCTGAAATAAACCAAAAATATTTGACAGAGCAATATGCTAGAGAGGTTGCGTGGTGGGGCAGTTGAATATTCCCAGCGTGCCAGGGAAGGGAAGCTCTGCTGCTGAGCAGGTTGGTGGGAAATTTCGATCTTTGCCTTTGTGCAAGTCTTCAGAAGCAGCTACGTGTGTTATCGGTCCTCACAGGCATAGGTACCGTAAACTCAGGAGTCGCTCTCTGTGCCGAGGTTCATTCCAGAGGTTCATGGGAGTTGTATGACACCAAACGGCACGAAATAAGGTGTAAAATGTCCAGCTGGGATTCTGCCAAAACCTTCCCCCACCTCCGGGTGTATTCCTGAGGGGAACTCAGGGTAGGGTATGTTAGGTCGATCTCGCACGTGTTGAGGAGCACGGAGAATATACGGCCATTTCTTTATTCCACATCTCTCCTTGCTCTTGAAACAGATTGTCTAAAAGAATTACAGCATTTTCAGGTGGAACTACACCAAATCAAGAGGCTAACCATAAATTTGGGTGCTCAGATTGTGTATTCAGCCGTGTGAGTCAGACCCTTACTCCTCCACTATGATTTAATACTGCATGGAAAGGGTGAAAAAGAGAAGAAACCCAAGTACTGGCATCTGGGAGAGGTAACGCAAGCTCGGAACAAGGAAGGAATGGGAAACGGGGAGCTTGAGCCGGAATGAAAGAGGTGTTTGGGGAGATCTCAAATCTCTGGAGGGGTGGAAGTGAATCATATGCAGTCCTCGGGCTTTACTCCGGAGTCGAAATGCCCTCCCTTGCCATAGATTGCTTTGCAAAATGTGATCTTTCCGCTATGCTATGTTGCAGTGAAACATAATATGGAAATTTTGGTGGTTTGGGTTTAAATAATATGTTTTCAGATAGCAAATATTTGCATCTGTGTAACAGAAGCCGCAAGCAATTATAGTGCTTGATGGAGGTAAAAAATTATTAATTCTCGGCATTTAGTCAGTTGCATATCTGTCTAGGGGAATTCATTCTGGAAATACAGAAAAAAGGACAAAGGTTCGAAAGATGTTTGCAGTTTGAATATTGCTTACAACCTATACTGCTCGAGATACGGGAGGAGTCTGTGTGCTTATATGCACGCATGTAAACACGTCTGTGTTTACACAGAGGTACGAGCGTGTGTGTTTACACATAAAACAGATAAAAGGCTCCAAAAGAAAGCATTGCTGTTTCCAAGTGAGATCAAATCCATTCAGTGTAATACTTTTATTACCTCCGCAGCTAAATAAATGCGAAGTCTGTATATCATGCCTGCTCTCAAAGCTGGATGTTGGAGTTTACCCTTGTATGTGACTTAGGCTGAAATTCTTGAGATAAAGCAGTATCCTTTAAAACCCTTCCAGGTTAGCTCAAGGCTCAAAACCGAGACCCGCATGCGAACTTTGGTAGGTGAGGAGGCCTGTTTCTAGTAAACATGTAATGAGTGGGTCAGCTGTTAAAGGAAGATGCTGCAGCACCTGGAAAGAACATTGATTTAGCAGGGATATTAAAAGCAAAATGCCACAGCTACCAGATAATTTAAAGGGACAGCACTACTACCGACAGCGCGGTACCCTGAGTGTCCCTGACTCACGCTTTTAAACTGCCGTGGAAGTGCTCTGCTAGCTTGATGTAAAATCCTCCGTTCCATGCTCAGTTCCACTCAGGAAACCTTGAGAACTGGGAGATTCAGTCCTACAAAATAATTTTCATTTTTGAAGCAGGTTGTATCTTAATGCAGGTGTATATATAAAACTAGAAAAATTAAAAAATTGTGTTGCTATGTTGTGCATTCAGGAGGTCACGTGCAAGGCAAATGTAGTTGGGTTTTTTTTTAACATATGCAAAAAAAATTTAAAGATAACTTCTAACAGTGAAATCTCTGTCCTTACGGGAGCAGTGCATGTGTTCCTAGTTTACGAGCGAAAAAGGGAATTTGCATTCCAGTGGAAATAAATGCAGTAAAGTAAACCATGCTTGCAGGAGGGATGTGTAGGGGAGTAGGGGTGAGTGTCGGGGGAACCCCTGAGCGCGTCCCGGCGGTACAGCCCGGCAGCCCCCTGCTCACAGCACGGCTGAAGGTGGTGCCATCTGCCCAGGGAACCCTCCGGAACGCCCAGGCGTGCGAGCGGAGCCAGGAATTTCCTCGGTTCTTAGCAAGTGGTGAAGTTTATGATGAATATGTTTATCTAACTTAAATGATATTAGACTTTGACGTTTTTATTTTGGAAATTTGCCTAAAATGGAACAGTAGGCACTTCATTCTTGTTACATTTGGTCTAAACGTGCCTTGGCATTTGACACCGTCAAAGGCCAAGGCATTTAACACCGTCTCCCACGGCATCCTTGTGGGCAAGCTGAGGAGGTGTGACCTGGATGATCAGGTAGTGAGGTGGATTGTGCGCTGGCTGGAGGGCAGAAGTCAGAGGGTTGTGGTCAATGGGGCCGAATCTAGTTGGAGGCCTGTGACCAGTGGAGTCCCTCAGGGGTCGGTGCTGGGTCCGGTGCTATTCAACATCTTCATCAACAACCTTGATGAGGGAACGGAGTGTGCCCTCAGCAAGTTTGCTGATGACACTAAACTGGGAGGAGTGGCTGACACACCAGAGGGATGTGCTGCCATTCAGC
>VWZZ01014462.1:301110-349460 GCA_013399095.1 Psophia crepitans | reverse complement strand
GAAGATGGAGCCAGGCTCTTCTCGGTATCATTAAGGGATAAGACAAGGGGCAGCGGGTGCAAATTGGAGCTTAGGAGGTTCCAGGTTAATGTAAGGACAAACTCTTTCACCGTGAGGGTGACAGAGCACTGGCACAGGCTGCCCAGAGAGGGTGTGGAGTCTCCTTCTCTGGAGACATTCAAAACCCGACTGGACGTGTTCCTGAGTGATGTGCTCTAGGTGGCCCTGCCTTGGCGGGGGGGGGTTGGACTAGATGATCTTTTGAGATCCCTTCCAACCCTTGTGATTCTGTGATTCTGTGATTTGTCAGGGTAAGGAGCGTTTCCTTTCCTCTGACAAAAATGAACAGAAGCTGTGCTTACGTCTGAAATTCAGTCCTGCGGTCTTGATTAATCTGGAATACTGATGTGTTAAGATGCCTGAAGTTATAACCACGTGGTTTATAAACTGTGTTACTTTTTTTAGGAATATAGACTAGGGGTTGTGAATGGTAATTATTAATTTCTGAACAGCAATTACTGTGTTCTGATTAAGTAAGTGTCTTTTTGTCATCCAAGTAGCTCAGGGTGAGCAAGCACCTTTAAAAATCTACGTACGTACAAACAGAAAAGAGGAGGGGGCTCTGGTGGCGGTGTTATTCAAGTAAAAACCTGTTCTGTACGATAAGCGAAGCAAAGGAGTGCAAATCTATGCCACCACAGTTAGGGGCAAAATTTTAAATACTAAACCAAAAAGCATTCTAATGGTACTAATTACAGTTGGCAAATTCGTTAGTAAGGGCAGAAAGAGTGAGTTCAACTTCTTTATTTGGAAACAAAACTAATTCTTAGGTAGTAATATTTTCTAGTCTGTATTTCCAGAAGATAAAAAGCATCCGTCAAAGCAGCGCATCTGGATAAATTGTATCCAAGTGCTTCTAGAGGAGTTGGCCGACAGACTCTCTCCAACATGTATTATTTTATTATTTCATGGGGATGGGAAAAACAGAAGCCATGAAGGTGCAAGTTAATGTGCTGTCCATGTTGGAGAATAAAGGAATGATTTCAGCAATTGATACCGTGTGTGAGCCCGCTCCTGATTTCTCACGGAATTGTAGAACAGCTGGTATGCAACTTAATTATGTTACCCTTTGTCTTTAATGGACAGGGCATTTATTGCCGTGACTTGAAACAGGCCTGGCTTCTGTTCCTGACAGACGCTGTTTGGGTATCCAAGGTAGTATTGCGTCTTGTGGGTTGGTACGGTGTGGGAGCTGGCCAAGCCAGTGGCCTCCAAACTGGCTTTTTGACTGAGCACCCCATCAGTAAAAAATGTGTGAATGTGCACTCCCAGTGTATGTGTGCACACACTGGGAAATTATATACGTGTCATACTGAAGGTCTAAGGTCATCGTCCCACACCTCAGGGGATCATGATGCAAACCCCCTGGGGTGCACGCACCCCACTTTGGAGACCACTGGTCTGAGCAACTAGAATCATCAAAACCTCTTGGCAGGTGTAATTCTGAGAGTTCTCAAAACACAGCTGTAAATTAGAATTATTGCAGAGCAGATGAGTTTAAGTGGAGTCATAAGGATATTGCACTACATAAATTTTAATATTCTGGTAATAAAATAATTCTAATACCTGTAGTTGACACAATTACAAGGCCAAAGAGGATGGCTCGTAGAACAGAAGCAAATGATGTCCATGTTCTAATGCCTTTGAATGTAAAGCTGAATGTCTGTAAACCAGGGGTGAAGCCCACACTTGGAAGAGGAACGGGGACTCTGTCCCAGGAGTGGGTGCAGGTGCAGGGAGCCGTGCTGCGTGATCAGCACGCGGGGAGAGGCAAGCTCAGCTCTGGTGGGGACAGTGTGAACTGCTTTGCTCTGAATCTTTTCACCACTTAGGAGGGCTGAAGTAATTTTGGTACCTGCTAACTGCTAGGTCTAAGATATGCTTTCAGATATCAGGACAAATTGCTGACAAGATTCCGATTTTCTGTTGTCTCTAGACACTTTCATTAATAACTCGCTGCACATATGGTGGAATTCTTTAGAGGCAATTACAGATATGATATACTGTACACATGGTTTTAGATTGCTACTTGGAACAAATGACTTCATGGCCTGGTGGTACTCGTAGAACTGAAATCTTGAACTGCACAAGAAGCCCTGCGTGGAGGCTTGAGGACACTTCTTTCTAACGATTGCCTCTAGTGACAAATCAAAGTATCCCGTATTACTGCTTAAGACCAGGTGTTACCAGCTGCCAAACTGAAATAAATCTGTCTAATTAGCATAAATAAAGCATTTCTAGCTGTAACGAAGATGTGCAAATGCCTCGGGAATTCTAACTTAGTGACGAGCCGTGTGGTGTAGCAGGGCCACGAGCTGCTGTGCAGTGGAAGTTTCCCACTTGAACAGGACTGTGTTGCTTTAGTCCGCCTGAGCACAGACCTGCCCATCAGCCTTTCGCTTTGGCAGGGTGGTGTGCGGGACAGACCCTGCAGGGATTTGGTCTCGGTGTGTTCTAGGTACTTGTGTAAGTGGGTGTTCGGCTCCATCAGGTGCCACATCTGACTGTTGCCTTATATACGCACGCAGAAAGGGCTTGGGGCAATGAGGCAGCACGTGCAAGTTCTTTATTTCCTCTTTGTTAATTTTTAAAATTGGCTTTTTTAAACCATGCTCATTAGGCACCTGAGGTGCAGACTCCCAGTTGTGTGTGGACAGCTGTTTCGGGCAGCTCGCTCTCCCCACTGTAGGTTTTGTGGTATCTTTACGCATATAGCTGTGATTTGTGCTTTCGCTGTCAGGATCTGAGCTCTCGGTGCAACAGGTCTTCACCGCTAAAATGGGGGGGCTTAATGTCTTTCTTATCCCTTATAATTAATTCTGGACACCCTAACCCAAGTCGTTTTACTTTGACACCAAGCTTAAGCATTACTAACTTTTATTGTTTACCTCAGTATGTCATCATAAAAAGAAAAAAGAAAGAAGTACCTTGGAGGTCCTGAGAAGGTGGGTGCCTCCACAGGCTGCTGACGCTGGGGGTGCTAAGCACAGTTACCGGCGGCTGTGGCACCAGACGTTAAAAATAGGCGCCTACGTGTGCTGTCCTTTGCCTAAATTCAGTTTTCTCCTAGCATCATGAAGAAGGTAAAGCTTATTGCCTTCCTCGATGCAGGTAACAGAATAGGTTTTTTATTGTGAAAACATTGGCAGGTTGCTGGGTTTGCTGATTCATACAGCAGTGAAAAAGCTTTTTGAAGAGCGCGCAGGGAAGGTGAATGCTCGCCGTTCGCTAAAGGTGGGGAGAGGCTGCAGGTTTTGCAAACTCATCACAGAACCATTTTCAAGAAGAATTATTTTTAGTGCAGCCATTTCACTTTTCTCTGTAGACCCTGCAATGCTACTCTTACTCTGTTTTCTACTGACACGCCAGATACTTTCTGTAAGAAAGCTCATGAAATGAAGTCACAGGTCATGCGGAGTTAATTGGGATCTGAGTTATTTCCGTAGGCTACATAAAGATCACCGTTTGGAAACAAAAATAGCAAAGCTGCCCTAATGTTCATTTTGGTCCTGGACTTTCAGAGTAGCTGTGACTTCTGTCCTCTGAAGGCTACACGAGGCTGAAGGATGGCTGTCTGAAGTGATCCCTTGTGGGATTTTGAAAATACCTGTATGGCAAAGTGCAGTGAGATGACGTAATGAGATGACACCAGCCCAAACTTACCTCTATCTTGTTAACATAAATACCTTTTGTAAACTACATCTATTTTTAGGAACTGCGAATTAACAGAATTCTTCCCTTATTTCTTTTCTTCAGCTATTTGCCATGTTAATAGGAGGGGGTTTTAAAGCTGACCTGGTTCCAAAACAAAGACCAAATTCCCGTTTGCTGTGTGTCTCAAGGTTTGTCATGATCCAGCTCTTTCACTTGACTCAGCAAAGCTCTGAGCATGTGCGTACAACCAAATATATGTCTGAGTAGTACAAAGGGAAGTTAGATTCTTTCTTCAGTAGTTTACTGAATTTATGTATAACACCAAGTTTAAAAGCAATTTTAGGAAGAAAGGACTGGTAAAACAATAAAACATTTTTTCCGAACAGATCAATCTAAAGAATTGATCTTTTTAATCAGTATAACAACTGGGAAGAGCTATTTATATGCTGGATTGATGGATTATAAAGCGCACTCATCAAGAGGGAAATGGAAAAGATGCTCTTCTTCCTGTCTCATTTGTCATATGTGCTGGGATTTGTTTCCAAAGAGCATTTAGTCCTTTGGAAAGAGTGCAACAGCTTGGAAGTCATCAACGTCTACGTTTTCTTTTCAAAATACATTGAATATTTTTTAGCAGCAGCTCCATCTCTGCCTTCCATCAAAGCTCGTGCTGTGTCTTTCCTGGTGCACAGATACACCCCATGATGTCTCTTCATGTAGGCAAAGCACGGTGCTGTGATACAGCTTTTATGGGAAAATGGGTGTATGGGTGGTGCCGGGAGGAGGACCCATACACATGAATGTATGCTAAACTCAGGAAGACCTGGGCGTTTCAGCAGCTCCCGAGTCTGGTGTCCAGCCCTTCCATCCAAGGATAGGAGGAGACCAAAAGATGGTGTTTGCTGGGGCCAGACCTATGCCTGGCACTCGTAAGAATTAAGCTGTAGTGAAATGCTGCGGGGTGATTAATAAACATTGAGAGCAGCAGCAATTATAGGAAGGGAAGACTGAATGGGGAGTTTCTGGGCTATCAGTGCTAATCCCTTCAGGCAAGTGTGTTGCATGTTTTCTTCTCATAATCCAGTCATTTTCCACAGTTTTGCTGCTCGGAGGGCTATTGCTTATTTTATCTGAGCGCCCCGCTGTATAGTGTCTGTGTTCAGAATGCAGGGCTGTTTGATAACTCTGCTCTGCAAGCGACGACTGAACTGATTTCAGGAGGAAATGGCTCTCTTGATACTTCACTGTCGTCTCTGTGTTTGTAAACATAGATCCTGTGGCCAGACCCGTGTGACTTCATTTGGTGTGTGATCTCTGATTTCTCAGATCAAGTCCTTTAACGTATTGCCGTACGTTGGTTGTAATGTAGCTATTGAAAAA
Source organism: Psophia crepitans (assembly GCA_013399095.1). Classification (NCBI taxonomy): domain Eukaryota; kingdom Metazoa; phylum Chordata; class Aves; order Gruiformes; family Psophiidae; genus Psophia; species Psophia crepitans. The sequence continues at coordinate 344,366 of VWZZ01014462.1, read as the reverse complement.
TTAAACAAGTTGTTGTCTTAAGCTTTTGGCAGGGAGGAAAAGAAGGAGGCTGCAGGTAAAAGCCCATCAGCCAGAGGACACAAAGGGTTCTCGTCGGTTCAGGAACATGTGAACTACCCGGTTCACGTGGCCTTTAGGCACTCTCGGTCTTGACAGAAATATTCTTTCGTTGGTTATTTTTCTAGTAGTTTTCAATTATAATGCAATGAAACTCGTAAGATTCTAAAAATAACTTACACATCATAGCTTGTACATGTTTTTAGGCATGTGAAGGTCTGTTCCTGAAAGGAGGGGGAATACAGCTTGGTGAGTAGTCTGTATGCAGTTTTGGGAGATAGGAAGTAGAGCTCTAAATACTGTTCAAATATTAATACTTTTTATGGATTTCTTTAGCTCTGCTTCCCTAGCTTTCCCTTTTTGTAAAGATGGAAAGAGACCATCTTTTCTTTGCTTAGTAGGAGGAGAAAAAGGCTTATTTAAAGTGAATAAAAATTAATTATTATACCAAGGATTGAAAGTCAAGAGACATGAGTTCTATTTCTAGCTTTGCGGCTGGCTCATAATTGCTCTTTGGCAAGCGATGTCATGGTGTGACGCACATTTCAACGGGCTCTGCCTCCCTCAAAGAAGCAGTTCCTGGTTGTGTGCTGTGCTGCACAAGCAGTAGCGCTAGTCTGCGAGGAAGGGCCGTGAAATGGATGGGGGAACTGATCCAGCTGGAAAAAAAAAAACAAAACCAAAACACCTCTCAAAAAAAAGAGGTTGAAAAGGTGGGTGATGGAGAAGGAGGAGGGTATTTCTTTAGCCAGAACAGCTGCCTCATCGATGGCATTGTGCAACAGCTCCAGCATGCCAGCAGGATGTGTCCAAGTGTTAGCCTTACTGCAGCTCATAGAAAAAGGGGGAGAAAATAGTGCAAAATATTCTCTTCAAAATATTTCTCTTTTGGATAATGTGGCTTCCTTGAACTACACGGGACTCTGGGCAAGTCAGACAATCCAAATAATTGTCCAGCAAAGCAAAAGCTGTCTACAAAGTTTTGACATGGAGTAGACGTAAGGGCTAGGCTTCTCCATCAATCACTTGGTGGGATAAAAACAGTGTTACCCTAAAACTACCCTGTGGTAGATGACAATGCCCTGCTTTTTATTAAAAGCTTTTTATTATACATAATAAAAAACCACCCAAGATAAAGTCATCATCACACAACATTTAATTCAACCTATGTAGCCTGACTGTAATGAGGTATAGCTAATTCTGCTGCAATCTGTTGGACTTTGCCAGTCTTCTGTCTGCTGGGCCTTTTGTCGAAACAGGTCGAGCCCAGGATGCCCAAGTGTGCCAATTGTTTCCAGAGGTAATGCTCTTTGTAAGAAAATACAGGAATTTCTGTTGAACTAGACTTTTTTTCTTGTAGGGCAGTATTTTTCTTGGATCTTTTTTCATTGGCTCTTCATCTGAGCCTTCTTTTTCTAAACAAATTAGTTTTGGTGGGTTTTTTAAAGGTTGAAAATATCAATGACAAAAAAGCAAATCTGATTCAGATTCAAAAACTTTTTTTCAAGTCGGAGTGATATTGCCTGCGTGAAAGAGGTGAGGTGCTTTTAGCAAATTGAACCTTGGATAGTGAATTTTACAGTGAGCCTCATTCTTTGTAATATGCTTATCTCATTTAGTCACAGCTGACTTAAAATTTTAGATCAGTCATGACTGTATATTCATGGGGTACAGGTTCAACAGATGATTTTCTGTAACTTGGGTTTTGGACTGGTACTGAGGAGATATAAATGAACGATCTCTGCTGGGCAACATCAACAAGCTATAGTTATATATGAAGATGTCTTGAAAATTAAATCTAGATTTTGCTCTTTTGTTGTTGTGTAGAAGGAAAAAAAAATAGAAAAGATGAAATAACTGCAAACAGGGGGAAAGGATCAAATTCACCCTGTTCTCCTGGGCGAATAGTCATGTTGAGGTGGCGTATTTCTGTAAGCAAGACACCAGGGGGGTTAGCCTAACATGGCCTTGTATTGGAAGCACCTCATAATGCAGCTGAAATAGAGCCCCTTCTTCACTTAGTGAGTAAAGCATAACAATAGTGAGTCTATTCCAAACATAGCCACAAAGATGGTTAGTTCAGGTAAAAGGAAAGATCACAGGAAATCAGTAGCAGCTGCAGTGCCTCGAATTCTTGGGGAGCACTTAAGGTGCAGTACCTGTAAGAAATGTTGATGCGAATCTTCCAAAATCCCTGAGGAGAAGAAAGAAGGAGTCAGAAGCAAATGAAACGTGACAGGGAAGCGCCCTCGGAGAAGACAGACGTAGCAAAAATGGAAACGCACCAGTGTGAAGCGACAGTGAAAAAATCCCCTGGGGTTTTAGCGTAAATGAGCTCTGTAGCTCTGTAAGGTGAAAGATGGGGGGCAAAGATCTGCAAAAGCAAAGCGTTGGATCAGGGACTGTAAAACTTCCGATGCTCCCAGAGGCGGAAAGAGAATTCATGGAACTACCCATCTTGTGGAGATACAGGAGCATGGGGGAGGAAGGAAGCATGGTTTACTGAGGATGATCAGCCTCGATAAGAAAGAACCAAGAAATCAGCCAAATACCAGAGGTTAAATCCTTGCAAAAGACGTGGATATTTAGAACCATGGTCTGCTTGCGTTAAGTCAGCATCTGATTGTTAGATCCCCGTTTCAGTTATACTGCGTTGAAAATGTTATCAGATAACTCTTTAATGCATTTCTTCAAATATGTTTGTGTCTACAGCTAAATCTGCTTTATCTTTCAAATTATGTTTTTTATACAGTTATGACAGTTTTTCTGTTAATCTCAGGTGGTTTTATTTTATCTATGATAACTCTGGTCATTGTGTGTGATGACTGCAGTCAGGCTTGTCTTCGTTGTCTCTTATCCTCCCCTAAATGATACCCTGCCAGCAATTAAGCTTCCAATGGGGAAATAAGGAGAATGTGACTGAGACTGCATCACTGAAGAAATGAATGCATGTCAAATAAACTGCAGAACAACAAAAAATGCCTCCCCAAAGCCAGCAGCGGTAACGTTACAAGTGATTCTGACAGCCTCCAACTACAAGAAGCCAATGGCTTTACCCACAGATGGGCCAATTGGTCTCTTTCTCAGGACAGGGAATATGGTTCTGAACAAGGGGAGGAAGGATCATTCTCATACATGGGAAATGCCCTGCATCACTCTTACCATACTCTGCAGGTGACAAAGCGTCTTTAAATGTCTACTAACATGCACAAGGCGAGCAGGGTACAAACTCCAACCCGCATCAGGATTATTCTGCTGTCAAACTGGTAAGGCTGGTCAGTATTTGAAGGCATAATAGTTATTTGTGATTAATTTTTAATGAAGGAATGGTGTGTGCAGCAATTCCCCATTTTTAACCAAAATTCTTGCCTCTGGCAGGCTTTTTTGCCTCGGTTTCCCCACCTTTTAAATACAGAAAATTATAAAAGCTATTGCCTCCTTCATTCAGCTGCTGTAATGGTCAGCCGCTTGTTCTTTGAAGTGTAAAATATTTTCAACCATTTCAAATGTAATAGCACCGCAAGAGTCCTTGTCTGCAGAACAGGTTTTACTGAAGTACAACCTCAAACCTCTTCAGCATCAGCATCTTCAGCAGCACGGCAGCCTTCACAGCTTTAAGGCTGGTCTCTAGTCATTCGCTGTTTCTTTTGCAACTCAAATGGCGAGTATGAAAAGTAAAAGAAAAAAAAATATATGTATAAGGAACGATATATATTTGTCTGTATTTCCCCAAACCATTAGTTTACATGTAGCACAACACCGATAGAGTTTTATTTCCCTTCCCAACATTTTCTGCTCTTTGCATGCTAGCTGGGAAGGTGTCAGTGTACAGGATTCATTACTGTTTTCACAGAAAGCAACAGTGAAATGGTCTTGCTTGATGTTCTTGTATACCTCCATTGCTAGTGCTAAAGTATTCCTAACAGTATAGCTAAACCTGCTCTGTCTGTCCTCTCATTTCAAACCTTCTCTGTCGTAATTTCTTACTACTTGACTGGGCATTATTCTAAAGCTGATGGAAATCACACTGCATGTGACAGCGCATGTACAGGCTACCTTCAGCTCTGTTTTGGCAGTCAGTAATCCAGACCAGAAAAAAAATGGTTTGAATTTATCTTAAAAATTAAATCATTTGAGATTTTGGTGAAAAAATGGTAATCAAAATACACTACTCCTTTGAGAGTGAGTTCGTTTCCCTCCTACAACTATTAGAAGCTGTAATTGTTGCACCCAGCAGGTAATGTGCATAGAGTTTATCTGCTTTTGTTAATATGCTTAAATAATATATCAGAAACATTCTGTGAATTCCTGAAGGTGCCAAGACCTTTTGCAGCTGTATCTTTGAGCCAGGGAAACATTCTTGTCAGGGGCTAGAACCATCCGGTTCGCGGTAACTTTTAGGCTGGACACTGCAGCGCTGAGTTAGACTAAGCTGGTGTATTCTGGCTCTGGAGTGCAGTCCGTTGTACGGGAGGACCAAGGCAGTGTTCGGCTGGGATCCAGTGCTCAAGACTGAGTTTTCTTAGAAAGCAGGCGTGCTTACTGGGCGTTACAATTGGATGGTCTCTTTTTGCCTTTGCGTAGACGGCAGCGATGGTCCCTGGTAGCACAGCAGGTGTCTTGGCTGGCACGAGTGCAAGGCTGCTTGTAGACAAGGGCGTGTTCTCGTTGGGGAAGAAGGTGGAATTGCTTCCTTAGCGTGTGTTAAAAACAAAATAACACACACTGTGTTTTGTGTATGCGCGTGCACGCCTGAGGCAGTGTCAGGAGGGCTGGTGTGTGGATTTTGTTAAGTGACTAAACAGAACCAAAGCTGTCCATCTGGCACCTTTCACAATCCTGGAGGTGTCAGGCATGCAAAATGCAAACTGTACAGCTGAATTGTACAAGTCCAAGTGGAGAAAGGAAGCATAATGCATTTAAGATTAATGCTCTTTTAGCTGCAAAATGCGGTCTGCATCCCTTCAAGGCAAAACTCCCTGGCAGTTTACCTGGTCTAAGGATCTGGTTTAGAACAAGGATAAATCTGATACATGCAAACGAGTATTTCCCTGGCTTTACAGAGCTAAATAAAAGCAGGATCAGAAGTCTGTGATCTTGAGCTTTTTCTTCTTTGACTTTAAGGGAAACTTAGTTGAGAAGGTGCTAGACTTTTAGCTCAGATAAGGGGAGCAAATGATGCTATGTAAAAGCAAACTCAGTGTCATTCATGAAACTTCTCTCGGTAGTTCTCCTAAACACTCCTTTTCCTGGGGCCACAGAGCCCTTGTGGCTTCCTCATGCCCCAGAAGCTTTTCTCATGCATCTGTGCCTAATCCCAGGTGTCCACAGTACGATGTTTTCTGCCTCTGAAGGTCAAAATCCTTTTAGCGACATCACAACTGAGTTGCTTTAGAACAGGCTGAGGTCACTGAACTGTTTGGAGGTATCAGGTAGAAAACATTAGGAAAAGTAAATCGACTCTCACGAAATAATGACCACCTCCGTCTTCGAAAGCAACTTCAGCAGCACAGTAAAGTAACAGAAAGAAACTAAGGTGTTCCCAGAGTGTAAACCCGATGGGACGTGCAGCTCCTGGGGTCTAACGGAGTAGAAGGATGACTGCCTGCCTCCAGTAAGCCTCCAGCCTGCTGATTAAATGACCTCATACCAGAAGATTTCTTTCCAGCTCCAGCTGGTCTTGAAGCATGCAGGCTCAATAATCTTCTGTTTTGTTATTGTGAGAGTAATGTAAACTGTTCTTACCAACATACATTTCAATAATGTTTTGCACTTACTCAGCATCTTTGCACTGAAAAATCTCAGAAGTGCTTAGCAGAAGGGAGTGAAAATTATCTCCAATTTTTCCACGGACAAAGCTGAAGCAAGCTTTTAAGGGCTTCTGGTGTGGATTTTGGAGAGGCAGCACACTCAGACTTTGAATGTAGCCTTTTTAAAATTTATGTACTGTTCTGTTTTTACCCCTCTACTGGAAAGCCATTCCAGAGGCAGTGATGCACGGCCTGGGTGAGGGAGGTTGCTTAGCCTGCATGATCCCACAAGGAACTCAGCATGAGATTTTGGGTTGTGCACGTTTTGACCTTGAAGCCCAAAAGAGTGAGATTTCTGTTATTTGATGACAAATGACACGACAAAGGTGGTGAAGGAATTATACAGCAGGGAAACTGTTACGCGTCGCTTCTATGCAGAGGTGTGCTGCAAAGTGTCCCTGGACATGCTGCCTTCTGACGGAAAGAGCTCACACAGGGAGGCAGTAAAGAGGTTCTGGTCGCACTGGAGATCTTGGGCTTATGCCGAAGGAATGCTCGGGAATGATGAAGAAAGTGAGATAGGAGCCCAACGGGCGGGCGTCCTCGTATATCCTTTTAGTCCCTCTGTATTTCCTGTCCTGGTTGAATTATCTTCTTAATGTTTTTGTATGGCCGCGTTTCCATGTTGGAAACACACTGCTCCCAGCCATCGCTCGACAGCGAGCTTGCTTGGCTGCCCCGGGAATCTATCCGAAAATGCAGGTCAGCACTCCAGCCCTTCGAACGCCCTATTTCTGTCTCAGTGAAAGCATCCGCTTCATGCGTCCCTGCGGAGGCGAACCGAAAGGTTGGAATGATACAAGGGAGCGTGTGGGGAGTGAGTCCCTGTGACAGCAGACATAAAGATCTCCCATCAGGGAGACGGCACCAAGGGGAAAGCAAGTGCACGAAGTCGGGAAGGGGGGTGAACAGCCACAGGCAGTGTGTGTGGTTTGATGCAGAGGTTTGAAATGTGACAGGTTTTCAGATACCTGGCGATTTACTGCCCGGTACGGTTTGTCAGAAGGGGAAACCCCGTCTGCCCGCCTACCCTGAACTACGCGGAGCTTCTGCTGTACTTCCCCGTTCGTGAAGGAGCTTCTAGTCCTCCTGGCTGACAGACCCTTTGAAAGTAACCGTTAGTAATACTGTCCCAGAAAACTAATAGAGCTGAATGAAATACAGTAATTTTATGATCAGAGGAGTCTGGTAAACAAGGGGGGAAGCAGTACGCAGTGACTCTTTCTTGGATTTGGAAAAGGATCGTAAAACCCCTCGGACTCCAAGGTCAAACCCTTGAACTGGCTGCGGTTCTGTCCCGGGCAGGGACGCTTCCCATCTCCCAGGCTAACGACAGTCAGCAGCACGGTGCAGCACATACATCGTACCGGGTGCTACACGGGTACCTGGCAGGTAGGACCAGCTGCAGGGAGTACTGCGGGCATCAGTTCTGTCTGTCTCCCTGTTAATATAAAGCTCCTCGTCCACCACTACAGGTGCCTGCAAAGCTCCAGAAAAGCAGTCCAGAAATTTTTGTTCAGAAACTTAGATTTTCAAGGAATATCAAAGCCTTTGGCAAAAATAGTGGAGAAGATTTGGGGTTTGGTTGAACAGATCCTGCTTTACTTTTTTTCATGGCACGCCCGTGATTTGCTGCTGTTTGAACCCTGGCAGTTAGTGAGCGTTACCTGGGGCTGGCTCGGCAGCGTCCGTCTGTACTGGGACTATTCTAAAGAGCGCACCAGCTGGAGTAATATCCCAAGTTTTGTGGGTTATGTGGAAGCAGTGTTGCTTTTTTATCTAATTTATGATTTTAAAACCTGAACTAGTTTGGGCTTCCCTACACAAATATCAGCAATCTAGGCCAGGCTTTGGGTTTTATTTTGAGATGTGTTGAAAATGCCCCAGTAACAACCCACACAGAATGTGCATCTAAGTGTTAAAGGGAATACTTCCACAGGNGGGGGAATTGTTTCCTCTGAAGGCTGGAGAAGCCTGAGCAGTGAATTTTTCCATGAAAGGTGCCGAGCACCTGACGTTGATACAGTCAGGAAGAGCCGCACTTGAGCACCTCCAGTGACACGCAAAAGTCTGACAGAGGCAATGGGCAAGGTCAAGGAATACTGTGGGAGCTCCGAGAGGCCGATAGATATTGTCTGGCTCCGTGATGTTTAAGAGGACAATCCAGGGGGAGGAAAATCACGAATAAAATAATGATTAGCAAATAAAATTTCTGCTTAGGCATAGAAATTATGCTACAGCACACAGCTATGCATCACTGGTATTGTTCCAAATTTGGAGTTGTATGTAAGTCAGTAGCATACCCTGGTTTAGGCTGAGCAGTGCGGGAGGTGAATATTACCTGAGAATTAGTATCAGACTGAGAGAGTGATTGAGTTCTGGGAAAGCACACGTTGCATCACCGCTTTTATACAGCCTGGCATCTGCTGCCGAAGCTGTCTGATACGTCTTGTAAGGCTGAAAAGGGCGCTGACCTTGCGGTGAGATTGCTTACTAGCCAGCAGTGCCGTAGAGCTGTGGTATGCCTCAGGGTAGGACCGGGTGGGAAAGCTGCTGAGCAGAAGCTCCGAGGTCCGGCCCATCACAGCGACGTTGGGTAAATTTGCTGATCAGTACAGTATATCAGCCAGCGAAGAGCCCTGCGCTTCCCTGCTCATACCGAGGCACTGACCCAGCTTCATCCTCCTGTAGGACCAGCTAGCGCTTTTTATATTCCTGCTGCACATCCACCGCAAAGGGAACTGTGACAGCTCCACCTGGGTGTTTGATTTTATTTATTCGCGGCCAGTGGAACAATGAAGTCAGAGGTAGGTGAATGATGCAGTGCAGGAAGTTGCTGCAGCAGTAGCTTCGCTACGGAGATGCGATGATTTAATGTATCGGGCTAACGGTGGAGGGAAATGCTAACAAATTCTGTTGGTGCATGTATTGGGCAGGGGGCGAGGCGGAACGGGGCTTTCTAGGTGCAGCAGATGACGTTTTCTAATGCTGTAGCTTTCTGTTATGCCTGGAGTAGTGATGTACGAAGGTTTTGCCTCCTTAAAATGACAGAAACCCAGTTTTCTCAAGGCAGAGCTATCCATTTAACTTGCTAGAATTAACGGAATGTCGTGTTTCATTCTCGGAAATGCAGATCAAGTTCTCAGCAGAAAAATAAGCCTGTTAATCACCGTAGCTGTGTGCTGTGTTACGTAGTGCTGGCGTTGATTCGAGACTGTCGGTTCAGGGTTCTTATTTGCATTTAGTCAGTCAAGTGTGTGCCCACCCTGAATCCCTCCTGGTGCATTTCTGTGGATTTTGTTGCTGGATGTATTTATTCTTCTTTGTGTATCTGCTTTTAAATAAATCATCAGAACAATAAACAACCCTACAGCAGAGGGAGCAGGATGTTTTCAGGAAGCGAAATCCCTCTGTTAAATGGCATGCGATCTATGCAGTTGTTAAAGCAGGGTTTTCATGTGAGCCATGGGAATGTTTGGGGGTTTCAAAAAAACCCACCCCAGTCTCATGCCTGTCTTGTGCACAGGGAGGTGGGGATTCACAGGACAGAAAGGTAAACAGATTCTAGCCAGAGTTCCCCGGCACGGCCCTCGCACCGGCCTGGGTGCATGGGTGGTTTGTGGTTGTGTAATGGGTGGGGGGAGCGGGGGGATGAAGGGGCTGAGAGTTAGGGGGGGGAGTTTGTTTTTTTAATATCTCTTCATATATGTAATACATTTGTTATGCTTAATATTTTTTTGAAAGAAATGTACTAATTCCTGTCAGTGTCATTGGATTTAATTAATGATAGCAGATCAGTATATTTTTATTTTAAGGGGATATTAATCGTTGCTGTTCTTCCCAAGCAGCAGTTACTTTATACTGCTGTGCGCTGGGTTTGCCTGCGTTCTGTCAAGGCCCACGGGTGGCTGCGACGAGGGAAGCAGAGATGGGAGCTGCCACGGCACCCAGGGCAGGAAGTTGGGAGATTCCCGTCTGAAAACCAAAGCTCTTGGACGTGCTGCCTGGCAAAGTCGGTGCTTTTAGTCCTTACGCAGTCGTTTGATTTGGAGATGGTGGTCGTGTGGCTCTCTAATGTCTGCGTACAGTTGGAAATAGAGGAATGAAGAATACCCTTAAGCCTAGTTAAAGTTAAATTGATAGCCAGATTGCTGCTTTTTGGGAGTCTTTATAAACAGAAGGAAAATACCCGATCACGTGCTCATTGATACAGTGTCAGCAATGTTTCCCTGCGACAGAATAGCAAGGAATGATACAAAACCAGGGCATTTGGAGTGAAGTTCTACAGGCTCCTAAGGTCCACTGGTCAACAGATTGGGGGGGTTGAATGAGGCTGACATCTAAATACAGCATTTCTGTAAGCGGACTGAGAGGTGTCAGTAGCGTTGCATCAGTGGATTGAAGGGTATTTGGGGGTGAGAGCCTTTGTCACTCTGAGAAGGTCCCAAGCAGAGAAATTCAGGCTGGCTTTCGGTACGTCCAAGCTCTCCTGCTCCTCCCGGCGCTTTGCCGTGCCTCGTGTACGGCCCAGCAGAGCCAGAGGAATGTGGGACACTTCTCCTTGCCCAGCGGTCCTGTGCTTGGAAAGCGTCTGCTTGGGCATCTGCAACACCTTGGGTCCAGTCACCACATAAGAAACTCTTCTCATGCTTTTTTTAAGTGTTTAAGGAAGAAAAAAATGCTACTAAATATTACTAAAAATTATTTTTTGTTTGTAAAACTAAATTACCCTTTAGTTTCAAACAGGGTACCGTTGACAAGCATTAACCTAGGGGGTTTTCCCTAATTCTTTTTTTCTGAAATAAACCATTTTTTCCTCAGTTCAATGAGAATAAAAGATACTGATTTGCAGCTCAAGAAAAATATGTAGGTCTTGAATTTATAAATGCATAGCTTCATTAGAACTGAAGTATTTGTGCTTGTAGTTACATGCATGATTAGGTGTTTGAAGATCCAGAGCCTTTCACATGCGTGGTTTTGGTTTTACTGTAACCTGGAGAGTAGGGGTTGTGCGGATGGGATGTGAAAGTTTCATATCCAGTACACAAACTGGGGGGGGAGGTGTCTGTGGGGGACTTAAGACCTTCTTGATGAAATCATTATTTTCATAGAGGGTAGAGAGACAAGGCATGTCTCATTACTAGTCAAGTCATGCTCTTCATGCCGAAGGAACTCTAGTAAAAGTGAACGGCCCCCGTGCTGAGCAGCAGTAGAGCAGTGAACCCCTCCATTTACATACACACAGCCGCCGGCTGGAACCGCCGTTGGTGAAGGGCAAACGGTGCGTCGGCCGCTGCATGGAGCTGGAGCTTTTTTTCGTTACTCTGTCAACAAACATAGATTTTATTTTTAGTGTAAATAATATTAGTTCTGCTTTAACGTGCGTTGCTGGTTTGCTGCAGCACTGAGTGGCCTGTGAGGCTGATGAGCATCGCTTCTGTTGCACGCCCCTGTGCTGCGGGGGAACAAAGGAGGCTCGTGCTGGGGCAGCGCGGTGAGTGAGGCGGGGGCAGCGAAGCAAGGGAAAGGGCATTTTCTGCCGGTGGGTAGCTGGGGGTAGTGTATGGACAGCCAGAATTTATTTGGTTTTTTAAGACTCTTACCTGTAAACAGCAACGCTGTCACAGTAAGAAGTGTGTCCTACACAGGGACGACCAGGAGTTCCAGTGTCCATGGAGCGGCCTGGAAGTCTAAATCGGTAAATTGAGCAATTGTAACGTTGATCTCCCAATACTTCACATCACTGCTTTCCCAGTGCTTAGTCTTCAGAGTACTTAAAAGCTTCCAATGGACATTCACATTTTCCAGGAGGGAATTTTTATTAAGAAAAAAACCCCCACAGTTGCGGGCAAGTTGGCTCTTGTTGTGAGACGTCCTGGCAGAAGCCACTGCATTTGTTAGAGGGGACTCCTTCAGGAGCAGAAAGTTCAGGTTTGTCAAAGCGTGGAAGGTTATCAGGCTGCTGGGCTGGGCCTGTTGAAAAATTAAATCCCCTCCTGAAGCACGAAAAGGGAGGAGCAAGGGGGGAAAAACCCCTTTTAAAAAAATACTTTTCAGCAAGACAGAGCTGTATGCCCGTGCCTCTAACAAGACACAGCATAGCTGGCCCCTTCCCCAGGCAGCTGCGTTTGCCACAGTGGAAAATCCTGCTGAAGTTGGGTTTAATCCCAGCTCCTCATTCTTTTAGCTCTCTGAAAAAAAATAAAGTCACTGGCCATATACACGTGAAGACTGAGCACCCTGGAGTTGGTAACTGTTGTAGCCACTCTGTTAGAAAGCTTTGCTTTCTCACGTGGACGGGGGGACGTACCCAAACGGTGCCACCCGGGGGCTTTGAAGGTAGCGGGCAGGAGGATTCTGTAACGGGAAGTGCTAATCTGGGCGCCGACAGGCGTTGCGTGTGTAGTAGCATTCGGGGGTGCGTGGCTAGGATGTCACTGGGAGAAGGGGGAGGAGAGCTGAGCCTGCTGCCTATTGTTTTAATTTTTTCTATTGTGATAGCTGGTAGATGTTCATGTTGAGCGTCGGTGAGAACTCCTTCATGTTTAATACCAGGCATGAGGTGCCTGTGCCATAACCTCAAGGAAACAGTTTCCTGGGCTCTGGATCAGGTCCTTAATGAAGCTAGGTTTGCAGGGTTTGTTGGGTTTGTTTTGTTCCACAAAAATATAAATAAATGCATTAAATCAGAAATACACAACTTTTCATCTTCCAATCACTTTTATCAACATTTTCTGATTTATATGCACAGCACAGGCGCCCACAGCACAGATGCAAATGTCTTCGTTTTTCCAGATGGAAAGACTGAGGGAGAGGAAGGGAGAGAACGGTTTGTTCAGCTGCAGAGGAAAGTTGATATTAGAGGCAGAGGCAGATTCTGGAAATTCTTGTTCCCAGTGCTGTGCTCTCGCAGCTGCCTAGGAGAGTTAGACAGTATCTATTGCATATGCCTGCACAATGAGATAGAGAAATATTATGTTTTAAAGTGTGATTTTGTGTGTGTGTGTGTGTGTGTGTGTACATGCTGTGTACCTGACATCTGCAGAATAGGGTGTCTGGCAAACATTTTTAGCTCTTTCAAGTGAAACCAGCTCTCTCAGTGAGTTATACTCTGTCCTGCAGGCAGTGCTGACCTGACAGTATTATTTAAATGGGTGTAATCACGTTATACATTACAGCATAACTTAGTGCATCCCACTTTTTACTCTTCTGTGTTATTAAAATGCAGGGGAACATAGCTGGACTGCCTGGAACTTTCAGTAATGAGCACAGCAATCACAACAGTGGAAACAACTAATATTTGCAGACAAACAGAAAAAGGAAACTCATGAAAATGTATTTCTCAGTCTTTCCAATTTTTCCAAGTGTTAATGCAACGCTGAAGTCCACTTTGCAGATACAGAAAGCATCAGCTGAAGAACAGCCAAGCAGCACTGGAGGACAGAGGGGAGAAAACCCACCTTCTCTGAAGGCAAGGGGTTGATTATGATGACCTGTTTGGGCTTGAGGCAGATAGTTTAATACTGATGTCGTGCACTCCAACAGTATTTCCCTAAGATTTAAGCCAAGAATAGAATCAATCGAGACACTCTCCAAGGCAGCAATCAGCAGAGGAGAACGTAGCGATCAAGGAATGTAGCTCGAGAAAATGGCCTGTGGTGCTGCCGTGCGTTTATTATGTTAGTCCGAGTGTGCAATAAAGGGTGTTGGTTCAGCTGTGTGCCCTTCCACAGGGCTTCACCCAGAGAATATTCTTGGATTCAGTTCCAAAAGTGGGGGGGAATATATTGCCTTTTAGACACTGCTCTCTTTTTCCTCGTTTGATAACCGCTGCCAAAGCGGGCTGGCCTCAGATGTGTTTCTTTCCAATGAAGGGCCGTAGGAAAATATTTCCTGGTAATAAGAGCTTACTAGTTGGACACTATCTGTAGGACATGTTAGTATAACCATGAGGGTTTGTATCTTTTCATTAACATGACGAATAGACAAATGGAAAAATAAAGCATCATTGTGTTATCAGTAACAGAACTGATGAGATGGGAAGCGGGGAGGGGAGCGTGACACCCTGTTTCAAGGGTGCCATTATGCTCTTAAATCAGTGGCACACATGAATTTCAGAAGCCTTGCTTGGGGCTTGGAATGACAGTAACGTTAGCCTGCTAATAGAAGTATGGAAGGCTGGGCGGAGAGGAAATAAGCCAAAGAAAATAATTGCAGGGTTAAATTTCACTCGGCTATCCTTTCCTCTTCCCTTCCTGTTTGTGTGTTACTCTGAGTCCTGTTGTCATGGGACTCCTCTCTAATACCATTTGTTTGGGCACTTCATCCCACCCCAGTGCTGGCCCTGAACTTTACCAGTACTGCTTGCTTGGCTGCTCTGTTAAGTTAGTGCTCTTCACGCTACAGCACGCTTCAGAAATCCGTACTCTCTTCGCTCAGCAAAACACACAACTGCAACCCAGGACGCCGGTTCACCCTACCTGAACATACAACTGCTTGCCTTCACCGAGCTGCTAGCACAACCTTCGCACCATCTGGCAAGCTGCTCAGCAAAGGGACCCAGGAAAGATGCCTCGTGAGGAGCAGCTTACCTTTCGAGTGAGGACAAGGAAGGCTGTCTGCGGTAGGGAGAGGAGACAATCCTAGAACCTAGATTGTTCTAGGAACAATCAAGAGCGACTGCGTGCTGCAGGTTCCCAGCCTGGAGCTGGCTTTCCAGGCGGGATCAGCTGCCCCTGAGTGTGAAGCTGCAGACCGTGGAGCTCACCAGGGCGACTTTTCATGCTACTGACCACACCGTGTTCAACAGTTCAGCCCAGAAGCTTTACTAGCACAGAGCTTGCATTCCAAATGTTTCCGAAGCAGAGAGCAGGAATAGAAATGCAGAGGACTTTGTTTCTTCAGAACTGCTTGCTTGCCCATTCAGCAGTCTGACCTGGGGCTGGAGTTGGTATGTTCTCCCAGCTTCCACAGCACATGGGTGTGCTCAAGCCAGGCAGTTACACCATGGTTCTAACGAGAAGCAGGCCAGATGCCTACACCCTGCTGCCTCAAGCCTTCACAGAAGCTAGAGCTTTTATTTGGTTCTTGTCCTCATTTCTGCAGGGGACTGAACAAAAGCCCAACTCCAGCTTTCCAATTTAAGCCTTCGCCCCCACTCTTTTTTTTTGAAAGGATAAGCAAACCTGCAGAGATTTGTGTGCAGCTTCTGCTTTGGTCCAGAGCTCAGGCATCAGTGGGAGTGAATGAAGTAGCTGTCACCTGTAAGAGAATACAGAGTACTTGTATGCAAAAGGAGCAAACCCCAAGCAATTCACACAGCTGCTGAGGTTTCTGCAGCTATTTGCTGCAGCAGTGTCAGAGCTGGGAAGTCTGAAATGAAGCGAGATGCCTGGTGTGCCTGTCTGCACAGCAGTACCAGAGGTGTTCTCTAGCTTGCGTCTGATGCATAACTGGTGCTCGAGGTCAGGAGCAGTACCAGAGTTTGAAACACTCGTGCATGCAGTCAGTCCCTGTGTTTGCTCTGCAAGTTTTCTTCTCTTGCAAACTCCAGTTAGATGTCTGAATCCTAGATCTTCCATACCAATTTTCTGGGTATGTTGTTCTGCTCAGAATATCTGATCTGAATAGCTTTGCCCCCTGCAAAAAAATTTCAGCGCCTAGCAAAATGTCCCAGCTGCTTGTGCATAGCTAAGCAGGTTCCAGGAAGCCAAGCAGGACTCCTTGAAGAAGTCCAGTTTGTGAAGCAAACCAGCACATAGTGGAACTTTTTGTTTATGTAGCCTTTGATTTTATTCGGCCTGCCAACAGCAAAGTTTGTCTCTTTATCCAGTCTCCCTAATGCACTTATGGCCATGCTCTCCAGACTCTCGTTATTAACTGATTGAGAAGCTTGGCCTGTCTCGTCGCTCCTGAGAGTATAAGCTGGAGGGTACAGTGGAAGTATGACAGTGGAGATACACGGGAAGTGGACTTTTATTTGTTTATTTGTTTCTGCTTGAAAACTGTTTGTCTACAAAAGGGAAAGCAGCATTCAGAACAAAGCTGGACACAATATTGATATATACGTTTCTGAAGGATATCCTTTAGCGAATATTGTAAGATCCTTCGGGTCTCAGGTTTGGTATTAGAGCAGGACAAACTTTGATGAAGAGAGTTTCGTTACAGCACTGCTCATCCTCCCTTATCTGTTGTTCAGACCTCAGCAGATAAAGCTGTATATAATATTTACTGCCTGGGTTGACTAATGTCTTGGATGAGCCGTAGAAGGTGGGTGCTCTGATCAGAACAGGGGTAAATGACTCCTGCGGCTGGCTGGTGTTTTGCAGAACAGGGAGCAGCCAGGAGGTGCTACGCGTGCCGTGGGACAGCATGGCTGCAGGAAAGGCAAACCAAGCAGCGGTGGAAAG
Source organism: Psophia crepitans (assembly GCA_013399095.1). NCBI lineage: Eukaryota > Metazoa > Chordata > Aves > Gruiformes > Psophiidae > Psophia > Psophia crepitans. Next base: position 328,090 of record VWZZ01014462.1, on the reverse strand, counting down.
AAACGGTATCTGCTGGTAGCCAAGTGTGGTCCGACCAAACTGCCTCCTGGGCAGAGGCTGTGTTCCTGTGTTTGCTTGTGAGCCGCTGCAGAATTGTGCGATTGAATAGATTTTATTTTCAGTTGGTTTTCTTATGGGGGAAGAAAAAGTGTGGGTATTTGAACAATCTAGGAAAAGTGAGCCACCCTCTTAGGGTATGTTTACCCAATCTTTTAAAATGTTCACTTCCTCTGACATTTTTGTTTATCTTGGCACATAAATACCAAGTCAAGCTGTTTCCCCTTTCCGGAGCTCAGTGTTTTTAAAGGAAGCTAATGTTCAGTCTTGCTCAAGAATTTCAGACAGCTTGATAGAAGGACTGTGGATAAGAACAACGATGCCGTCTTAGAGGAATGTCCTCCCAGATTTTCTGGTTCTCATACAAACTAAAAAAAATCTCAGCTCAGAAAGACCATCTGATGCCAATGCTGCTGCAAGGCTCATCCAATTCTGGATAATATGATTACAGAAATAGTTTAAAGGTTAGCCTATGTGCTGTAAATATATGATCTTATTATATGAATTTTCTTATCCTAAACCCGTCTGAAATGAACGAAACAGCATTTCTAAGCACTTCACAAGGCCTGTCATTTCAGCGGAGGTTTCTTAGCAGCCTTTAAAGCGTTTGAATTACTGTATAATGATATTCTGTCATCTCTTAGCAAGGCTCACACTCTAAACACTTTTATACACAATAGAAATTAAAATGGAATTGAGTAAATTCTGTCTCTCAAATTCGTGGACTGTCTAGTGATTGTCTGGGTGCTTTATATCAAATAGAGGCTTGTATCTAAAGGAGCTTGGTTACTGGGAGCAACAAATTGTAGATTGTAAAATTGGGAGTCAGACGTAAGTAACTCAAATACTGACTCTTTATGCTGTTTTAAAAAGTATACGTGTCGAACATTATAGGCACAGTTTTGGTTTGGGTTTTTTTCCCACGCTTTAGGATATTGAAAAAGTAAGCTTTTTTACTGTAAATACATAGTTTATTGAGTGAAAAAATATTTGACATGCAACAAAAATTTTCTAAAAGCTTCTAAACCCCTGTGAATATAGTAGATAGGGCAATTTTGGGCTCATCTGCACATGTGCCGTTGTCGTGGTCTCTGAGGATCCTTTGCTGGTCTCTGTTCTCCAGCAGTAGGTCTGCTCTGTCTGTTGCTGCCCCAGAGTAACATTCATTGTGGTCGTACCAGCAAATGCAAGCAAAAGCTACGTGCAGTTGCCCTTTTTAGGGGGCAATGATGAGGTTTCTGAGGGACATCAGAGAAAAACTGTATTCTGATATGATGTAGCTCATATGTAGGACCAGTTTTTGATGTAGTTGCCTACATGGACACCCCAGTGAGATGGTCTCAAGCTTATGTCTATCAGTTCCTGGGCTGAAAGATGTTTTTTCCAACCCAGGTTTGAGCTGTTATTTCACACCGCTTCATGACTTCTCTTGCCTTGGACTTGTAGAATTGAGTTCGATGTGCCTGATTCGTCCCTTGAAGATGTCGCCTGTCTTTTTTTTATATCAGGGGTAGGCTCATGCAGCCACAGATGACAATGCGAGGGAAAAGTAAAAAGTTGAGAAAAGTGATAAGCAGTTCATCACCAGCCCTGGTTTGAGCTTCATCCCCCCTGCTGTGGTGAGGCAGTTGCAGAGCAGTAGCTGGATGTGTATCCTTCCATGTCTCAGCGAAAGCATCGCTGGTGCGTGGTACTGCCTACGCCCCGAGGTAGCTACAGCACTCATGTGGGGAGGGTAAAGTTCCCACTGATCTCTCTGTTTCGAGCAGTGGCTGTGAGTACATTTGTTTCTCACACTACCCGTGTTGAATTCGAGGTGCAGGAGATGAAAAATGAGGCTGCTGCATGAACTCTACAGCTCAAAGCGGTACAGAAAACAAGGAAGTCTATCAAAGTAGAGAATGTTCATGCTTTTAAAGCATATGAAGATATATAGCAGAATTCTCTTTTATAATCTTTGTTGGCCAGCCTGCAACCTTGATTCATTGCTTCGTACAGCTGATCAGCAGAGTACAATCTTCAGGCTAGCAGCGGTTTGCTGCAAAAATTACTGTATAGCGTGGATGGTACCAGCCCGTGTGTGAGATAACTGTCGGGTCTAAAAAACGTTCTGTCTGCTTGCTGCGTGCAGAGGCCGTCTCCTTCTGGGGCACACTTCTGGCACCTTGCTGGCAAGAGTGTGCTATGAGAAAGAGGAGGGGAAAAGGTGGGGGGGGGTGACCTAGAGCAGTGGGTACCATTAAAACCAGCAATCTGCAGAGGTCAAGTGGTCAAATAATAAGCTAATCTAACGTCCTAAAGCCACTGCGAAAGTCATTATCCCTGCAGGAAGGGGAATTTAGCCTTGCCACGTGCCATTTTGCGCTCTGTACCTCTGAATATATTTTGTGAGCAGTCTAAGTATGAGCAGTCATAAAGTTCTGGGGTAATGTTACGGACCTCCCATACTTATCTAGATATGTCTTGGGCCTACACACGTGATCTTCCACGGCTAAAATTTGGTGTCTTTTTAATTCCTTCAGTTCCTAGAGGAGAAAATGCCTGCCTGTTTCCGTGCATCTGGGACACTTAATGAGGGGGCTTGTCTTGCCTGGCTGTACTTGTCAAAGCACTATTTCAGTAACGACAGAGAAACTAATTTGTGACTCTGTCCTGACAGCACATAGCAGAGACAGCCTCGTACTGGTAATCTAAAAAAAATAAGGGCTTGTGAGCATGAAGGGAAATGAAAGTATTTGGGAGACTTAATACCAAACTATTCAGCACTTCCTAAGCGTTGTGCTACCTTTGGTTTGGTTCGGCTCTGATGGGTACTCTATCTGGAGGTATTCTAGAGGATCAGAATTAATGGAAATTAATATTTTAATTGATCTGTTCAGTTAGGCAGAAATAACTAGATGGTCTCTGTTCCCTAAATAAGAATAGAATAATCTGTGACCAAAGCTGGGCACACAGCAGTCCTGTTCAAAATGATTGGATCACTGCAAAGAGCCTGCTTTCTTTAAATAGCCGCCTATTAGCTGGAGAATGGTGGAGCGGCTCTGGAAGGCATTTCAGTGACATTAAATTATGTCCGTGCAGTATCTTAACTCCCTTCTCTGAATTTGACCTTCACATGCCAAATTGTGACAACCCCAACTTGAGAAACCCTCGCCGAACCCTGAGTGAGATCAAGTCCGTCCAGCTGCAATACTTTAGGTAACGACTTCTGGGACCGGGCCTTCTGACCTGGGAGCAGAGAGCAGGTTTCCTCTGCTGGGGGGTCTGCGCGTAACTACGCTGTGAAGCAGTAGAGCTACGGCAGCGCAGCTTTTAAGTAAGGGTACGCTTTCGTGGCCGTGAAGCCAGAGTTGTGTGAAGTCCTTATGGGCCAGAAACCACAACGGCTGATTTCTGTGAAATAGGCGCTTTAATTGTACAAACACGTTTGTCTTTCAAACTGAAATGCTTTACTGATGTTCTTGGGAAGCACAGCGGCTGTCGTGCTAAACCAAACTAACTCTGAGAGAACCTCAGCAGGAGCACAGTCAGCGAGAGTTGCACGGACCTCACCGAGGGAGATGGAGCTGCTGATTGTCAAGCAGAGACATGATGTGGTGTTTTACACGAGGGCAAATCATCTGGCTTCATTTGCAGAGCTGACTCCTACACTAAACAATTAATTTTAAACCGGAGTTTACCTTCCACCCCCAAATGACATAGCTGCATTGTCAGCGTGGAGGGGCCACCAGGCAGTTTCTCTTAAGCGTAATATACATTTTAGCTCCTGATGTATGCTTTGCTATAGATGCCTGCCAAGACTCTCTGTAACAATTACGAAGGGGTTCTTTGAGTAAGAATATCCGTGGTGTTTGGCTGCCAGAGCGCTGCACATTTCTGGGCCTTTAAATCAAGAGGAAGGAACTTTTGGTTAGAATAACATCTATGTCTGTCTTAATATGGAGTTCTTCTGAAGGAGAACTTTACAAAAGCAAGTTTGATCCCGTTCACTAAAGCTCCAGAAACTGTTCCCACCCACTCTCATACCCTTAGAGTGCCTGGAATGCATTTTTCTAGTAACTGAAGGTCTTTTTCATTTTTATTAGAAAAAAAGAGAAATATTTAACCAGAGCATGAGGAAATATATTCTCAATACTCATAAAATGCTGTCCAAACAATTGCTTATTCGTATTTGCCAAAACAGGGTGGAGTACTGAGTTTTGTGGTTGAGATCACCACCACCAAGAGATACAACCTGTTGGCTGAATGTTCAGTGGTAATGTAATCCTAATGTAATGTTCATAATTTCTTTAATTGTGTGAATTTAGAACAGAATTCTCAGAGCATTTTTTTTTGCAGTCTCAGCACACAGATTCCTTATTAGCTTGTACAAAACATCCACAATTAAAATTCCCTCACGAATATGAACCATTTTGCCCCGGCGTGGTTGCGTCTCTAAGCTGCTGAACCTCTCCTAGCCCTTCTGGTGGTGAATACGAATTACTTCATGCTTTTATTTCTCAGCACGTTAAGGGCTAGAAACACGAGAGTGAGTTTTAAAATCAGAATATAATTTGGGGGTTTTTGTGGGTCTGCAGTAATTAAATGCACATATATGGACAGGCGGTCAGGACGACACTGTTGTTACTGAAAGCTTAACGGTTGCTTTACTTAAGCTAAAAGGGCTACTGAAGTTCGCAGCAGAGCCCTTTCTGTTGCTGGCGCTGTGGAACTCTGCTCTATGCGGTTTCCTTCGGCTGTGGCCAGCTGCGGACCCTGGACTGGCGTTTGCAATAGGACTGAAATGCCACCGTACGTGTTTTTCCTAGAGCAAGCTGGCGTTTCGTGACAACTGAATGCGAAGTTGCCTGACGTAATTACTGTGAGAGTAACAGAGAATAGGCGTTTTGAGTGTCTGAGGAAATGCTGCGTTCTGAAAGCTTACATATTTGGCTGACTTCTGGCAGCAGATTCCTCCTGTCAGCAAATCTGAGGAATGCCTTTACCACAGTCGGTTGCTTGGCGAGGATTAAGCACAGAGTGTCCAGCTGAACAAGACTAATCCTCAGGGCTGCGCTGAATGAACTATTTGTGGGGCTGGTGCGTAACAAGTTCAGGAAGACCGCCTGGCTTGGAGGAGTCTTTTCAGAATACCTTTGAAAAGCTGCTCTAACAGCCCAGTGTCGTAGGCAGCCTCTTTGCTCAGGTTAAATAGAGTGATTCAGAAGCTCTCACGTGTTAGACGTGGAGTGTGCCACAGTGGATTTAGTATGTGTTTGGGTTTGCCTTGGACACCCAGGCACCAGGGCTCTGCATCTTCCAATTCATATGAATCTGATTGAGTCACGACTTAGAGGCAGAAGGGTTTAAGTTTTTATTCCCAATTCCTAAAATTACCGCAGGCTCTGCTGGGTGGAGATACATTTCTGCAGCTGCTTTCCCCGTGGAGGAACCCGAATTCTTGCAGCTATGCAAACATGGAGCAGCTGTCCCCCGTGCCGAGGCAGCATCGCTGAGAGGGAAGCACTGCATCAGGGTGCGGCTAAAATGGTCCCTGTCTTCCACGGGCTCGTGCCTTACCTCCCAGCCGTGGCTGAAGTCTCCCTCTTGCCCCTCTCTTGGCATAGTGAAATACAGCTCAGGTACAGAGAGCAGAGGAGGTCCAGAAAAGACTTTCAAAGCAGAGATGTAACCTTCCTTCCCCTACGTCACGAGTCGGCTCCCACAGAGATTATTTTGCAGAGGGAGGAGGATCAGGGCAAAGAATCAAAGAGATTTCAGTTTTACTGGAGTTGGCTATTTTCTGAATGGGCTGGCATGTGGCAATGCTCAGGTCCCAAACCGTCTGGTCCTTGCTGCGCAGGACTGTAACAGCAGGAGTATATCCTAGCCAGAACAGCGCAAAGAAACCGAAGTACTGGAGACTGGGCAGTTCTATTGTTCCTTCCAGAAAGCGAGTGAGACAAGAATGTACCTGGTTTTTATTCCAGTCTATATATCCACACTCTGTAAATAAATGTGAGGTGACGGCTTTTAAATGCATTTTTACAGCTTGTTTTAGAGATAATGGAAGCAGATTACCAATATGAAAGCACTCCAGAAAGTGGGACGTACGCATTACCGTAGGCGACTTGACCTGACGATAAACACGACCTGCAGTAACGACAGCCTTAGGGCCAGTGGCAGAAGAACGATTGATGCAGCTGAAGAGCTGTCGAGCCCTGCAAGATACCCGTGTATACGCACATGGGGTAAACAGAATATGTTAGTGTCAGTCCATTTCTAGCAGCCGCCAAGCTGTCCCCTGCAGCATGTGGCCTGAAGCAGGACGACATACAGTACAACTTGTGGCGCTTGGTTATCTTGTCAGTTATTTCTGTGTTACTGTTCACAGGCCACCGCTGCTCACAGCCTGCACAGCAGTTTCGGGCACCTGCCTAAGTGAAAATTCAGGAGTAAATGTTTTTCCTTTGGAATGTATTAAAGAAGCCCTTTCAGCTGTTGTAAGGACACTACTTCACATGCTGCTCGCAAGACAATTGTAGCATAATTTAAAAGTCCTGCTGCATCCCACCCTGCACTGCTGTCTCGTTTGCCTCACCCTTGGGGTTTGAGAGCAAGTGCCTTCGGTAGAGCTAAAAAAAAAGGGCATGTTATACACGTCGGCAAGATCAGATGTACGCACATAAAGACAGGAGAGTAAAATATGCTTTTTGAAAGGAATTTAATCAATAAAGGGTTGTTTACTCTTTACAGATTCAAGCATAACGCCACAGGCAATGCAGCGCCAAGAAGACTGCGCAGCTCCAGCAGTTTCTGGAGCCCAGGGTACACACTACAGCAGTTTGTGTTGTGACAAAATGACTGGAGCAAAATAGCCAGCTGGATTGGCAGGCGTGAATAATGCATCATCTCATAAACACAGTCTTAATATTCTACAATTAATATGTTTGTTGAAGCACCATTTGCCCCTATTTCAGCTCTTCGTGAAATAAGAAGTCTAAGCTGCCTTTTGGAGTTGAAAAAGTACTGCGAGGCCTCTCTGATGTTTGTAATTACGGTGGCACACCAGCGTTTAATGAGAGCAGAAGACAGAAGGCTTTCACTCCCTGTAACTCCTGGCCTGTAGCAAAGATAAATACAAGACCAGAGCAGTTCTGCTGAGCTGCCATTGCTGAACGTAACGGTGGAGATTCTCGTTAGCCTCCCATCCCAGTCTGAGTAAGCAATTGAAGCGTGGGGAAGCTAGCATGGAGCTGGCTGGGGGGGCATTTTTTTTCCACTGTGAAAAGCAATTAACTGTAAACCGTGCTTAAAGAGTTTAATAACACAATATGCAGTTCACCTTTCATTTGCCTGCATGTTTATACCTGAGAATTAGGTTGTTACGCTGTTGATTATTTACTGGTTTGGAAAATGTGAAAAGAATTTGTTGCTGAAGGTGCTATGACAGTACGATTATCTGTCAGATCAGCAGGGACGCACTGCTGATGATGCAGGAGCCGGCCCAGGCAGAGCGCGGCACTTTGCTGCTAGGGAAGAATTTACTTCGGTCCTGTTTCATCTTAAATGCTTTGCTTTTCATGAGGCTTGCTTTGCATCACAGCCTGTATTGACCCTCCCTCTTATGCTGCGTTCTTCGTTCCAGGCTGTTGCTTCTTAACTTGTATGCTAAGTGACAGACGCAGGGGGGAAAAAGCCCTGTGCCTCCTGCCAGTTAGGATGAGGAAATGAATAGTTCGTGGAAGGTGGTTATAGATTACTTCAGCTATTCTGGCAGTGCTGGAAGTATTGTTCACAAGGAGTTATGTTTCTAGTACTTAGTGGCATACCTTTACATTTAGCCATCTAAAACGCTGACTCGGGGGGCCGCTAACCTGGCAGTGTGCCTCAGCTGCAGTGTTCATCACCGAAGGGATGTTTCTCTCAATCCATCGTTGCTTCACTGGGGCTGCTCCGCATCGGCCTGTGGCAGGTCTGTGCCAAATTATGTTTTGCACGATGTACAGACAGGGAAATTCTGTTTGCAACTGACGGATTCTTTATTCCTGTTCAGCTAATATCTGTGGTTGGATCTTAGAAGTGAAAATGAGACTAATAATGTATTACTGTGAGTTAGCTTTCCGTGTTTGCTCTGTGTGGGACAGCCCTTCTGGGGGCACTGCTCTTTGAGCTGCAGTGAGCACAAAGGCAAAACTGTCACAGCTCCTTCTGAATGTTCACGGTCCTGTTTCTCTGTCTACAAATCTGGTAGTATAGATGCGCAGTTTGGGTGCTGTAAATGTAAATAAAGAGACCAAACCGACCCCCTCCAGTCTGAGTGGGTAATGACAGTAACTGCGCAGGAGGAAGGGCGCTCCGGGTGAGCCTGCGAGCTGTTTAGAAATCTGATCCTTGGGAGTTTTCTTGTTTTCCATTCATCTTTTTGCCAAATGTTTTGGTGATCCTAGAAGTGAGAAATTAGACTAGTCAGGTTGTTTCCAGATCACCACCTCACAAGAGAGTTGTGGTTTTGGCCTTCATTGGCCGAGTTCCTAGCTCGGGGATGGAAAACTGCAAGCGCCACCGTAAGGCTTTAGTTTCCTCTGCTCCTCCAAGCAGGGCGGCTGTAGAGGGGAAAGGTTGTACGTACGGTAACGTTTTGCTTTGTCCATGGGGAAAGTTCAACTATTGCAACTATTTGCTTAAAAAAAAAGACACAGGCACCATGGCTGAGATTTTCAAAAGCAACGCCCTGTGTTGGCAGCATTAGACATGCGTTTTCAGGAGCACAAATAGAAGTTGGGCTTGCGGCGCCCTTTGGTATCCCGTGAGAAGCGGGCACTGCCAACGCGCCTTTGAAAAAAAAACAAACCCCAAGTTATGCTTCTGCTTTTTTTTTTAAACTAGCTTCTGCAGATTGCTGGTCCATCGCTGATGTACAAACCAGTGAGTACTGTGCTCCTTCATGCAGATCGGTGACTGAGGGAGGACCTTCATAAACTCTGTCTTTCATTGTTCATGGAAGGTGTTTGATAAAGCGTGGCGCTTAGTACGAGCGGTAATATTGACGAGCTCTGCCAGGGAGGGGTATGCTGAATTAATACAATGAATATGAACGTTTGGGCTTCCACGTTGCAGATTCCCACCCGTACCAAACAGATATTTAGACCTAGAAGGCATATATTGAACTGAGCGTAGAAAGGATAGCAGAACAGTCTTTGAATCGCCTCAGATCAGTACTGGTTTGTCCTGTTATTGTAACACTTTGTACATAAGTATTCTTTAATATAGCTCGTGACTTGCATGAATATGAAAATGTTATTCCCATTCCCTCCAAATTAAACATTTATAGCTGCAAATGGTGTCTTTCGCATTTGTAAATTTTATCTTGTTAATATTTATAAATTCTTCTGCAAAATGCACTTGCATTTAAGGCATGAATGTAGATTTTATATTTTCTTACTGAGTACCTGAATATAATGAAAGTAAAATCTGAGTTAGAACGTACAGTAAAAAAATATTAGCTTTTCCTACACATAGAAGAGTAGAAATAATTAAAAAGTGATGTGTTCATTAACCTTCTTAAATTCACTCTTTTCTTTCTGTAGTTTAGAAAATAAGAACAAAATAACATAGTTCTCCTGTATGTCATCAGCTGGGATACTCTGCTGGTGTTTGAGAACTGCTGTTTCAGTGGAGCTACCCAAAGTTTTATGCAGGTGTCGGACATCGCTGAATACGTTTACTGTACGTGAGTCTCATTCACCAATGTTTCTCCCTTCATTTCACACGCTCTTGCTTCAGTAAGATGCATCTTCATAAATCAAGAGCAACTCTGAGACAGAGTTTTGAAAACACACAAATAATACTGTTAGTAATAATCTTTGTGGTGTTTCGTGCCCTAAACAATCGCTGTCTTGTTTATCCATTTGTACGTCCAGAATACTCCCTGCGTCTTGGGGTAAGGCAAAGTACCTCAAGGTGCTTAAACCCTTTGTTCAGGGAAGGCTTTCCATCTCAGAGCAGTGCTGTGCCCCGTGCTGTGCCCCGCGCTGCAGCAGGATGAGCTTGATGCAAATCTGTCTGTGCCGGAGAAGGTACCGCACTTCATCCTTCTGACAGTGATTACACAGGGCTCTCTTGCCAGCCAGGAGTAAGTTCTAGCAAGATGTATCTGAGACATCTGAGGAAAAACGTTTTCCAAAGTATTAATAGATGCTTACTTTTCTACAGCAATACAACTTAAGCATCATACGTAGTATGTCACCTGACCTTAAATCCTGTCATATGGGAAAATGACAATTTCATCAGAGCAGCAGGAGAAGTGGTTCAGCGGCAGACGGGGTGCCAAAAGGCTGGCATCAAGAAAACTCTGACTCCCTGTGCAGGCTGACCGAAATGCTCTTTAGCAGTGTCAGGTAAAATAATACCTCGTCTACTTGGCTGAAGAATTTTCATCTAAAATGCCAGCTTTACATGAACAGAAAGAAGCAGAGAGACATGTTTCTCAAAGCTGGATTTGTTACTTCTTTCATCTGGCAAAGGTCGTTGAGTTTTATCTTTTGGAGTATTCCTGCAGGAGCTGGGTGTAAATACGGAGCTGTTTCAGGGAGGTTTTGTTCCAGGCTTTTTCAGCACCTGCCTCAAACCTCTAAGGTTATTCTGCGTACTGTCATCTGTGTGGTATTATTATCCTGTTTGAGGGATTACGACATGATGTTGCCTGGTTCAGCCTGAAAGGCCGCTTGGATTATTTATGCATGTTTATATTTCATACTGCAAACCAAAAATGTATATCCATATTGAGCCTTTCATCAGAAATCAGAAGTAATTGGAACGCCCAATAATTTGTACCATTTAAATAGCATCAGAACACTAAGTGAAGAGGGTGTTTCCCTCAGCAAACTTTCACTTTTATGTTTGAGATTGCTTGCTACTTACAGACCTTTAGATTTACAGCGTTTTGGGAACAGTGGCCAAGAGCTGTGTATAGGTGTCAGGGTTTATACCTGGTGTATGCTGCGTTAGCGGTAAATACAGCAATTATGGTAAACATCAACGTCTTCACTCATCGGAGCCAAACTGCTCATCAGTAGCTGTCTTGGTGAACAGCTCAGGTCAGACTCTGCTGCTTAGCTGGGTGTCTCGGTCCTGTCCTGAGTTCCCTGCTGCGGAGGCAGCCGCAGAGCCTGGGCCAGGCGGCGCGAGCCTGCGGTGATGGCCGAGCAGGCCAGCTCCGAGCAAGCTGGTGCTTTTGCTGCCGCCGAGGAGCTTGCAGCTGGTTCTGAACGGCAACGCTGACGTGCCTGTTGGCTGAGCCCGTGGAATATTCATGTTATTTCAAAGCTGTCGGCAGGAGCAGGATCAGCTAACAGCCTCCTGGTTTTTGAACACAACAAATAAAATGTAAGTGGGTTTATATAACTGTTGTATTGACGGCATGGGTGACTTAATCCCAATAAGCCTGCTGAGGTCTGAAAAGAGAGAATGCTGCAGAGAAAGCTGTTGAAACACGGCTATATGCACCAACTAACAGTGTATACAGAAAATAAAAATCACGTCCTCTTACTCGAGCAGCAAGGAAAACTTAATTTCAGCAGCATGCTCATTTTCTGTCTGCCCTCTTGATTAGAGTGTGCCTGACCACGCTTTATAGAAATGAGCTAAGATGAGATGCTTTTTTTGTGCCTTTGCCTTCCACCCAGAGGGGAATGTTCTAATGGCTTTGGTAAATTGATTAAATTATGTTTTGAATGATACAGACTTCGAACATTCAGTGTATTTCCGGATGCTTCCTGTAGCAGAAGGTAACTTGCTGCAGGCGTTTGTCCCCCGTCTGGGATTTTGCCAACCTCTTCTCTGCTAGCAGAGCTATTCAAAGCACTAACGGTGGTTACCAGACATCCCGAAAGCCGTGTTAGCTCGCGTTTCTGTCTGAATTCTGCAGCTTATGCTTTCGTGCGAAGTCAGGTCTGCTCTACTGCCTTCACAAAGACAGAGGGAATTGCCACCTATGCAAGAGATGCTGTTCTGTCGACCCCGGCTGTACACGTGAGTCAGCATGTTCCGGAAAGCATAAATGCAGAAATATAGTCTCCAAAATAAAACTGTAATTGTGTTTGAAAGCTGATTGCCTCCCTCTTTACGTTGCTACCACATACTTGCAGATGTACTCACGTAATGCTTTATGTAGAATTCCTGTGTGCGAGGGCACAGGCACGCAGAGCCCTCTGAACACAGAGCTGAGTATTCTAAGGAAAAGTGTATTCTGCGCAGAGAAAATCTGACACTCCGTCGGAATTAGACTGAGTAGAGAATGAATCCCTGAGATTTTTGTACAGTGATTTACTTGGTACAATGAAATCCATAACGGGCTAGAAGTTATTTTAATTTGAAAACTACAGAAGTGTCTGGACTTCTTTATTAACAGGTTTAAAATAATTAATCCTTCCCTTTTAGAAATGAATGAACTGAAGAATGTATGTGCCACTCCAGTTCCCTGCAGGCCCACCGTAGCATTATGCAATGCCGTGCACGGCGTGTGCGGAGATTTTCACCAGATGTCTGCTCCAGAGCGTGTCTCTGACTTACAAGGAGACAGTAATTTGTGACAGACTGTTCGGCTTGTGTTTGGGTGGTGGAGGGAAAGGAGGAGAAAATGAACTTGGATGGGTACTGCACAGTAAAATAACATCTGAAAAGTGGGAAGAAGCAATGAATAATGTTTTTTGTTAACATGTATATTCTGTGGCCTGTCTGTGAGCAGGATTGAAAGTTATAGCACCGTCACCATTTGAAAGAGGAATCTGATTTCCGAGCAGCCAGACAGAAGCAGCAACTGCCCTAAACACCAGTGCCCGCGTGGAACACTGTTGCAGCAAGTGCTTGAGAGGCCAGAATTCATCGCCTTTCGTTTTAAACAGTTGGGGCTGGTTTGCTTTACATGTATGTGCATTGTGGGGAGGGTATATCTAGGTCTATGAAAGGGGCAGGTTGTTGTCAGAGCACTTATGGTTATGTTTCAGGCAAGTTGTAGCTGAGGGAAGGCCAGCCTGAAGGGGTCACAGGAGCGATGTTCTGTCACGGTGAGGAAGGCTTCACCCTTCTGTAGTGTTGACATTCCTTCTTCTCTTCAGCTCTTCCAAGCTGCAAGCTCCTTTCAACAATCCTCATGCTACAAAGTACAGGGAGTAACAGATGCAAATACTAGCAGTATATGTCACCATTTCAACGCTTTCTTTAGACTTAAAACCCCCCCTCTCAACTCTGTATCATTGAAAGATACTGGCAGAGCCTTTGAGAACTGGATGCCCAAGAACCAGTCATCTTTCCTTCCAGTTTTCATTAGATGTGGTTGGAGAGTCTTGTCCGTCAGCGGTTTCACCCCATGGCTCCACACAGTGCCACGCAGGTGGTTCGGCAGGAATGAGCAGTTGTCGTCCTCTCAGGTTACTCAGTCTGTCTTGGGAAAGGCTTGATGGGTGCCACTGGGCACTTCCACGATATCCTTTTAGGGAAAAAACTTTCAGATTGTCTGTAACACTCAGATGATCTTGGCACGTCCTTCAAAATGTTCTTTTTTCCTGTGGATTTCAAAAAGAATCCGCTTGAAATAGTTCCAGCTTGGATTGTCTGATGATTTTGTTCCTTCTGGCTCATGGGAAGGGTTTCAAGACAGTACAAAAAGGGATGCTTTCAGTTACTTCACCATTAGGGAAACCTAATCTGATCAATAAAAACAAAATCCAAAACACAACAAACACCCTCCTGCTCTCAGTACTGAAAGTATGCTTTTAATTAGACATTTTGTGTAAAACAAATATACAGAAATGTCGCTAACTGAAGCATATCAGGATAGGCTCCGCTGACTTTATAAGCAAGGTCAAAGCAAACTCAATGATCTCACTTATATTTAGCCCAGGTAAACAGTTTATTTCTGCAATATGCAGGAGGAGGACCATGCAAGTCTTGGCCACCAGTTTTAAGTTAAAGATCTGTCACACATCTGAAAACAGTTGCTTGTTGAAACTCATTGTGACAGGTAACAAAAGACTGTGAAGTGATACAGGAAAAAACTACTGAAATGATGGTACAGCAAGGAACTGATACAGTTTGGACTTGTTCAGCTTTGTCATTATTTTTGTGAAGTTTTTTGTAAGTATCTATCTATACAAACTAGAGGATTTTGATGTCAGTTTGAGAATACCTGAAAGTTATTCTAAAAACAGTACAGAGTAGCAAGATCAAAAATTCTTCATCTCTCTTGATTCTTTGTAGGAAGAAAAATAACATTACTTTAAATCAAGTATGGCTGAATTTCTTGAGATTAAATTTTAAATTGATTGAGCAATACTTCACATTTCAATTACTTTGCAGTTCATAATTTAAACGAAAGATGGCATAACATCCAAGCTGGTGATCCAATCAAGTAAATGTAAAAGCTTTCTAACACTTCTTTTTGAGCTACAGTTATCTTCATTTTCCTTCTGTCTCTAGGAAGTCAGAATTCTCTTCCTAGGCTTAAATACCAGGTTTTTCAGTTGATAACTAAATGTGTAACTGCTTGGCCTACACTCTTTTCCTTCTTTTTAGTGGAGTTGCAGACAGGAATAATCGTTGCGCTACGCGTATACCCGAGTCACACGGGGTTACGAGCCTAACCGGAGGTTTAAGTGCAGGTACACCTGCGTACGCCTCGGGCAGCGCAGCGAGTGTGTCAGCAGCCGGACTGCAGTCAGCAGGTTCTTTGTGTGTTACAGGCTTGGGCCCAACGCAGCAGTCTGCTCGTGGGGTGCCTGGGTAGCAGACGGTGTTAGAGACGTCTCTTTGGGGTTAAGGCGCAGAGTGCAGGGGCCTGGTCCCTGCCCATCGCTGCTAGGCACCGTTCTCAAACGCTGCTGGAGGTCTGGTAGGGGTTAGGCTGTTTTGCACATAGACTGCAGTGGTTGATACTTCACTCAGTTTCAGGTTTTCACCAAGGGTAAAATTTATCCTCACTTTTGTTCAAGAATAAAATATCTGCAGTATCTGGAAATGGGTTTGCCAGCAAACCGTTATATTGTGCTGTTTGGTTGCTCCCATTTCGGTTCATGACGGCGTACTGTGGTGTCCTTTGAATATGCATACTGGGGTCTGCACCTTAAGCTCATCTTTAAATTTGATTAAGGGCAGGAGTTCAAATCTGCAGTCCATAAAATATTCTTCATTTTAGAAACCTTCGGAGGACTCTAGATGACTTCCAGTCTATGAAATAGCCTGTTTCATCTTTATCAGTACTTTCAGTACCTGTGAAGCCCTTGAGATGGGAAAGCCACGGACAGGTTTCCATAGAACGACGCTGGCTGGAACTGGATTGCATCCATCATCTCTTAGCTCACGATGTCTGTGGTCGCTGATACCAGCTGGGTGTGACTGGCCGTGCTCTGCCCTCAGTTACCCCTGCACAATCCAACTGACAAAATAAAGTGTTTCGTGTAATTTAGTTTTCTGGATTCGCGACAAACAGAGCTTTGAGCACGCCGAGATAAGTTCTGCCCTGGAGAAGGAGGAAGTCTCTCCAGTCAGTTAACATGAAAGGATGCAAATTGATTAATTTGCCAGTGCTCTTGCAGTCCTATGTGTGTGGAGTGGAGGAGGAGGAGGAGAAATTGGAGTCCCTTTGAGTCCCGAGTATGTTTCCTCCATATTAATGAAGATAAGTAACATTGATATAAACTGGTTCGCTGGATAGTCTTATGGCGGGTGCCAAAGTTCACTCATTTACAACTTCATCTCATATTGCCTCAGGGTCATTTTGATTTGCCAAGTTACTGCAGTTTGTAGCATGGGCACCTAGATTAGAGGGGAGAAAAAGATACTTTTTGGTGGTAAAGAAAAAGAATTTACCTTTCAGATTACTTCCTGTTTCTGTTCTGGTCTCCAGAATGGTTGGCAGCTTTTCCTGGGGGTGGTTCTTATTGTAAATTAATTGTTTGCATTTGAAAGGGTACCTGTCCTTAACTATACCACGTAATTAATTAGCATCATGGATTTTAAATTTCTTTTTGTCTAAGATTTAGCTGAGATATTTTCTGTGACAGGGCAAAAAGTCAGTCTAAAAGTTAAAGTGTCTTCAGTAATGTAGTTTATTGCAAAGTAATCTTCTTGTTATGGGTGACAAAAATGTGATTCCTTTTACCATTTTTGCCTTTGGAGGCAGTGATTTAAAATATGCTTCAGTGTATGGTATAGGTCCCCTGTTACACCCCTTGTGGGGCACGCGGTGGTTGGCGTTCTCTGGGAACTCCCCTTCAGAAAGGTGGAGGGCTGCTAAAATGAGCTGGGTTGTGGGGGGACTGCCCTGCCTGGCACGCGGGGTGTGTGCCATCCAGCGGGACCGTTCTCTCTCCCCTTAGCAGCTACTGGCTTATGTCCTGCAAAGTGTGTGAGCGTGTGAGGGGGGCATCTTTTTTTTTTTTCTTCTTTTTTATTTAGATTCAGCAAAAGGACTGCAGTAAGTAATAATGTAAAAGATGAAAGCTTGGCACCTTGATATCTTCCCCCTATCTC
Source organism: Psophia crepitans (assembly GCA_013399095.1). Classification (NCBI taxonomy): domain Eukaryota; kingdom Metazoa; phylum Chordata; class Aves; order Gruiformes; family Psophiidae; genus Psophia; species Psophia crepitans. Next base: position 311,524 of record VWZZ01014462.1, on the reverse strand, counting down.
TTTAATCAGCGTGCAGTTGTGCCAAAATAACCCTTGTGCAAGATACTAACAGGCATTTCCAGACGGAAACAGCATATATCCTGTTCAGCTACGAACAAAGATGGGCTGGGCACGGTCATATGCCAGTTGTTTCTTTTGTTGGTATTTTGCTAATGGTGCCTTACGGAGATCTAAGGCAGATCTCACAGGGGCCTGTGTCACAGGGACTGCTTTCTGGCGTTCCCCTGGGGATCTAACAGTGGGGACACGCATTGCTGCTTTCACTTAATGTATTAGCAAATGTAATTCGTCTTCTGCACTGAAGAGTTTCAAGGAGCCATTTTCCTGGTCTGTTTTTACCTTAAAATACCTGTGTAGGTCAGTATTACAAAGAAGGCAATTCAGAATCACAGACTATCCCGAGCTGGCAGGGCCCCCCCAGGCCCCCCAGCCCAACCCCTGGCCCCACACAGGCCCAGCCCCATCACAGCAGATGGCTGAGAGCGTTGGCCAGACGCTGCTTGAACTCAGCCCAGCTCGGGGCGGTGACCACTGCCCTGGGGAGCCTGTGCCAGGGCCCCACCACCCTCTGGGGGAAGAACCTTCTCCTGATCTCCACCCTAACCCTCCCCTGGGGCAGCTCCAGGCCGTTCCCTGGGGTTCTGTCGCTGGGCCCCAGAGGGAGGAGATTTGACAGTAGGCTTTCATCCGTACGCTGGCAGCTGCGTGTCTGTGTTCTGTACTGGCATGCTCAGTGTGACAAGCGAAGGGACAGTATTAGGGAGAAATCTGTGAATGAGCATAATGGAACAAATATTTAAGTCTCCTTATTCTTGAATTGATCACTCTGTGGTAGTACATAACCTGCCTCTCAGTTCTGGGTGCATTCATGTAAAATCCAGTACTACCACTGAGATTTGGTGGGCTTTGATCATTTCTTCCCTCTTGTTTAATAATGCCTAGAGAGGTCACGTAACATTGCCCTATTTGTTCACATCTTGCCTTTTGGTTTTCAAGCTTAGAAGGAGGGGTACAGCGAATGTATTTTCAGGTGCCTGAATCGGGAGCGGGCCAGGAGCTGTAGGGCAGGGAGCACAAGCTGCTGTGCCTCAGCTCAGCTGGGCCCAAAGCTTGGCCAGGGCTGGCACATTGGCACTCGGGGGTCAGGCAGAGGAGTCCCGTCTCCCTCTGACAGTGCCCAGTGCTGCCCAGCCTTTTTCCTGCGTTCAGCATACTCCGCAGAGAGGATGCGGAAACGGAGCGTTTCTCTGCTGAGGTGTGTGTTTGTTGGTTCCTCTCCTATCCTTGTTTACTTTAAATCTGTCACAAAACACTATTCAAAGTTTCTATTTAGCTATAAAGGTTACCATGGAAAAAGTCAATATTTGTTTGTGTAATTTAGGCTAGGATTGAGTTTTATGTTTACTGAATCTGGTCCGTGGACTTAAGTCAGTGAGCGGAGGCTCAGGCTTCGTTACCACACGCAGAGGCGTTGTCAGTGCCGCAGCTGTTTCCTACGTTACCTATGTATATAGGGTGGCCTTGAACAGCTACTTGTTTTGCTGTGTGATCATTGCTGGGGAATGTGGGTTTGTTGCTTTGTTTTTCCTCAGTGGTCGCCCTTTGCATCATACATAAAACTGCAGGCAGGAGGCCTCCGCGCAGGCTTGGGGAAAGGGGCTCCACGGTGCCGCACAGTCGCTTGCGGTATCAGCCTACGAATGTGCAGCTGCCAAAAAGAAGCGTCCGTAAATATTTCTGCATTTGAATTAAGTCTTCCGTCTGAGCAGATGCTGACACGTTTGATAAATATGTGAATGTCGATAAATAGCCTCCCTGAATTAAAAGTTGTTGTACTGCACACTCATGTGCTAGTACAGAAACCATAAAAATATTTTGATAAAGTATCTTTAAATCTAACTTTATTAGGTCAATAATAAGACCTTCCTTATAACCTCCTTCCTACTCATTTGTTTAAATATACAGTCGGTAAAAAAGTTATTTCTTTACCTTAAAATTGGATTTTGGTCTTTTTTTTTTTTTAATTTATATATGGGGCATTTCAGTGATGCTTGTCATTTCAGTAACAGTTTAAACTCGGTGGTTGCTATCAAAATAAACAACTGTAACATAATCTGAGCTTTGAGTAGGAAAATCTTCTGGGCAGAAAGACAAGTCATGGAAAATATGTGCTTCTACATGGTGTGCACTGTACACGTGATTCCTCAGTGCAGCACATTCTACTGAGCCAGATGTCACAAATGCTGATGGACAGTTCTATATAGCACATAAATTAGCAACATTCAGATATTTACTACCGACTAGTAGTTACTTTCATAAGCTTTCAGTCACTGTTTGTGAGCTTTGTAATTCTTGTTTGAAGAAATGCTCTTCTGTATTTTCCAGAATTAGGAGATATTATTAAAGCCATGTTAAAATCAGTCATGTATTTCTCTGCTTGACTTCAGCGTGCACACCCGAGCTCACTCATCTTACTGAATTTGTGAGTTGTTCAATCAGGAAAAAAAATTCAATAGCAAGCTAAGAAAACTCTGCTTTTCTCGGGGATCGTGAGCTTTTGAGATGTTGGTGACATGAAGCATAACTAAGCATTGTTAATCTCAGCTGTCTGTTAATCCCAAAGAAATGCTTTGCTCAGAAAGCACATTATTACTGCCGTAGAATGAAAGCAGAAAAAAAAGAGGTGGCTGCGGAGAACCTTGTGGTATACTGTATTTTTAAAGGATGGTTCAGTTTCAGTTGGTTTACACAGGGTATTTCGGGAGCGGTAGTACACTGTGTATTAGCTACCTGCACTACATGTATCGTCTCAATGTTTGTGTCCCGGCCAACTTCATTGAAAGATACTTTATTCCGTGACAAGTTTGCTAACTGCTGCCCAGGCGATACACGGAGCTTTGTATCAGCCTGTGTCAGTGTATTTTTCTCACAGGTTTTTAACAGCAGTACTTTGTAATAGCAAAAAGTTCAAAATCATCATAATGTTTCCATTCCAGTCCCATTTGGAGACAACACCTAGAGGTAAAGAACAAAAGTGAATGTTGGCATTGCTTTTCTCTTGTGCCTCAAGTACATACTCAGTGGGTTTTATCAATACCGATTGCTGCTCAGTGTGCAACTTTGACAGACGTCTCAGCTTTATTTCAGGTGAAGCATCCCAAACTGACATGCCAAAACCCACTTTGTTTTAAATCTGTTCATGCCCATCACATCGATGTGAACACGTGCACCTGCAAGGGGGAAGGTGCAGACGTGAAGGGGAGGTAAAGCTACTTCTTTCCGTGGCAGTACTAGCTTAATCTCACCACAAATCTACGCTGTTTCTCTAGCAAAGGAGAATTACTTTACTTTTTCAGTCCTTTACTATGACTAAGTAACAGTCTGGAAGGGGAGAGCTCATGGCTTGAGCTTTCTCTCTGTTCGATCTGCTGGTTTAGAGCATCAGGATACATTCCTTACCCCCTGAGTTTCTCAGTCCTGAGCTGCGTGGGCTCGGTGCCCGCCACCCTTGCTCATAGTGGCGCCGCACACGCAGCCAGCAAAATCCTGGAGCCCAGAGACTTGGTGTTACAAATGCTTAGCTGTGTCCCAAGCTGTGGGAACTCTGGATTCATCAGAGCACGTGGCGCCCTGAGTGAGGACAGTGAAGGAGCCACTCTTGTACATATTTCTCTCTTAAGAGAGAAAGGACTATTATAAGCATGATGGTCTCAGCCAACTCGTAATTGCAATAACCTTGTATTCACAGTACAGAGTCCTGCCTTTATTGTCCCTGAGAAAGCAGCTCAAAGGTTTCCCTTTCCTTTTTACTCTGTTTTGATCTACAGTTTCTGTCAATAATACAGTGGCCGCCTTGGCTTACAGATGAACTTCTTTCTAAAGGGGCTCTCTGGCTCCTTGTCAGCCTCTGTGCTTTCTTTGGGGGATTTCCAAGCATCCACTGCCCTTCTGTCCGTGGATCTGTGAGAAGAAAGGGTTTTCTCTTGAAGAACCACTGCTCTGTGCTGACCGACCTAGATGGCAGCTTCTGCTTCTCAGGTATAGTTTCACTGCCGGGGTGAGTCACGGCAGCACTGATGGCTGCTGAAAGCCCCCTGCTATTGTTTTTGGTTGTTTTTTTTTTTCTTGAAAGGAAGGTTGCATGGTATTTGCAGAGAAGAAAAGAGTGTTCCACATGGCTATGGATCTCTGAAGAGAAATTTTAAGTATCTTGATAGTCTTATAATGAAATGTAGTTACCTAGTAAGTGACAGACCTTGTGGAAAACCAAAACTGTGTCTTGCTGTGAGCTGCGCTATGGGGAGCAGAGGCAGGACCAGAGAGGCTGAAAACATCAGCTCAGAAGCAGGTGACCAGTGTGCCAGCATTCTCCCAGAGAAATACCTATATAGTGTATTAAATAAAAGCTCTGCCTAATGTTATTTTTCCTAATCTTGCTCCTGTAGATGTAAATAGTCAGTGTTGTAGCGTACCTCATAATATAGTTTACAATAGCTCCCTGCACAAGTGAGGGTTTGTAGGACCAACTGCTGACTGTGGGGGACAAAACCAGGTCAGACTATTGAGAGCAGACAACTGTGAGTCAGGAATCCTGGCTTTGGTCTGGTGGTTTCACTGCGATCTAATCCTCTTTAGGCCTTGTTTTTCCCATTGCTGAGGTTTTGTATATGTGTTTTCCAACTTGCTGCAGTCTGGGGGGTTGTGTGGTTTGCATGCTTCCCCCCTGGAGAAATCAGCATATCCTAGCATTTGAAATACTGTTATCATTGCTGAATTTTCGTGTTTTATTCCAAAATCGAGCCCCTTACCCACATCATCTAGCCAGGGCTAAGGCGAGAGCTTGCTGCAGAGGGCAGCCTTTCCCTGGCAGGGTTTCTTTTGAGGGGTTAATGACAGACCCTTTTGTTTTCGCTAAGCATCTTGTTTTATGGGAGGGGATAAAGCAGCAGAACATGTAGATCTATTTCATTTTTAGTATTCCCACTGATCTGCAAGGTGACTGCAAACAGTTATTCTAATTTTTCTCTGCTATGGTTTATATTCTGTGCTTCCATATTCCCATCTTTCACAGAGGGATAATGCTATTTAATATTTTGTAAGGATAGGGGGTTTTGAGATAAGGAGCTGAAGAGTACAGCTTCCAGTCTACAAACCCTTGAAGTCACTGAAGATTTCCTTTGCCTTAAATAGCCTTTGGATCTGGTCTTAGGAGAGCAAAATGACTACAAAGATTCATTGTTTTGCCTACTCCATAGCAACCGACAGCATAAAGCCTTTTCCCAGATGCGTTTATTTAAAGGCTTTATAAGTTCAGCTTAAAAAATGAACTGAAGTTGTAGCTATTGTTTTACTGGCGATTTTTTTTGTATACTGGCATAAAAAAAGATGAAGTGGACTAGTACGCAGCTATAGGAAAAGAAGAAATGTGTACGAGAGAAAATAAGCAGCCCATTTTGGGGGGACACAAAGCTGGGATAAGTACAGCGATGTGTTAGCTTTTAAAGAATTACCTGGCGTATTCGAGAATTCCTATGTAATTCCAGGTCCTGTGGGAAAATTATCACAGTATTCAATGTTTTGTACAGTTAGAGAATCAATTACTGTTTACTGATAATTCTCCTCATGCACCAAAAGAGAATAAGTGAAAAAGCAATGTGCTGATGTATCCAGGTATTTTTTTTAGGAAAACTTACTTTTCGTTAGGTGTGCAGCTCAGCATGGGTGGAGGGAGAGCACGAGAAGCAGAGAATTCATCGCAGGAGGATCCATTTGGGTTAGCGCATTTTTTTCAAGGGACGAATTGGATTATTATCCCGCCAAAGCCAACTGTGAGAGGAATAACATGTATTTTGACCCGTGTATGTGTTTCATTGTACAGTGCTGCATGATGGTATTTAGACTGCATGGTTGTATTTACACTCTGCAGGAAGAAAACTGCTCCCTAGGAGTTTCTTCCGTTTTTGTTCTGGGCAACTCTTTCCTTCTATTCAAGCAAAATGCAAGATAAATGCCCGTTTCAGCCTTTTAGATCTTGGAAATAATGGTGTATTAAATGTGATTAAGTTGGGAATTACCCTTAAGCAGGGTCATAATTACTGTAGATTTAGATGTCGTTATACAAATTGCTGTGTGCTCATAATTACAAATTGAGTTTGTTGCACTCTGGGGGTTTATAAACTTTATCTTAGCTATTAACACATTAAGTAACAGTGATTTATGTCAATTACTGGATAAACCAAAATTTCAGTGTTGTGCTTAATCTAAGGTTTAATTATATTTCTGTATTAGAAATAAAATACGGTTGGCTTTAGCAAGGAAGACTGAATAGTCTAAGTATAACATTCACCACTGAGATACTGTTAAACATGACAATGGTAACAAAATTGGAGCCGCCTTTCTAAGTTTGTCAGTCGTATTTGCTGGTCACAGACTGAAAGCTGCGGTGGTGCGAAGCGAATGAACTGGCAATTACAGCCAACGAGCCGGTTGTCAGCAGTAAGCTCTTCCCGTGGTCAGCGCCAGCCTGCTTGCTTCGGAGTTATTTGCCTGCAACTTCTGGACTGATCTAGTTGAGTGTAAGTTCGTAGTTTGAAATCTTTGTTTACTTCCTCTTGTGCAGAGATTTCCTAGTTCCTGAATTTTTTCTTAAGTCACGTCGATCTTTTTTTATGGGTCAAAGATAACTTTGTGTTTTACTGTTGGTCATGCTGCAACAAATTGCCAGGAATAAGGATACTAAGACATGAAAAACTACTTTCCTATCTCCTTACCTTGTGCTACACATTTCTACAGTATCTTGGTGGCAGCTCTAATGCTAGCTAGATGTCAGAACAGAAGTGGGAGAACAACAGAGAACATAGCCTCTATATGTCCTATTGGTTCTGCCAAAGCTTCCTATTCAACGTGCAGATAAATCAAGTGGTATGGAAGCCCACGTTAGCTCTGTACTGTTAGAAGAGACTCTCCTGCCCTTGTCTTCTAAGGGCGGGAACATCATCTCTGTCTGTCTGGCACAGAGTGTGCCTATGTAATCATATACCTAGCTACGTCTCACCAAAAAACTGCCCTAAAAAGTCAAGTCTAGATGTCTATGAAGAATCACCGCCAGTTTCCTGGGTGAGAATGGATTATGCAGTATGGATTATGGTTCAACAAAGATGGTTTTGGAATGTTGAAAAATAAACAAAAAATCCCTCCAAAAATAACTGCATCAGGCTGCCTTGACTGGGAAACCACAATGCCATCCGCGTAGTGCAGCAAGAATTTGTTTTTCTGTGTTTAATTTCCCCCATTGGAACATATGCGAGATCTTACATATGTACATGATTTGGGCATTTAATCTCTACTTTAGGTTTGAAAGACTTACTAAAATAAGTGATTGAACAAAAATTTTGTGGCAGAATGGTCAGAGCAAAATTGAAAATTCAGGTTTCTTGACTGGGGGGGGAAGCTGTAACAATTATCCATGTGGTATTTGAGATGGGACATGTTAGTACTGCTTGGTTGTTTGCTTATCTAGTGTGTTCATTTGTATCTGTCCAAGGAAGATTCTGTTTGAAGCAGGTTCAGAAAACCACATTCTTCAGAAAACTCTGTGACATCTTTTGAGGTCAGAGCGTCTCGGCCACCCTTTCCCGTACATAGCCTCCTTCACAGCCCACGCCAAAACCGTCTGCACTTGGTTTCTAAACAGAAACTGGTTTCCAAAGGAGCAGTTTACTTTTCTGGATTGCTTATGTCTGCTTTGGATTTGTCTCTGTTTACAAGGAGAGATGAAGCTTGATGGAGGAGGGCACTGAGTCAGGACCAGAAAAATGTGGACTTGTTGTCATGTCTGTCTGTCCCAGAACGTCAAAAAGTAGGGAAGGGACTGTCTGGGTAACTATTACGTGCTGAAAGTAGGCATTGCGGTGTAAATAGTCTCTGGCTGTAGACTTGCAGTGACATTACTATCAAAACAGCCAGGGTAGGTGTGTCCTTCCTTCACATATTTGAGTTTCACTGAAAGCCAGTTAAACCCATGATTATTGGAACCCATGCCTAACGGTTCCTGAGGGAGAAATGGAAAATGCACGCCCCATCCGAATGCTCAGCTGGCTCGAAGTAAAGTTGCTCTGATTCTTTTCATCATCCAGAAAAATGTGATCAGCTTTCATGATACGTATTGTACATGAGGCACGTTGTATATACGGCACAGGGGCACAGCTGGGCCTTTCATTGTGCTTTCTTGAACCTGATTTGTTTGAGCAACATTTTTAGTTTCTGACTAAACTTCTGAGTTTCCCCTAACTACAGAGATCAGCCAGTGCTGCTTTTTTGGGCTGGAGTATTTCCATTCCTAAAAAGTATAGAGCAAATTGCCTGGTCCCTACACAAAATTGCACTAAATATTGTACAAATAATTAGGAATGAAGCCTTAAGTGGCAAACTTAGCAACTGGCCCCACCCCACCTTCCCCCCCCAGCCCTCCAGGAATGGTTCTTGCCTTAATTAGCTTTCCCTGGCATCAAAACGAAGACAAGGAGTGTCTGTGGTTACAGTTTGCCCAGTGTACATAGACATGATGGTTATTTTGATGAAGGGAAACTTAACTTGGAAAGCAAGTTGTTTTGACGGTTCCATGAAATGGGAAGCCCCAAAGTTAGTACTTACCTCAGTTTCTTGCGTTATTACAGGATATTAATCACATGGGCCTTGCTATTTTTTGAAACACCAATTTCTTTGTACCTATAGGTAGCACTATTTATCTACTGGTGTTATGGTGCAGTTTCAGCTGTTCTTTTGACCTATAGAGCTAAAAATGCTGTAGGAACAGTCTACCAAAGAAACTATGACTTAGAAAGTACTCTTCCAAATGATTTGTGGTTTAGATCAGCAGAGGACCTTCGGTTGCATCTTGAACATGAGCAGACAGTAGATAAGGTAATGTTCCCTGGGGACAACGAGTTCTAGAACTGGCTGACTCCTTAGTTCTTCAACACTCAGATTAACTTTCGAGATATGCTGCAAACCCTTCTCTTTTCTAGGCTTAGGCGAAGGAAGGCTAGGGAAGCATCATGAAGCATAAGTACTTTTGTTAAAGTACGTGTGTAAAATGTTACTGTGTGTGAGAACATGATATAATTTCATTTGCAGGCATGTGGTTTCTACATAAAAGGCGAATATATCAATTAAAGCACCTTTTACAGTATTCTAGGAGATGAGATGGTTTTCATTTGTGAATTAGTTAAGTTACAATTAACTCTGTTTAGACTTGATTTCTTGCAATACTTTAATCACTGCACAGTGAATCTGCTTGAAAAAAAAATGAGGAAGGTTTGTTGTTCACGTGTCAAATACTGCGATGATGAAATTCACTTGGTGGTGGTTTTTTTTATGCTCCGGTGAGGAATTCTCACTTGCCGGAACTAGCTTTACCATTGAGCTCCTGCGCGTTTGGAGGAGGTGGAGGTTTCTTTCCATGCCCGTTTACAAACACTGCGAGAACACTGAGGACACGATACAGCAAAATCCACAAGCTTTCTAGGTCAGGTTTCAGTGGAGCAACAGAGGATGATAGTGAAAGTCTTTTTTTAATTATTTTTCATCCAAAATTCTGATAGGTATTTTTTTAATACTAAATCAGCCACTCCTCCCAAAACTGTTGCCCTCCTGTCGCCAGGCCCCCGCAGCACCGGATGCATTGCTGTCTTGCGCGCTTTTTCTGCGTGTTTCGCAGCACCGGGGGTTCGCGTCCTGCCTTGCACCAGCCTCAAACCACCCCGTACCGGTGCAACGCTACAGAAGCAATGGTTTATGGAGAGGAAACAGGGTTTGGATTATTCTGCTGATCCTGGGAACCAGTTCAGGTGCTCTTGCTTTGAGGGCAGGTGATGTTGAGCAGAGCGCCCGGTGCCCTCACCTGGCTGCGTGCCTGGGAACAAGGGACGGAGAGCAGAGCTCAGAGTGCTTGCCGCCAGCGCAGCTGCTGCCATTGCCTCCAGTCAGGGTTGGGTTGGTTCGGTTTTTTTGTTTTTTAAACCAAGCTTAAATTCTTTCTTCACGTTCTTATTCTGGTGCATCTGAAGTATTTTTAGCTTCGTTATTTGGCGTTGCCCTTTCCAAGCCACCTCTGGGAGTTGCAGCGCGGCCGCGCCCTCCGCCCCGGAGTTGCTCTGCCCCCTCCGGGGCTTCCACTGGCCCTCTGTACTTTTTCACTTCCAATACTTTAAAAAGTTAACCGAAATTAAAACTTTGCCCTTGCCGCCGAGGAGTTCCCAAGTTCTGCTGTGGATTTACGTGTAATTAAGAGAGTTCTGGTTTTAATCAGGCACGCGCAACGCTCCAGGCTTTTAGTCTCCGGGAAAGGGCCTCGGGCGCTGCCGGGGGCTCCTCGGGCGCTGCCGGGGGCTCCTCGGGCCGGCGGGCACCAAGC
>VWZZ01014462.1:267561-301081 GCA_013399095.1 Psophia crepitans | reverse complement strand
GGTGCCGGCCCGAGCAGCCCCCGGCACGGTGAGGGCCGTGAGGCGGCTGCCGTGAGGAGAGACCGGCCGTTGGCGCCTCGCGTTCCCCGGGAAACCGTCTGCGCTTGCGTGCGGCCCCGTCCCCCGTTCCGTCCCCCCCTCTGCTCCCGCCACCGGCGCTCTGCGCGGCCGCTGAGGGGAGCGCGGGGGCGGAGCGGCGTGAGGGGCGGCTATGGTGCTGGAGCGGAGCTCCCCGCCTGCGACTTGGGCCCAGCCATGTGGTGCCTGCACTGTAGCTCGGAGAGGACTCAGTCTTTGCTGGAGCTGGAGCTTGACAGCTGGTAAGCCGTGCCGGGGGTTGGGGTAACCGGGAGCTGCCCCGGCCCTGCGCGGCGGGAGCACCGTCCTGGCACACAAAGGGCTCCGCTCCGTCGCTGCGCCCGGCCTCGCCGATCGCCGTTGCGGGGAGCTGTAACCGAGGGCGGGCGGGCGGAGCGGCAGCACAGAGCCGCTCCCGGCTGTGAGGGGCCCGACGTGCCGCAGGGGTCACCCCCTGCGTCCCCGGGGTGCCGCCGAGTTCCCGGTGACCGTGACGGCGCGGCGGCGGCTTGGGGCCATCCTGGTGTCCGGGCCCTGGGCCGGCAGGGGGGAAGAGCCGCCGTGCCGTCTGTCTTGCAGGGACCTAAGTTGGAAATCGTGATCGTTTAAATGTGGTACCGGGACCGGACCGGTACGGCTGTTGTCGCTGGTGGGTGGCAGGCAGGGTACGAAACCGCCAGCAGCTTTTTGGGAAGGGCGCTGCTGGGGTGTGATCTGGCTTTCCCAGCGCAGTGCTGCCAGGGTGTACGTGTGTGCGCACACAAGCCTGGAAACTCTTCTTTTCCTTGAGTTTGGTAGAGTGCAAGAAATCACATGACCGGTGTCCAGCAAGCGGCGAGTCCTGCTTCAGCGCTCCGGTACACCCTGTCCGTGTCCGAGGCCGCGGGGGGACCGGCAGGCCTGCCGCTGTCAGCGGGGAAGGGGTGCCACCGTCAGTGCCACCGCTCAGGGTGAATCACCGTCTGCAGCGTGTGTCCTCGGCCGGACAAAACACCCCGAAAAACGAAAAACCCAAGCACGGTTCGAAGGCCTTTAGAGCAGGCGTGCCGGCTAACTGATGCAGGCAAACAGGCAGAGGGATTTGTCACGTTAGCATGCACAGCCCCTGTGGTTACGCTGTTGTTAACTGCTAAAATAACGTGCATCAAAATTACAAATACACGGCGCTCTCTTACACGAGCCACTTGAAAACTACACGTACAGACGAGCTTCTTCTCGTGCAGTATTTATTGTGTGTAGGTTATGGTAGACTAAAGTGGTTGTCTTGATAAGTGCACATCCAAAATAAATTTATCTACGATGCATCGTGAAAGTTTATCCCACCAAATAATTTAATGAAATACTGAGAAGATCAACTGTTGAAGCAATACTTAATTTAAATAAAGAAAGGCAATGTTGGAAATTGGGTGTGTGCCTGTGTGGAAAAATATAAAAGGAGGAAGTGACTAGGTTCAGTATAACTACATGTGAATGCAACAGTGTCTTTTTCTGGAAAAGAAAGGAAAAATTTTTTTTGGTAAAATATTTTTATAGTACAGTTTAGTCACACATTTAACGATCCTCATGCCCATTTTCACTCTTACGGAAAATAATGAAGTTGAGCTTGTGAGTTTCCCATGTGGAGTTGGTACCGTTTGCGTAAGTGATATTACATGTGCATGGGTTGCTACAAAACATAATTTGTAAGTGTTACTTTAGTGACAGATTTGCCTGTATTCACACAGTTACATTCTGCTGTTCAGCCATTGTTTCAGGCTTTCCCCCTCCATTTGCACATTGCTATGCGCTTCCTTTCAGTGAAACTTGATTATTCTGCCTGATGTGTTAAAAGAGGAATTGCTGAGCGCTTAGTTTGGATGGTTGTATTTAACTGTGTCTATTCTTGTGGCAGATATCCTTCATATAAACACTGAATTCATTATGTCTATCTAGGGGGCTTTGGGAGAACTTAAGCCACGCTGAAATAAATGACCCATTTCCCATTTTACTTCTACTTTTATACCAGATTTGTTTTGTTGTTGTGATGTCCTGTTCCTGTAACTGCAGATACTGAGAGTCCTGCCATATAGCAGTCAGCTGTTGGGTTTTTTCCCCTCTTGGTTAAATAGGTGATCGGTGTTGGAGTTTCGTGTGTGAAGTTAGCTATCATCTCTTTTTTCCCCTTTTCTACTATTCTGAAATAATTCATTATCACCAGAGATACTAACTGTAGTACAAGATCTGGAGCTAACCAGTGAAAATTATAGCACCCAGCATACCAACGATGTTTAGCTGTTTCTTTGTCTCTTTAGAAGCGCTCTGGGAATCCTGGTGCAGTTAATAAACAATTTGCCATTTGGTTTCATTGAATAATCTGCAACTTCCAGTAAGGAAACCCATAGGGTTCAGGTTTTCATCTGAAAAGTACAAATACCAACAAGAACAGTAACTCTGAGTTGCTGTTCTTGTTACAAATCCACATTGGAAGGTTGCTAGGAGTTGACACAGTGAGTCTGCTGCTGGGCAGCAGACCTTCTCTGCTGGAGAAGGTGTCTTCACTCGCAGTTGGCACAGTGTTCATCTTAAGAACTGGGAAGTGATTTCTCTGGATAGACAGCCCCATAGCCTTGAGTGGTTTTTCTTGCCCTGTGACCTTTTCATATTTGTGACATGAAAATTCTCTGAAGAGAATTGCATTCCTATTCATGTGGCTATGGAAAGTACTGCTCCCAAGTATTGAGTCGTCATGAGAATGCCCTTCCACCGCGTGGAGGCTGGGATTGGTTCGTGCCGCTGAGGACCTCAAGGTTAGGTGCTAGGGCTTCGGGTGGAACAAGTACTTTGAAACAGCATTTACCTTGATTCTGATCATGTTTTCTGCAGTATAAAGATGGCAATTCAAGGATCAAACTTTCTGAAGAGGAAGATCTGGTAATTGTGTAAGTGATTAACAGCACACTTATGTGATTGCTCTCGTTAGGCTTGCAAACTGTATTTGCCCTGAACACCAGTAAGAAGTAGCTGTGAATTACAAAAGTTGGCCTAAAAATAGCCAGTCCTCTGTTGCTGGATGTAAGGTGTCATCCTGACCCAAAACCAACACTTGTGGAGCTGCTGCCTGTAGGTGTTTAACATCTCCTCACCTATTTCAGTTGTGCTTCTTGATGTTTAACGCCACTGATACTCATACTTCAGATGTCTCTAGCAGAACAAGAGGAAGCAAGAGTGCTAGAAGTGAGATACTGCTTTCCTAGTAAAACGTGTCCTGCCTACTGCGTGCTGTTCCAACTGAAATTCAAGACACTGCATTACCTTGACTTTATGGCCTCATCTGTGTGATGCTCAATGAGTAGAATTGGATTGAGCCTGCTATCAATGATAGGCAGCTTTATTTTGGAAATATTAATGCCATAAAGATGTCTTCAAAGTTATCCACTAGGTCTTCACGGAATCTCCAGATCCAGATTAATGCACCGTCCTTGTTGTACCTGTGCAGCTTCCTGTTTCTGCCTCGTTCTGACAGGTGCGAAGGAGTGGCTCAAGTTATTCTATTTTTGAAGATAGTATTTTTTTAAAAAACTGTCAAGGACCAGAATTCAAGGAGAAGAAACGTACTTTTGTGACTTTGAGCATTATGATACACGAGCGTAGATTAGCCGGGTTGTTGTCTGTTGTGCGTCTTCCTTGCAAGGTTTTGCCATAATTTACGAAGGACAGTAAGGATGCAATTTTGTTGGTCTTTCAGCATTTACATAGTACTTTTTCTGTCAGAATCAATGGCAATTTTATCATTAATTTCAGAGCCAGACATATTTTAATTACAGTAGCTGTCAATCAATTATTGCTTTTTATGTTTATTTAATAACAGAACTGCAGGAGACCTCAGAAACTGTAATCAAGATGGAGCCCTGATTGCTCTATCTGTTGCATTAAATATATGAGGATGTGCCCTTAACCCAGACACTGCCTGATCAACAAACTACTGGGATTATGAAGAGATGAATCCTGAGTTTGGGGAGAAAGAGTGTTGGTGCCTTGTTTTTGTTAACTGTGCTTTGTTTAGATTTCATTTATGTTTAAAGAGAGTATGGGCCACAGGCCAAATTCATATTCCCAATTTTGCTGCTTTGTTTCTGTTGTCTAACAGGACTGTGTAGTTACAAGAGCAGAATCAGGCCCTGGATTTGAAAGTTCATTTTTAGCATCCTGTATTTTGTCATTTTATGTCACAACTTATGTAAATACAGATGTTTAATTCATACATCTTTGTTATGCAAAAACAGTTACTGATCGTGGGCTTTTAACAACACTTATTAACCAAAAATATTTTAGATACATGGCCCTTCATGTGTCTTTCAGGAATTAATCTGAATTTTATTTGGAGGACGGACAATTCTAGTTAGGGTACTACAGAGACAAGTTTACTGCGCTGCTGTGATTTGACTCCAGGTTTCCAGAGAACAGATGCTGCTTTAATCCACTGTAGCACAAAGCCCTAGTATTACATTAAAGGGGACTGCAAATTTAGCTAAATAAATCTTCTTTTGCTTCGTTACAATAGACAAAAGACTAAAAACATTTTCATAAAATTATGGCAAAGATGTTAATAAAAATAAAGTAAAAAAGCCAAGCTTTGGCATGATAAAAAAAAATCAAACCCTTTTGTCCCTGTGGGAGAAGCAGAAAATGAGAATGATGGCTTTGATAGCCTTTAATACAGGAAATTGAGGTACTGTATCTGTTAATCAGATTCTTTCAGTAGTTCCGTGTCATCCGAGTTAAACTTGTGCTTAAAAACAAAGGACCCAATTCCCTCTTGCCTTCTGTTATGCAAGCACAGACAAAATGCAGCAGTTATGATTTGGCTTCATTTTTTACACAAGTGGCTACAGACAGGACAGGACCATAGAAAAAGAACCCTAACATTGTTTTGAGGAGTACTTGCATTGTTTAGTTCTAAAAAGTTCGGTTGCCCCTAAAATTCACCAGCTTTACAAGGATGGATGTGTCACGAGTTTAAATGTTTTGATAAGAACAGAGAGAAAGCAAGCTAACTTCCTTCTGGTTTTTGATACATAGTGACCTTTCAGGTCATCTTTCTGCAGTGTAAGGGACGCAAGGATGCAAACCTGATGGATTTTCTGGTGCAGGGCATGTTTACAGCCAGTCCTAAAACTGCATTACGGGAAAGGTCACAAGTTGACTTCAATTTTCCTTCCTCACCTTTATAGTAGAATGGACCAGACGCAATCTCAGTTCATGTGGACGGTTAAATACAGCAGTGGCCATGGGCATTGTTGCTTACAGCTGTATGTTGGACTGCATTTAACTTGAGTTTAGTATATTCTTCTTAGTGTAGCCTACAGCCGTAATGATTACCGTTGTACCTTTCAGTTTTCATGAGTCAAGTCAGAGTAGGCCATGTCGGTATTTGCACAGAAGCCCAAGGAAAAATCTTTGGGAAGGAATGGATGATTTAGTTGGAATCACCCCTGGGGGATGTTAGATATTATTTTCAGCTGTTGTTAGATTCTTGAAAGACGGGCAGTTCATTATTGTTGTTTATATAGTCTATTCTGTGAACCTTGTTTGGGAGATACCAGTGATGTGGAACATTTAATAGGAACAGGTTCCGAGAAGGACCTGATCCTAATGCTTCGAGTTTGGGGAGAATGGGACTTTACAGCTAATAGTTTCCTATTAATACTAGTAGTTAATGATTTGTGAAATTGAGAGAGAACTGAGGATTGCCCAGCATTTGTTGGAAATTGTCCCAAATGATGACAACCTGTTGCAATCTTGGATTCTTTTTTTGTTATTAAAATATGGTTAAGATTTTTTTATTAGGTTAGCCTGGAAGAAAAGAAGTATTTCAGGTTGTCCTGTGCTGGCACAGTGCAGCACATTACACAAGATCATCTCTGAATGTCTTTGACGTTTTCAAAATCTGTCTTTGCACCATATTTCATTTTCAGTTCACAGAACCATGGCTCTTGTTTTCAGGAATTGGACTTCTACTCTTGTCCTAGAAGACCGTTTTCCATAACAGAAAGATCTATGAATTAAGTCGTGGTAAAGAGCCTGTAAATTCTGAGTGATGCAAGTTCTGTATTTTAGACCCAGTGTTCTTTTGTGGTTGATCCCTCCACGTGCAGCCCCCAGCTAGGGCAAGCTGTATCAGCAGAATCAGTGCAGATTGTTGGTGCTTCTGGGAGCAAGAGTTGCAGAGTCGTACTGGGCATCTGTGTGCTGCATCGAAATGAAGCTGCTGCATGCCACAGTGCAACCTAACAATTACTCTCATTCTGAGTATGTGCACTAAATCCTCTATTTTTAGGTACTGATTGGAAGTATCTAATAAAATTATTTAGAAGATAAAGCAGGTCTTAAAATTTGGTAATAGATAAGCTCTGTAAGGAGAAAGTTCTTGGCTTGTAGTGAGCTTTGAAATAGCATTTATAGGTTTTCAAGACAGGAATTGCTACCTGTGTTACTCTTTAATTGTGATTAGTGAGGTGGGTCACAAGTCCCACTGAAAGCCTACATTTAACTCCTCGCTAACACAGAAAGAACTATGAAATATATGGACTCAGCATAATGGAGAGGAAATGTAAAAGGAAGGACGTTTGTGAATGAGAAAAAGCGTGTCAGCTCTTTAACCGATTTAGAGGTTGTAAGCGATTTTCCGAGGTCTTATTTATCCTAAGAGTGAAGATTTATATGTAGTAAGACAGGGAGTATCTTTCTGAGTATGTCTGCAAATATCTTCTGTATTTGAACACGTTGCCTTGAATCTAAGTAACATCTGCAACATTTTCTTTTCCACCAAACTCCATACTTCCAACAAAAGATCTCGTACGTTTTGTTTCCTTAAACATTATGTTCTGTACACATTGATACAAACCTTGGGTGTGTTGCAGAGGATAAAAATCTCAGTTTTATGAGGATGCCCGTGATTGAAGATTGTTGGTTAGCAGTGATTCTGTTCTGGTAAGTTACACCCCAGACCTCTCGGTGTGCAGAGTGCTCAAGGCCAGTTCCCGTTCTCACTCAGTAGCGACACTCTGAACTTCACTGAAAGCAGGAACCAGGCTTCAATGTTCTCATCCATTTTCTTTCCTACCTGGTGAGAGTTTCCCATGCCCGTTTGCATTTATGCCTATCGAAATTACATTATTCTCCCTTAGAGAAAACTGGCAGGGTTTCTTTGTCTTCTGGGTTTGGGGGGGGGTTTTTTTGGACTTGGCACGACATAGTTGGCAGTCAAAATGCAGGGTTTGTGCAGTATTTAAGATTGAATGATACTTTCATATATACACTTGTAGATTCAGTTAGATCAGTAAAAAGTCTTCTCTGATCAGATATTTAACAGTCCGTCCTCCTTTAAGACTGGCTTTTTAAACTACATAACCTTATGAGGTTTATCTGTAACTTCAGAGGAAAGCCAACCCAACCACTAGAAGTTGAACAATCACTTTCTTTCTGATTTTAAAAGTGGGAGACCTTTAGCCAACTACTTCTTAAATCCCAGTGAGAGAACAAAATATTTCACTTTTAGCAGTGACATTTGCACGCTTCATTGTTAATAATATATTGCTGTTGTCTAAATTGAAATGGAATCCCTTAGTTGTTTTAAATAGGTCTTTTTGCAAAATGTTCCTTTGCCTGTTAAGTGAAAATATGCCCCAAATGAATACACTTGTGCTGTGATCTGTGACTTTACCCAATATAGTGTCCAATACAAAAAGATGGGTTTGTTGCAATTTCTGCTGCGTTATGTGGACCACCTGCATGCTCTTTGCTTTATGATGATTCTTAATTTCCCTCTACCCAGGCACACAGACATAGCTGAAGGGAAAGGCTGGCTTGCTCAAAAATTGTTCCCAGCTCTCTGTACTACATCTTATTTGTAGTTGTTTTTGAACAGTACAGAGGCAAAACCTTAAAATGAGTCAAATGATAGGCCTTTATCAAGTATATTTGATCTGCAAATATAATTTTGTTGTATGATTTCAATGCCTGAAACACTTTATTTACTCAGTAACCAGGATTTCATTAAGGATTTTTAATTCATGTTTATATCATATACAGTATATAAGTAAGTATTATAGAAGAGTATTATCCACCGAGGACTGAATGGGGAGAGGAGACTAGTGTTGAGCCTCTTACAGAACCTGATTGCCAGCAAGCTGACTTCTCAGCAGTGCCATTCTGTATCACCTCCTCCTCTGGTGGGCTTGTGACAACAGCTGAAGCCACAACAGAGGTGAAATACAAGGATAGCTGGTATAGGATGCCAAGGATTTTTACGTTATATCAAATGCTGCTTCAGCTGTGCGTGCAAATCAGTTTTTTCTCAGCTGCAGAAACTAAATCTTTCTATTTAAAATTAGCATTGTATTAAGGTCATGCCATGGTATAAATGGTAGGATGTGCATTAATATCTCACTGTCTTAAATACATGTCATACGTAGCGTGGATATGCTAAACAAGAGGATTCCAGTTGCTGAATGACATACCTGAATAAATAATAAATAGTAGAGGTCAAATTCTACCACAGCTGCATTGAGAAACTTCATAGATTTCTGAAGCTTATCCTGTTGTGTAAGAGCGTGGGCAAGGAGGAACAGGGCGAAGTCTGCAGTGGTAGGTACACCTTCGCTGATTTTGTTATGTGCTCAGATACCACAGTTACCCTTAAAACATTTTCAGCTTCAGACCCGTTATAAGATAAGCATCCTTTTGAAGCGTACGTGACATTTTCTGATGTTAGTATGCTTTATGCTGACACATCAAGAGGATGAGCTGACCGTAAAAACGCCTCTAAAAATTCTAAAAATTGAGCTAAATTTGAGAAATCTTCCTCCAGTCACACCCCTCAATTTATTACCGTTGTCATTCTTTAATAAAATTTTACCCATTTTTTAAATAGTTTGAAGTATGGAATACAGTCATTGCTGAGCAAACACGCTGGGTGATGATTAACACAGACTAGCAGAGAATGACGTCGTCTGTCTTTACCTGAGGTAGAAGCTAACATTTGTAAGCTGTACGCAAGTTCTGTTGATGCTGTCAGTCTCCTTTGTTACCTTCCAGCTGCTCAATGATGAAAATAAAATACAGCTTTGCCTTTAGCAGATAGGTTTCATAAAGCACTAAATGGGTACCGGGTGAGGGCTGGGTGGTTTGGTGGACTCTCCTGTAGTAAATACTCGTGTCTGCTAGCCAATGTGCTGCCGCTGTTTGACTTGGACAAAGGTGATGTGTGAGGTGTTTAACCTTCCTTCTCCTCCTTGGAAGCCGAAGATAATCTCAAGTAAGCTCTTTTCAAATGGATATTCTTAGTTCTTAAATCTATTATAAATTCTGTTCCCTAAAATGGAGAAGTTGGGTAGATTTTTGTTTGGCTATCTTTTCGTCTCACTGGCGTGCATCTCCATTTCAGAAGAGACAGTGAATTCAGTCCTACGTTCTGTTTTGGTGAGGAGGAAATAATGTCTCATCTATCTTTCTTTGCTCTCCACTACTACTAGTGGCATGTAAGAGTGTGGGTCAAAATGCCCTTTTTAAAAAACATTTCTTTTAATGCCTTTTATGGGATTATTTAGTGAGGATTAAAACTTGGTAGTGCCCAAGATGCTGAGGGTTTTTTTCTGTAATTTTGAACCCAGAATTTGGAGCAGAGAGCAAATGAAGGTTTGCAGTGCACATAGTGGTACTGGTCTGTGGAACTTTGGTCGCTCTGTTGATGGTCATCAGACTGTGTTTGAACATAAGCTGGCTTATGTTTGGCAGTCTTATTACCCAGAACGTTGCAGAATGAAGCGGTCGCTTTGTTACTGTTCACTTCTGAGATGCATGCAAATTTTGTCTGGATTTTTCTTGCAATGATATTTAACTTTAGTGAGATGAATTACCTGGGACATTACTTTGATGTGCATTCAAAGGTTTCATTGGTTTTTGAGAGAAACAGCTGAATTGAGAGTGCATTCTAAGTAAAACAAGTTGGTCAATAACTCTTTCCTGGATCAAAGCTTTTGCCAGTGCCTGTGAATGCTGCTGTCTGTCATAACGGCTTTGAACTTTTGACAGGGTATATTTGAAGGTAGATTGGTTTGTTAATGTTACTGCGTTTATTGAATTTGAGGATTTGTATAAGTTCTTAATATAATTGACTTTTGTTTACTAGACAGTACAAAACAGAACATGGCAATAAGAACTAGATTCTAATCTGTTGCAAACTGTACTGATAATATACTTTTGCTCAAATGTTCTCACTCCAACGGGGAATACTGTAATGGGGGGGAGGGTGTGCTAAAAAACTAGCTTGGATGAACTACCTATGGCTAGTTTTGCATTTTAAGAAGTTACATTAGGAACATTTTGAGGAGAGTGGTTTGAGATAATGCAATGCATCCGTCAGAGCTTTAATTAAATGCACCTCCTGGATTACAGCAGAAAGCACCACAGGTACTGGAGTGTCAGCCAGCTCTGGAGCAGTGGGGTGTACACATGTGCCAAACATAACGCTTGTCTTCAGATTAAGTTCTGTGTGGGGAGTCATAGTTTTAGTTAGCAGTGTTACATTGGTAATTGTTGTTTAAAATTTCACATTCAAATTAGGACTTTGTTGTATTTGGAAAGACAAAGTTACATGCAAGAAATTAACTTTTGTAGAGGTTTGTTCCTATGTAGAACGCCTAGCTTTGACCTAAACATTTTTGCCATTTAAATGGGTTTTTTTCAGGCTTCGTGTTGGAAGTGTCAGACCATACCAGCTGCTCTAGCAGCTGCCATCATGCTTCTCTCTGTTACTCAGAGTTGGTTCCAGGGGTGACTTCTGGTCTGCGTTCTTTGAGCGAGGTACAGAGTTTGGATCCATTTCAAGTGGGTATCTATAATTAGGAGGTATGATCAGACTTTGACTTTTTTTAACCTCCAAATTTTAAGAAGAGATAGTTGGTGTAAAACAGGTGCGTAGCAGTTTTCCTTCCTTCCTGGGCATTTGGGCCTATTTATATAGGGTATTTATTTTTGAGTGAGGCAGAAGTTTTACTGGGAATCATGTTTTTGCAATGAAGTTACACTACTGAAAGCTTTGCTCTTTGGTTTGCATTTAAAGCCATCTCATAAATCATATGGCAGCGTCCCTAGGTATCTAGATGCTTCAACTTAGGTATCACCTTAATGTTTATGGACAGAAGAGTTTCTGGGACAATGGAAAAAAATAAGCTTGATGAATTTTTCTATCAGTAGGTATGACTTAAAGGGAACCAGGTTTACCTGCATTTTTTCTGAAGAGGGGAATAAATGACAGATTCAGGGAAAAGTAAGCAAGTTAGAGAAGGGACGTAATTTGACTGAGGAATTTGGTGAATAATTACTCATGCAAATGCTTCACTGCTGCAACAAATAAACACCTTTGAGCTTGTACTCACGCTTTTAAGGATATAAAATGAGTGGGAAAATCTTTAAGATGGAGCAGCGCAAACTTTTTTTGTTGTCATAGATTTCTTTATGTCCAGAATAAATGTTTTACAGGATGAATATAATGCTGATCCATTCTCATGCATGTGCCATCTAGTTGTTAGGGCCTGTTTCCAATTTCATGGCTTTATTTGACACTGTTGAAAGTCCATTCTAAATGAATGATGAAAATAACTAGTGATTCCAGAGAATGTTCATTGGTGAAATAATTTCTCAAGTATTTACTCTGTTTTGCTGGGAGGGTCTTTTGGTTCTATTTTAAAACGTTGCGTGCAGTTTGGGTTTGGCATTTACATTATTTAGAAGCATGTTGAATTCCTTTGTTGCTTTTAGTTCGGAACTAAATTTGCACATGCTGGTTTGAACATTCGGGTGGCTTCTTTAAGCAAATGTCCTCATCATCTGCACCAGGACACTTCACTACTTGTAAACTGTGAGGTTTCTGGGGTCACAATACTGAGTAATTCCTTCTGTCTGATGTTATTTTTATATGCTTCCTCTTCACGTGCGTGTATTTTTAAAGGTAAGGTGCTGAGCTTCAGTAAAAAGGGAATTTCTGCTTTTCTGGTTATCATCTCTCTCTCTTTCATAGTACAGTCGCTCTGAGAGGTAACTGCTTGTGTCTGTGGATCTAAACCTGCAGCTTCTCTGATAATTTTGCCATTGTTGTCAGGGAACTCATGGAAAAGCTTGGGGTTTGTTCTTCACTGAAGTTTAGGTCGTGAGGACTCTTTCCAGTTTCCATTTTAAGCTCAAATATTGAAGTTCCCTTATTTTTCAAAATTTTGTCTTTATTGTGGTGATTTTTCATTTTGCTAAGAGAATAGCTTGGCAAGATTTGAAGGAAAAGGAAGGTGTGGATCTAAAAATGACAAATAAATCAAAGAACAACAGTAGATATTCAAACACCCTGAATAACATGTTGTTTTAAAATATGATAGTGGTTTTAGAGTACTGGGTACTAATGACAGCCTTTGTGATGAGAAGTAATAACTGAAGGTATAAAATGAGAGTCGGGGAAGAAAAGACCTGCCAGATTTATGCTGCTAAAATGCCCGGAGAGGAGACGTCGTGTTTTGGTCCTGGCTAACCATGCAGCTACCTCTGGTGATTAGGCAGAGGGAAGGAGGAGACAGAGCTTGTTCTTACTCGGTGATTCTTGAAATGAACTTACCGCCTCAATAGTGGGAAATAACTGTAAAAACCACTACCTTTTTCAGGCTAGCAACACCATCTATTTCACACGTTATCAGCCTGCCTCTGTTGGCTGCTGCTTTAGTCCAAAGGCACAGCCATGCACCCTGTTACTCAGCTTTCACGTCTAGGCAAATTAGTTAGAAAAGCAGCTTTTGGCAGCTGCCGCCTGCACGTCGGTATTAGTCTTTGGTTCAGCCAGAGCCCTGAGCTTTGATTCTGTCGCTGTTAGAGCGCAGTGTGCATCATGGGTAAATGCAGCGTTAGCTGCGCTGCGGGGATGACCCTTATCTCACTGCCCTGCTGATGGAGCCAGCAGATCTGACTTGCACGCACATATGTCACATCCACTGATGGAGTTTAATTTAAAAGTGTTTGCAGAGTGCGTGGCATAGCTCTTGCAGGAAGTCTAGAGCCATACATACACAAAAGAAAAGAGAAGAAATAGAATGGTTTGGGTGGGAAGGGACCTCAAAGATCACCCAGTGCCACCCCCTGCCATGGGCAGGGACACCCCCCACCAGCCCAGGCTGCCCAAAGCCCCATCCAACCTGGCCTTGGGCACTGCCAGGGATCCAGGGGCAGCCACAGCTTCTCGGGGCACCCTGTGCCAGGGCCTCAGCACCCTCCCAGGGAAGAACTGAAAAAAAAATGCCTGAATCCATCTATGTTTGGTATTTAGTTTATAGTCATTAGAAAAAGTAACATTAATCTGATTTTCATTGATAGTTTTATGTATCCATTGAGATATGTTAAAAATACTGTACTCTGTTTCCATTTTTCTGTAAGCCTGTCTTCTTCCTTACTATTCCTAGATACAGTGGTGGTTTTGGGGTGTTTTTTTTGTTTTGTTTTTTTTTGAACAGTATTACAAATTGAGTTTTATGCAGGAAGAAACTTCCAGTCTCAATTTCTGATAAAATACCGATTCAGTCAGTGCTGGCCACTCTTTCAAAAAACTAATTTAGATGTACGAAGAAACACAGTTTTTCCATTGCTTTAAAGTTATATTGATGCAAAGTCATATTAATAGTACTAGCTATTTTTAAATATTTAGTTTCCATTTTCACTCTTTAGCTGCTCCATTCTCTGCTTCTTTGTAAAACACTGGCAAGCATCCTTTCTCTTTTTCTGCCTTGGCAGATAATGAATGTCTATTTTCTGCTGAAACAGGAGCGCAATAAAACAATCAGAGTTCTATAAATGAAAGGTTGATTTCAACTGTTTTGCATTCTCCTAATATTACACAGTTGGAATACTCACCAGATTTCCGGGGAGATGAACCAAATTTATCCACTAGATTTTTTTTTTAAGCACTGAAATTCTCAGTAATTCTACTGGGTATGTATAGTAGGTGGCGGATGCCTCAAAACACAGACCTTAACTAATAAGTTCTTTCTGCTTCCAGCTGGGACTGGGTCAAGCGCCCTATTGTCTGTTTTTGCGGTGCACTTAATGTACTGACTGTCTCACCCATCTGAGAAGGTGTGTGCAGGGGTGTTGGAAAGGTGTTAACTAGTCCCCTAGTCGTAGGGGGACTTACTCTAATTCCTGCTGCAAGCCTGGAGCAGTGTCTCTGCCATTTTTGCCAGTTGACATTTTTAGTAAGTGGGTAGATAAAAACCGCCCTTGTAAGGCTGCAGTGACTGGCGCATGTTCCGAGGCCGTTTTGAAGCTAAGGTACCCTTCTTAGCATAAAGTCTTTCAAAATAGCCCCGCGCAGGGTGATTCCCAATCCCACACTCCAGTTCCACGGTGCTCTGCACGCGCTTCCCCCCTGCTTTGAAGGTCAGATGTGATGCCAGGGAACAGGCCCAGGAGCGAAAGGAGATCAAGCATTGCAGCCAGCCAAGGTTCGGATCCACATCTGGAAAAAACAGACAAAAGACAAACAAAAAGTAAAGAAGAAAGCCCTACCTTTAATCAGAGCCTCGGGCAGACCCTTTCCAGGTTTTTTCTCATTAGGGCAGGACCCTTGTTGATGAAAAGGTTAAGTGATCCATTGAAGGTATCATTATTAAAATGTCAACGTGAGACTGTAGTCGATGCAGGATTATTAAATAGCTCACAGTGTAAGGGCGAGGAAGGCAAAACCCGTCACAGAACCTAAGAAGGGGGAAATAGGGAGAATTCCTGACTTCCTGTTCAAAACAAATTGACCATACTTGTATGAAAAGTACTTAGAAATAAGCTTATAATAAGTAACCTGTGATGCACAAAAGTGTGGCTTCACAGTTAGCAGAACAGAGAAATATATTTTAGTATTTAAAGAAAGAATGTGAAGCAGTTCAGCATCGTAATAACTTCTTTAATGGATACTTTAGAGGGAAAGATTTGTTTGGTTTTAATGGGTGGTTACACAGTTTCAATGTCACTAGCAAAACTCTGGATAATTTATCATTTTTAAGTTGAAAGCCAGCTGTGTCGCAGAGGGAAAGGGATTAGCTTCCTGTCAACTTCCTTTTTGGAAAAAGCGATGTGTGCACACTGAAAGTATTTCCAGCTTGGGCTAAGTATGTTTGAAAAATACCTTTTGGGTAGAGTCATATTTTGGTGGGCAAGGAAAGAGGACTTGCTTTCAGTTTTACATGTTTATAGAAACGTTTTGAGAAATCCAAGGGGCCTTTTTCTCCTTCACTTTAAAAAGTACACGCTGTTCGAGCTGGGAGAGCTTTGCCAGCGTTAACCTTGATCTCTTCTGGCACTGCAGTTCGGTGGAGAGAGTTCTTTCAGGAGTCACCCTGTACTTTGAACTGTGGAAGGGACGGCTGTGGTATGTGTGGGCAGCAAGGGTCACAGCACTTCATTGCTGAGAGGCAACAGGAGGGCTTTATTTCTTATGTTCATATACTGGTGAATGAAAGCAAAAGGAGAAATACAGGGCATGGTGGGAACGTGGCATTTTACTCCTTTAGAGTTTGGATGTGCCTGCTCCTAAAACACAAGGTAGGGGAAGTACTGCAAAGGCTTATATTTGTGCGTGTGTGGAGTGTTTACTAAGTCTTTGGAGTGATTAATGAAAAGTAAAATTTCGGTTTTCTGTCAGTGGTCTGTGTGCACAGGATGAGGCAGATAGTAAATATTCATGTGAAACGTGAAAAGGACATACTGTGGAAGAGGGAAAATGCATACACGATTGCAGTGTGAGAACGCCCTACCGTAAATATAAGCCAAATGCAAATTACTCTTAGTCATCAGTATGTTAGGATAAACCGTCACTCAGTTTTAAAATGTTTCCTATTCTGTACAACTCCTTTAATACAAAGTTGTTTTTTTCTTTCATTTATTCCTTAGCAGTAACAGCATTCATGTGAAAATTAAGAGGTTTATTTGCCAGATAGCTCCTATTGGGTTTCCCCTACCTGAAACTGTTTTGCTTTCATTAGCTAGAAACACCGTCCCTTGGGATGCTGTACTGCAAACATGCCGAAAGTATCCCATGGGGGCAATCTTCCACTCACAGAGAAATAAATGACATTTCTCCTGTAGGTACTTTTTCCCAACTTCAGTTTCTAGAAACACAGTAGCTCACAAGGTCCATTAAATCACAAATCTCCTTTGAGTAACGTGAAAGTAATCCTTTTATGTCAAACTGTAAAATAACACCAAGGCAGTATTGCTTTTATTCATCAAAGCAAGGAAAGACACAAATAAGCACCTGTCATTTTGAAGTAGAACAACTTGGAAATTAGCAATCTTAAAATAAATTAAAAGTTTTCATTTATTTTACACACCAGTTGCTGAGTGACTTACTCAGGATGTTATTAGGAATTACTGCTTGACTCATGCTCTAAAGATGACCTCTGCAACAGAAATAGAGACTTGCTTCGATTACAGTGAAAACTGCGGTGTTTGACACGAAAGCCACATTACCCTGTGCAAACTGCTTCTGAATTTGTACCAAATGTGCTGGATGTCTACAGAAAAAGATACTAAGCAAAACTGCTATTTGTTGCTGAGAATTTTGGTACACAATACTCACCTGAGGATTTTCCTGTCTTTTTGTTCTGTCTAGTGTTGAGGGTGAAGCTCCAAGCAGTGAAACTGGCACATCTTTGGATAGCCCCTCCGCTTACCACCAAGGACCTATAACACACAGTTCAGCTGTCAGTCCAGACCATTACGATCATTCTGCTTACGGGCTGTATTCTGTCTCCCCTGGACAACAAAGATCTCGGAGGCCGAAACTTCAGCACTCAACATCCATACTGCGAAAACAAGCAGAGGAGGAAGCTATTAAAAGGTCAAGATCACTTTCTGAGAGCTATGAACTCTCTTCAGACCTACAAGATAAGCAGGTATTTGAGCTTTGTTACCTAATTTATGACAATAGCAACATGTCTGTAAGCTGGCAAAAATCTTTTCTAGCATCACTTCAGTTGTGATGCTGAAAATACCTTTTTCCCTGTGACCAGCTTAATCCAAAATAGTCACACGTCAGCATTTCTGGGGGTTTTGACTCTTTTTTTCCGTGTTGT
The DNA here is from genome assembly GCA_013399095.1 of Psophia crepitans. Classification (NCBI taxonomy): domain Eukaryota; kingdom Metazoa; phylum Chordata; class Aves; order Gruiformes; family Psophiidae; genus Psophia; species Psophia crepitans. The sequence goes on along the minus strand of VWZZ01014462.1, from coordinate 283,865 downwards.
GTCATCCCTGTGTCCCATACACCTTCCCGCCTTCCCAAAGAAATTCATTAAAGATAACTTAATAGTGTTAAAATTAAGAACAGTTTCACTAGGAATTGTGGTTTCATGCTTGGGACAAGTAGTAGAATGTAATAATGCCAGATATTTTTCTAAGAAAATGAGTGATCTTGAAACCTGGATATCTTTGTTGTTGCTGAAAGGAAGGAAGAACTTATTGCAACTGATATTCTCTCCTATCAGTGGGGTGAATTCAAGGTCTTAATTGTTTTTACTCAGCTAAAGTATGGGAGGCAAAACTCCCATATGCTTTAGAAAGAACCAGATGGAAGGTATGTAGATGGTGAAAGCCTTTGTTCCTAAAAAGGCACTTCTGTAAGACAGCCAGCCTCAGCCATTCCTTTTAAGCTTTATTCTGAATGTAGTCCTATTCAAAAGGTGTTTATTGCCACGTAAGTTCGTATTTGTAGTTTGCAAATGATGCTCTAATGGCATAAGGTAAGCAAATATGCAGGATGCACCGGATTTCACTGGCAGACGAACAGTAGCCAAATACATCACTCTATTTTGGTGGGTTTGTGTTTGGGTTTGGTTTGTTTTTTTTTTTGTTAAAGGTCTTCCTTGCCACAGACTATTTTGTTTACTGTGAATCATTGTGGTGTATCGCATAGTCATTCCAACTTGTATGTTAACATGACAAAAGTGGAAGCAGGCAAAATTCCACAGATAGGAAACAAATTACTCCTGATTTTGGACCACTCATTGATAGTCTGTGAAATTTATAGGGGCTAAGTCTCATTTGCCACCTGTTTGTTCGTTCTAAAATTTTGGGTTGGAGAATCACATAATGTTGTTCCAGAGAGACCTGGAAGAACAGAGCTTGAGCTCTGACTTGGAAGTTGAAGCCAATGTTTAGGATAGCAAGTGTGGGTTTAGTTTAGCCTTCAGGCTCATCAAATTCGCTATTGGCCTGGGAGCATATCAGGTTCTTGATTCTTGATCTAGATTACACCAGCTCTGCTATTAAATTGGACCTCCTCGTGAGATCTAAAACGTTAGCTCCTTTTCCACTTGTGGCAGTCATTTTTTGGTAGATGTTTCATAAGGGATTGATATAGAGTGTAAGGCTTACTGAAGAGGTCTCCTGCACTGCAGATATTCCACAGAGCCTAATTCAATCTGTCCTTTTATGCCAGTTTGATAGAGAATGAGGACTGCAGATGTTGTTTTGTATTTGTTCAGGGAGTCCTACACAATAAAAAGTGACAATGATACATAAAGGAAGCTTGATACTGGAGAGTTGCTTACTGCTGTTGAATAGCTCTCATTGAAATCTCAGAAGATGCTTAAAATCCGTTTAGGAAATTTTGCAAGGCTTTAGCTAAAGATCATGTGCATTAACTATGCATTTAAAAAGTGCATTAAATATGCATTAAAATTTATTAGAAATATTACTTGCAAATCTAGTAAATCATCTAGGAAAATTCCAAAATGCTCCTAATTAAAATTCCCACCTAACCCCCCAAATTTGTGATAATCAGTGATTATATTTTGTGTGTAAACCTGATGGACAACAGCCTGTCGGGAAGAGTAAAGTCCAGATCATCTATTTTATAAAATAGTTTTTGTTTTATTCTTTTACACAAGCTATGCCAGTTTTCTCTTCTTTAGGTTTGACATTTAATTTTGAGAGGACAGCTAAATTAACAATTCATCATTTGTTTTGATATTAGTCCAGCAAAACGATCTCTTAGGATTTATTTAAACACACAGGACCTAATGTATACTGCGGATAGAATAGTAGCAAATGCGTGGCACCAGTGGCAGGGTTGTGATGGAAGTTCTTAATAATATTTTCAGTCTTCAGAATGCCTTACAAGTAACCTCAGATGCTCTTTGACATGTGCAAATGGGGGGGGTGGGTAATAGAACCCCCATTTGGGGGTGAAAGGCTAAAAAATTCTTTTAAAGACAAACTGTAGGAAATTATGCAGGGACTGACAGATTCCCAGCTCAGAGATCAGTCACAGCTTTTTGGTCTTAGTTAAAAGAAGTTTCAAGATACAATCAGCAGAACAATTCCTTAGCAGTAATCCTGCTCTGAGCCCATCTGAGAAGGTGGCCTCCTCAGTTTATGCCAGTAACTGTGCATAATATTTTTTGCATCTAGAATTAAAAAATTAAAAATTGGTGATTCACATTTAAAAACACCAAGATAAAAAGATAATCTTCAGTGTGGAAGGGGAATGGGAGCACGAAAAGAAATACTTCCATTACTCCCAAATGGTAGACATAACGGACTAGAAAATATTTTTTAGTAGAATTTAGTTCCTTTAATAGAAGGGGGATGAAGCCCCTCTGCACATCAATATCTGAGCTTAACAGTTACCTGGAGAGATCTCCGAAGTATGAGGAAGCGAGACTCTGTGTGCATGTGCACGTAACATAAAGGATTAAAACATGGTGTCTGATAAAAAAGGGTGCCTGGATTTGCAAGCCAGGAGAAATGGCTTTTGCATCATTGGAGTATTATGAAAATTGCATGGACTTACACAAAAATGTTGCCAGAGAAATGGTGGGTTTAATTTGTAGTACGAACCAGGTTGATTTGTGATGTATGTTCTGTGTGAATAATCTAGATCCAGCAAACACTGATCAGCACAGAAAGTAAATATTGGGATAAAATGGAATAAAACTAGTTACTCATCTCTCTGTGTTTTTTAAATACAGAATGCTTTTCATGTTTTGAAAGGAGAGGTTTGAAAAAGTATTGACATGTCATTTTCACTGGGTTAAATTGATAGCATTTATAATAATTTATTTTGCATATTCATTCTGTTAATTGGAAATACCAGCAATGTTGAGTGTAATTACAAGAATGCAAAAAGATCTGAATTTGTATTCAGAAAGTCTGAAAGATGTTCTTAGTTTGAGGAAGACTTGTACTTGGAAGTTGTACGAGAGCAACCTTTTTGGAACCACGTGGGCTGGGAGGCTCAGTTTTGCTTTTGGTATCCGGCCTGGGTGAAACGACGCTACCTGGTTTTTATTCATGTCGAAAGCGACGCGTGCGTGGAAAGGTGATGGCTACTTTTAGAATTCACTCCCAAAATATCGCAATTTTCATTATACTTGGATTTCACTTCTCTGCAGTTGTCCCTGCAGAGAAAGAACGACTGCGTTTTGCTGCATTAGAGTGCTGTCTTGTCTGCTTTGACATGGGCACACCACTGCTAATGTGTGAAAACCAAGATTTAAACACACACACACACAAGTCACCAACACCTTAATTTTATTAGACAGTATTTACATAGCCGTATTTTTGTTTGTATTTTGATGGTGCAATGAGTATTGAGTTCACCATTTGTGCAGTTGTTAGTCTGGAGCTTTGAGGTTTTACTTTCAAAACCAGTGTACACTGAAAAATTTCTGAAGATTAAGGTTGTCAAAAGAAAATATTTTTGTGTGTTACACTTTAACCTTATTCTGACCTGCATCAAGGTACAAAGTAATTGTGTTCACCCTTTCGCAGGTGGAAATGCTAGAACGCAAATATGGAGGCCGTCTCATAACTAGACATGCTGCTCGAACTATACAAACAGCTTTTCGCCAGTATCAGATGAACAAAAACTTTGAGCGTCTTAGAAGTTCTATGTCTGAAAATCGTATGTCAAGACGCATTGTACTGTCCAATATGAGAATGCAGTTTTCCTTTGAAGGACCTGAGAAAGTCCACAGCTCTTACTTTGAAGGAAAACAAGTCTCTGTTACAAATGATGGGTCAAAGCTGGGATCCCTGGTTCAGTCTGAATGCGGTGACCTTGGAGAGTCAGCTACAATGAAGTCTCCAGCAGCATCTACTGATTTTGCTGACGCTATAACAGAACTGGAGGATGCTTTTTCCAGGCAAGTGAAATCCCTTGCAGAGTCCATTGATGACGCACTGAACTGCCGCAGCCTTCATTCTGATGAAGTCCAGACTCCGGATCAAGTCAGAAGTCGTGAAATGGAAAGGGATACTTGTGCTCAAACTAAACCAGCGATTCACAATGTGGATCATAGGAAGCTTGATGAGATGACAGCGTCATACAGTGATGTTACGTTATATATTGATGAGGAAGAGTTATCTCCACCCCTTCCGCTTTCCCAGTCAGTAGACAGACCGTCCAGCACAGAGTCTGATTTGAGGCTCCGGTCCATGAACTCTTCTCAAGAGTACTGGTCCATGACCCGCAAAGATGATAAGATAGACACTGATACAAGCTGCAGGAGTACCCCGTCACTGGAATGTCAGGAACAGAGGATGCGGATGGATCATCTACCGCTGCTAACTATAGAGCCACCCAGTGACAGCTCAGTGGACTTGAGTGATCGCTCAGAGAGAGGTTCATTAAAGAGACAAAATGCGTATGACCGAGGGATCACTAGTCAACAAGGAAGCCCAAAACACATCCCTCACAGTATCCCTGCCAAGATAATATCCCGAGAGGAACAGGAGGCAAGGCATAGGGCGAGGCCTATAGATAGCCATTTAGCTATCAATGGCACAGCCAACAGGCAAAGCAAGTCAGAGTCTGATTATTCTGATGGAGACAATGACAGCATCAACAGCACTTCCAACTCCAATGATACAATAAATTGCAGCTCAGAATCATCTTCTAGAGACAGCCTAAGGGAGCAAACCTTGAGCAAACAAACATACCACAAAGAAACTCGCAACAGCTGGGATTCCCCTGCCTTCAGTAACGACGTTATCAGGAAACGCCATTATAGGATTGGCCTGAATCTTTTCAACAAGTAAGTACAGCGTTTCCTCCTTTTCTCTCCGTGTTTGGTAGAAACAGCCACTGAACCAGGAATAGTTTTCTTGTCTCAGATAAGTAAGACTGGTGTCTGATACTGACTTTTCAGTGAAAAAATAAGCTGCTTGTGATGACTGAGTAACTTACAAGTTGATGTCTTCATAGTTAAGCAGCTTTAAGAGGAAATAAAAAATATAATTAAGTGTATACGTGTATTGTAGTAAACTATTGAAGAAGATGTGTCGGATTTCTTTCATGTTGGAAAATACGGTGGCTTTATCCCGATCCATTGTTGGTATTATGAAAAGTTCAGATCTTTTCCTGCCCTAATCACGTAGGTATTGTAAAACTTGTCATATGGGAATTAGCAATAACAAGCAACGCAAGATGAGCTTCCTGTTTAACACAGGCAGGGCCTGGAGTCTGTTCAGTAGATTTCATCAGAACTTTGATACTGAAAAACGGTGCGCTGAATATTTTTACGCTAAATAAATTTTTATTATTGATCATAAAATTATCATAAAAAATGTATTTCTCTCTAAGACTGTTAATTTTTCCATGTATGGAGTTACTTAAAATTTCTATAAAAAAGCTTTATCAAGTTTCTGTTTTCTTGAAATACTTTCTTTTTTGGATACTCTCATGCAGCTGTAAAAAAAAAGGTGAATGTTAGGATAGAGGGTAACAAATAATATACTACTCTAAACTCTGTGTTCACGTTACTGGAGTTACACAGGTGTCGTTAGAACTATAGCAGACTGAGGATAAGAACAGCCGGGTGGCTGGCATTAGGATTCCTAGTTTTTCTTCACTGCTCGGTTAATGCCTAGTGTGCCAATTTCCCTGCCTTAGGAGGAGTATGATTTATTTAAGCCTTTCCTGGTACTAGTGCTTACAAAGCTCCTCAGAACACTTAGATGAAAGACGCCAAGTGCCAGAATTTTTTTCCTACTTTTCGTTAAAATATTATTGACGGCTCACAGTGTTTGTGTAAGTTTTTGAAATTTTCTGCAGACTACTTCAGGATTTCTCTGTGAAGTTTTTGTACCTTCTGAAGAGCTAATAGATACTTCAGCGTGCTGCCATAGACCTTGCTTCACCATCTCCTACAGCTTGAATGGGTTCAGCCCTCCTTTTCAGCTAGCACTGCCGTGATTTGTTTAGTTTGGATTAATAGGTCAGTGGTTCATCATATAATATGTTGTAACACTGCAGCTAATTAAAGCTTCTTGACACCATCACGTGAGGCAGCGCATTGCAACACTGAGCATGGATTGGCCAGGCTAGGCTGCAAAAACTTTCAGGTTTGGTTTTTTAATCTTGGTAGAAAGTTAAGAAGCCTTTAGGGAAACTTTTAACCTGTTGGAGGTAAGTCAGTGGTAGTGTCTCTGCAGCTTTTACCACTCATGAGGTAGGCTGGGTAGGAAGATGTATCAATTGGCTTTTTTTAGGAGATTTGAAAACATGAATATGCTTGGTGGGGAGGAAGGTGCTGGTACTGTTTGGCTGACATTTAAAAGACTTGGTGTTTGCTCAGTTTTTTGCACAGCAATTAAGCCTTAAGCAGTCAATGATCAGTGAACTTCAGGCTTGATAATACAGTCTTTTGAGTCAATTGCAGAGGGGTGTAAGAAAAAAGGTGAATGGTAAAAGTGCTTGAGCAGCACGCAGCGATGGATGAGAAAATTGTCAGACGCTTCTAGTCACATGCCATCGCAGTAGGAGGCTGAAAGTGAAAAATAAACATGAGGAATAGAGAAGAATAGACACTGTGATTTGAAACATGTCTAAGTGAGCTTTGCTGCATGGACTCGAACAGAGAAAAACCTTTTTTTATATATTGGTTGGTTGTAAGATGACTTGCAGTTTTTTAGCAGTGAGTTCTAAACGGTAGCACTGCGCGGGACTCCAGGCAGCAGCACGGTGATCGTCTGCTGTGTATGACTCTCTCACTCCCTCACCGCATTGTGTCTCCAGTATTGATACAGAACTGAAGATTCTCATTACCTTCTGCTGAGTCACTCTGATTCTATTGATAGCTCAGTCCCCAAGTATTGGTTTTGATTGTGGCCCTTCAAGTCTGCGGATTGTGACATTTTCATTAGTATCCTCATTTCCTCTCTGACCAGCGTCCAGTGTTGAACCATCATAGAATGTGGTGGCACATGGATCTGTAAACTCTTTTGAAAAGGGAGCTGGGAAATTTCCAAAGCTTTATTTCTTAAAAAGTTCAGGAGGAGACCCTTAAAAGTGTACCAGGTGGGATTACAAACTGCATTTTGTGAGGTAAGTGAAGGGATAGTGACTCTGTTCAGGCATTTGCCAGGATTTACAAGTGATGCTTTCTTCCAGGTGAAGAATTCTTTTTCCGTTTCCGTATGTGCTGTACGGGCGCAGTAGTTTCACTTAACTTCTGAGCATTGCACTCGTTCTTCTCAGCACGTGAAGTGTGTCATTGCGTCTTGTGTGTCCAAACATGTTTTGAAAAGAAAGCCATGTCTGTTTCCTGCTATTTCACATGCAGAACAGCGTAAAGAAAGATTGCCCGACTTGGCCAGACATGGACCAGGAAGGGGCTCTGCAGGTCAGATGGACTTTCTGCAAATCAGTCCCATCTTCACAGTTTCTCTCTCATGATATGGCAAAAATGCAACTGCCTGGCACTCATGTCAGCAAGGGTCTGTCTACGCTTCGAGTCCCGTGTTGTGAACTGCTGTCGCGTGGACACCCGCAGTGTGATGGGATACCTTTTTAGTCTACTCTCCAATGTTCAAGTCAATGCAGCAGAATCGTTTTAGATGTCTCTTTGACCGCATGATCTCCCATGACACAATTATGATCATAACATGAGGGAGTAGTGCCAGTCTTGGCAGCGAGCTCCTGCGAGGATGTGTGCTCCACCCGTGCGGAAGGACTGTGCGCAGAACTGAAAGAAGTGGCTTTGAAGTTACATGGTATGAAAAATCAAGTTTTTTCCCAAATGTATACATCTACCAGAGGAAATGTTAGGGCTGTCTTCTACAAGAGGTTCATACTAATTTCATTGCATCTTTGAAATCTTTCTTGCAAATTAAGATCCCAAACCTTAATTAACAAATAATCATGTCATTTCTTTCTGATACGTGAAGCTTGGCTGAGATGCAAAGAATTTAGAACCTTAAAGTAGTGCATGAATTGTAGTAGAGTAAATACTTCTGCTTTGTTCACTAGGAGTGTTGACAGAATGAAGTTTTTAAAAGCATGGGAAGTCACTATCCTCACAGCTGAATTCAACAGATGCTTTGTAATTTTTCTGGCTTTCCTATTACGATAATAACTTTCAGAAGCCAAAGTGCAGTTTTCTTACCAGAGGCCCTTTATTAGAATAGCCAGTTATGGGTGGAGTGAAAGTTGAGTGCAACTGGTGGCCTCCTTCACTTAATCGCTATTGTATGCAAAACATCAGTAGCACAAAGGTCCTTTGAGGATGGAGAGCACAGGACAGTAGAGAAAAAACTGTAGGTAATCGAAAACCGTTTTTCCAGGATTTTTATCACTTGACCATAGAATTTGTTTCAAGCTATAGCTTGGCACTCAATTTGGAAACTTAGTGTTGATTAAAGCAGTATCGTTTTATAAAGATGTGTGGCGATACTTTACCTTCTAGTACAGTGGGTATCCCCAGCTGGAATGATTTCTGCCAAAGAAGTTGCAGCGAAGTAACAGCTGCTGTACCCTCTCCTGTTTTGGAATGGCAGTGGTGACTTCGCCCTGTCACTGGGCTGTCAGACTGTGCGTTACCATTCATGCCTGCCTAAAGCAGGGTTGCAGGTGCGTGCCCGGAGCGCCGGGCTCCCAGGGCAGCTTGGTGAGGCCAGCTGGGTTGAATTAGGCGTTTTCTTCAGTGCAGTTTGAAAGGGATGTAGTCTGGGAGAAATTGCACTGGAAACCATTCCTTCCTTACAGGCAGAAGGAAAACACTACCTAGAAAGGTTTATTTTGCAGGCGCCAAACCCTGCCAATGCAAATCCAGCCTTTGAGACTGGTTTGCTTATAAACAAGGCTTCAAGAGGGCTTTTGACTGCTGTTTTGGGAAGGAAAAAAAAAAGTAAAAAGGGCTGTGATTTTATTCTCATGTTTGTTTTGACTGCAGGCTGGAAATACCAGGTTTACCAGTTACTGCAGCCCAGCCCAGTAGGATTTTCAGGTTCCATTCTGCTACTGGTGCACTGATGGTTCTACGAGATTAAATAGGACCGAATGGTTTAACCTCAGGAGTCTGAGGAAACGTGCGCTGCCCTTGGGTCAGCTCGCAGTCGGCAGTAGCAGACTGTAATTCTGCGGGGAGCTCTGTGTGTGTAGGAAGGAGTGTATTACCGTATTCCCTTCTCCTGTGCCACCACGATGGTGGCAGTAACTCTGGCTCCTCACCAAGTATTTGTGGCTACCAGGTATGTCTCTAGATACCATGCCCGCCCTCCCTCTCTCCTCACGCTGCTGTGACACACCCAGCTGGGCCATGTCGAACAGAGTACCATGCAGTGATTATTCAGCATTCTTTTGGGCAGGGAGAACAAACACTTCCTCTGTTTATACAGTATTTTCAACAAAACTTGGACAACATTAGAGCAGTTGGAAAATTTGATGCGACTGTGGCTAGTATAAATTACGGGAGAGAAAAGTTTGTGCTTCTCAGACTCATCTGTTAATCTAGCAGAGACTAGAGTCAGCTTTACGGTCTCCTTTGGGATATCAGATATTGGAAGGCAGCAGCAATGTTCCCATGGCATTGCGCTTTCTTGCCGCAGGGGCCAGTCCTTGCTGGGGCCAATTTCCGACGTTTCACTGGTGAGGAGCGACTGTGAAGTACAGCTCCTGGGCCATTCCCACCATGCTGCTCTGCTTTTTTATGCTGTGGCATAATTTTGTTGAGGGCTCTTCTTGTGCAGTGTTTTTTGAAGGTTTTATGGCCTAATCTTGCACATAGATCTTGGAGGTAAACGAACATAACTTTATATTGCATGAACAGAGGCTAGGCTATAAATATTTTTACAATACATTTTCCCAGATGCCTTTCACACCCATCCCCCCCCTCCCCCCTTTTGTCTTCTTTTTCTTCCTGGGGAGGGTGGTGACAGCTGGAAAACTGTTCCCCCTNGAACAGAGGCTAGGCTATAAATATTTTTACAATACATTTTCCCAGATGCCTTTCACACCCATCCCTCCCCCCCCTTTTGTCCTCTTTTGCTTCCTGGGAAGGGTAGTGACAGCTGGAAAACTGTTCCCCGTGTGTCCGCAGTCCGTCACAGCATACTGTTTTGAAGAGTTTTCTGCAGCTTCCTTTGTAGCGAGCTATTATCAAGGTTCCCACTATTCCAAAGTTCTCTCAGAGGATTTATTGACAGAGCTAAAAAGGCATGAGTATCTCTTTGCATTATGCAGTGATGTATCGCCCTTTGACCTGAAAGCCCTACCAGCCTCATTAATTGTGTGATGAGGATGATTTTATTCAAAATTTCATAATCACTATTGATATGAATTGAATACTAATTCCAGGAGCAGACTTTTTTAAACATGTCTAGATTCCTTGGAATGTTAATTTAAGTATTTCTTTAGTTTACTAAGCAGATACGAGTGGGATTTGCTGAGTGCTGGTGGGATTATACCAAATACAAAATTGCAAATGACGGTTTCTAGAGAAATTCTCATCGGAAATCTGAGGCACGCAATAATGATATTTGTGCGAAGGCACGTTTGGCATTTTCCGTGAAAGCAGTTTTAACTGTTCAAGAGAGGTACACGGTTTCCATCATTTACACGTAGGTAGAGGTTAAAGGTAATTTGTATTCTTAAGTAGTGTTACATTCAGAAAGTACTGCAAACTTTTTCTCTATTTGAAATCCTTAAAAGTTGCCAGATGTGGTTTGTTTTTTCTAAAAAAAGAAGTTTTGCAAGTAGCCATTAGTTTAAATATTGTAATAAGTGTACGAACCTGATGTTCCTCCATGCATACCAGTCACACGCCTGATGAATTTCACTTAGGATGCTGAACCTACTTTCTGTATTGCTTTTAGTCAGGTCTCATGGCATCCATTCAGCATTCTAGTACCTGCTCTGAAAACACGTAGTTCTAGACTGTCCCCCTTAGACTTTTAAGTGGAAAGCTTATTGGAAACCTTTCTAATGATTTTTAGACTTTGTTAAGTGCAGCTTGATTAGGAGGGAGAAGGCGTAAATCAAACCAAGTTGGTTCTCTTTACCTTGGAACTAATGCTTTTATTTTGTCAGCTGATCTCTAGTGTCTTTGTGAATCATATATCTTCTGTGATTTTTTAGAATGATTCAAGAGAAAAGGAAAGGGGAGACAAGGGGCTTATTCAGGGTTTTGTAACAGAGCCATTTGCCATCCTCGTGTATGTGCTGAGAGGGACTTTACTGTTGTTACAACATCTGGACTGCAGATTATTCAGCCGCAGACAGTTCCAACAAAAATTAAAATCAAAGCACTCCGTGTAGCTTGTCCTCCTTCATGCCGAGGGGTTAGTAAGAAGAGAAGAATGTTCTTAGTATGACTCTCATTGTTTCTAAAAATGTTTAGCCCTAAGTGAGAACACCCAAAGGAAAAAAAAAAAAAAAAGCTCTGTGTGTTTTGCTTTATTCTGTGCATGTTTTATCTTTCTCTCTGACAGACCCATTTTTCCTCCTTTTTTTCCCAAAATGGGTGCTTTGATTAGCATACATTATGTCCTGCCCGTAACGAACAGCTGAACTGTATAACTGTGAGAATTCAACCAATAGTATATTTAAGCACCAGTTTCAGATAGGGGCACGAGGATTCCCTTTATTGCCATTAAAAGGGAGTATAAACTTTACCAAATGTTGAAAGCAAATCGAGCTTTTGAAAGGCTGCACTATGACTGTGCACGAGTGTCCCTGGAACCGTGAAAGAGCCATTACCTCATCCTCCGCCGCCGGCTCCGCCTGCCCTTAAACATTCTGGGCACACGTCTCTCTCCCGCTGCTACGTGCCAGGAATCGGTAACTGGTTCGCTCTAACAATGCCTGGGTGCGTGCTCAGGATACAGCCCCTCGGTAGAAAATGACCCTATGAATGGAGGAGTTTGACTGGGTGAGCAGCTCCCAGACGAGCATCTGATATGACTCTGGATGCCAGAATTTTAATTCCTTCCCCCCAACCCCCAAATCTCAAGTGACCACATTTTGAGGAAGAAAAATGTGACCAGCTGCCTTTGCAGGCATGCAGAGGACAGTTTGAACAGGGAGTTGGGAAGCTGCATAGGAACCCCTGGGAGAAGAGTTAAGGTTGAGGAAAAGAGAACGGGGCACCAACTCTTTCCGTCTGTTTAACATTCAAGTTTATCTACTGAATTGGGGTTTGGTGGATCTGTAAATGAAAAATCTGGAGATGTTTAAACACTTTTTGCATTGCCAGTTTCAAAGGTATCCCTTTGAAAGGAAATGTGAGTGGCAGTGTTTCCCATTTGCATTCAGCAGAGTTGCAGAAGCTGAAGCTGAAGTGTTTCTGTTCTGTGTAACTGGGGTGAGGGTGTGGAAAGAGAATTTATTTAGGGCAGGGACAAAAGAAAATGTTAAGACAGGGACTGTTCCTCAATTTCAAGGACATAGTCATCAGTGTCTCATTCCAGACTATAGTTGCGTAAACGTGAAAGCAATAGTCAGCCCTGGCAAATAGTTCTGAGAGAGCCGGCAGGTTTCTCACCTGTCTTGTCTCAAAGTGGAGCATATTTTGCTCTGCTGGCAGCTACAAATTATTTTCCCTACTCTTTGAGAAATACAGGGGTGCAGTGGGGTCAGAGGAGGTGAGAAATCCTCATAGAGTGTTTGGGTCCATTTATTTAATGAAAATATTTCCCTCTGTCTTATGAGGATGGAAGGAGTGGGTGGGGGGAGAAGCAGGCAGTCCACTGCCAAGAGAAGGAATAATAAGGATGTACAAAATCTGCTACAGCACGATGACTCAGGATTGTTTTTACTAGCCAGGACATGTCCAGCTACTGCATTGCAACTGCTTGGGGTGTGCCTTCTGCTTCTCTTCACTGTGCCAACTGCTTTGCTCCTCAAGGCTGATGCTTCTCATACAGAAACATCGTATTTCTGAACAGCTTTAAACTCTGTTTTCCTCCTTTATTAGAATAAGCCAGACTTTCTGCTTGGAGCCTTTATCTGACTTTTATACACTTTTTATGGTTTTGTAATTGGCCCTGATTCAGGCGATAGTTTTCAGACAAGCCTAAACATTCAGTAGCAGTAAGAATGCTTAATGTATAATTTCCTAGCGCTTTACTAGGAAATGGTGACATAAAGAAACTGGTGGGTCAGCCAGAAAGTAATGGTAGAACTGTTCGGGTCAGTTACCCAGTTCTCTGAAAACGGATCTCTCTGGAGTTTCCTCTCTTTATTTTGCTCCGCCACCAAATGGAACTGGGTACTGAGATCAGTTCCTTGGAAATTCTTTTGTTCGTGACACGGGTATAAATTAACTTTCACTGAATGGAGATTACGCCAGGTGATTTGGTCTAATTGCAAGCAGGCTGTGACCTTCACAGCTGTGGTGGTAGTTTTTTGGTTTGGTCTTGAACAAACCTGAGAAGATCATTCAAAACTGAGAAGACTAACGTGTAATTTAGTGTAGAGAAGTCTTCCCCGCTGTGGGGGAAACTGTAGGGCTCCTGCGCGAGCACTGTGAATGACCATCTCCCCGTTTCCACGAGATGCAGAGAAGCTGTGAGAAATGTGCTGTTTCTTGGCTCATTTTCCTGACCCAGAGACTCTTTCTGGTAATTACTGGACAATGCAATTTACACCTAGTTTTTCTTTCTCGTCATTAAACAGTTGTGTAACATGAAGAAGACACAGATCAGGCTTCCCAGGCAGTTTCTCTTAATTTTTTAACTTTCCGTCCCTTTCTTGTGTAGCTGCTCAGTTGAGTGAACTCTGACAAGTTGTTTTGGCACCAGATGTGGTAGTATTTTAATGATACTGGGTTTTTTTCTTCTTTCCCAGAAGGTTTAGAATAGGCGCAGTGATTCTCTTAGCTTTGTTGTGGCAGCAGTAGGATATTCAGCAGAAGTGAAGGAAGAAATACAACCATAGAAACAAAATCTAGCTATCTGCCAAACTGAGGAGGATGTTCAACTAGCTTGTTATTGCCAACTTGGCTATTTAAAAATGTTTAACTTCTTAAATTATTCTGAGAAAAGTCTTAGATTCTTGCTATTAAATAGCCATTCCTGGGTTTTAATGTTAAACTAATGCTTAATTTTGTGACGACTGTAAATATTTTCAAAATGGGATCTCTAGTATCAAAGGCAAGGAAATTCACAGAGGGCTGGCACCATAGCTGCATTAAATTCTCCACCCCCAACATGAAAAGGTTTCTTTGGCAGCAGCGTGTTTGTGAACTCTTTCTGTTTGCAGTGTTGACAGCCTCTGAGAAATGTTTGTAGTTCTGGTTTGCTTGTTTTCTACAGTCTCTCAGCTTACAGTCCTCCCAGCGTGGTGCGTGTGTGTGTGCCTGAACGTAGACAAGAAACCAAAAAGCACAGATGTGCCTTGAGAGATACTGAAGTTCTATCTAGATGTTTGACAAAACTTCTCATTTCTGGTCAGGCTAGCTTTAATGCCCTTTGCCTCGTGGCTGTAAGAACGCTGTGCGTGTGGTTATTTACGTTGTGTGAATAACCCCTTAGTTTACCTCAAAAGATACTTTTGGCATTGCTGTGTATTGGAAATCTAGACCTGGGCAAGCTGCTTTCTGTGCTCGTTTGTTTGTTAATGCTTTCATCTCACAGCTCTGTTACTGTCGGAGCATCTGAAAGGAAATACAGAGATTCAGTGTGGTTTTGGATGCTTGTAAGCTTCACATGTTTAGCAAGTCAAAATAGGGAAGGCTTTATAAACCTTTGTACCGTGGTTTTGTTGAATGGTTGGGTTTTTTTCAAGGCGGTGCTTGCTATTCTCTCCTGTTAGCCAGCGCGGACATCGGCACTTTACCCACCCTGCGCCTTGGGTAGTAGGAATGAGGGCAGAGAGCGATGCCAGTGCTGGCACTGCCACTCAAGTGCTCCCCCAACTACGGCGCTTAAGTGCGTGTGTTTTGCAGTAGGGCTGGCTGTGTCAGTACAGCTGGTTGATAACAGTAAATGCTACGTTTGTGCAGATCTCTTTCTTGCCATCTAAAATCTGGCTAACAGCTCTTCCTCTACCAAATTCACTTTTCAAATTCACTGCAGTGCTTTTGCAAAAGCAGTATTTCCTGTCATTTCAATGATAACATTTTGAGTATTTGGGTAATACAGAGCCTTATTTCCCAAGTACCACTAACCTTTGGAATCTGGTGTTGCTTTATGTCCAACGACAGCGTGAGGTGGTGCGTTTCTCACCGTTTCCTTTTGTGGCGTGAACAGCAGTCTGTGCGTCTGTCCCTGCTCCCGCACTACCTGCGGCGTTGTGGGAGCACAGCTGCTGTCAGGTGCAGTCAGCCAGCAGATGCTGTTATCCTTCCCTCTTCAAAGGAAGAGCAGGAGATCGTGGCTCTCCTGCTTTCTCACACTCCGGCAGGTCTTGAGCACCTGTGAAAACAGAATTCAGGCAGAGGAAATGTCAGACCTGGGACCGGAATGGTGTGATTTTGACAGTCCATATTTAGTACTTCATGGAGCTTTAGGGCTGTGTTTTGTCACCAGCAATCCAGATTTTCTGCAACAGCTAGGTGGCGATTATCTGTGCAGGTTGATGATATTCTCACGTGGTGTAAATGATTGTAATGACATGTATCCTAAAGTTGTCTGCCAGTGGTTCCTCTGACAGGTGAAAGTTAATTGAGACAAATGATGACACATGCAGAAGTAGAGATGCCTGGATCACTGCTCTCCTTACTAATTGGCTCATGACAATAAAAATACGAGGAATGCAGTGCTTTGCTAAAGGTCCTTATATACATGTAGGTTTTAGTTTAACGAAAAAGAAAAATCTGGCTTTTTTTTTCCTTTCTATATATCCCTCACTTGGACAAGTGACATTTCTCTCAAGAGTGTACCATCTTCAATATTATTACCCTATTTATTGTTGTTTTCTACCCCATACTCCAAAGGAAAGCTCATTCATAGGAGAGCCTTGTACATCACTTACGTTAGCAAAGCTCCTAAACGTACTGACCTTTCCGTGACTTTTCCAAACTCAACCAGCATAGCTGTTGAAGGAAGAAAGACAACTTCTCCCCAGCTTCACAGGCTATAAACCCCCAGCAAACCACCACTCTGATGAGATCTACACAAATGGCAGCAAGCTATATGAACTTCCACTGCATCTACGCTTTCAGCACTGCGTGTAGAACTTGCTGAGTAAATAAGCCTCTCCTTCCAGTTGGTGTTAGGCCTAGGAAGGAAAGGGGTACTACTGACTAGAGGAAACAGCGGTGATGTGGGGGGATTTACTATTGTCTTGGCTTTTGAGGGAATAGGTGGGTGTTTGGTTTTTTTTTTG